>CM060306.1:98419616-98442116 GCA_030674185.1 Monoplex corrugatus | reverse complement strand
ATCAAGATCACAGAGGCTCACCCCTTTGTCCTCAGTGATATGACTGCTCCAGCCCATGACAACAGCACCCAGGTATTGGCATGTTTTTCTGTTGTTGATAGTTTTTATTTTGGCTTCATATGTTGTACCATGACAGATTATGAATTTAGTCTGACATGGTCAGTATACAACCAAATATGTGTTTCATTAAAGTACTGTTTTTGGCTTCATATACTGTACCATGTCAGACTCAAACTCACAGACTCCTTTGGTAAATATAAAACCAAACATGTATTTGTTTGGAAATTTCGCTTTTTGTTCCTAGCTAAGTTTTCTCGGAACCCCTGTGCGGATACCGGGGGGCTCTTTCAGTATAAACAGTATTCCCACCTTCTGGAAATTCTGTGCTGGAAATTTCCTCTTTTCTGTCACTCTCTCTGTTTCTGCCTTGTTCCTTTGCTTTCTGTCACTTCTTCATATCAGTTTCTGCCTGCTGGTCCATTCATCTGTATGTGTTCAATAACATCTTGCATACTTTCTCTTAGAAATGATAATTGGGTACTTGTGTGGGTACTTGTGTTAAGTGCGTTTTGGCTCTAGGGAAATGAGATATATGGCAGCAGTTTTAGTTATATCTAAATTTGTATTCAGATTTATTGGAACTATCAATGTCAAGGGCATCTCCTTAGATTATGTGCGCAAATGCATTGATGTGTGTGCTTAATTTTTTTCCCTCTTTTTTTTTTTACCAGTTGAAGTACTGTGTGTTTTGAAGCAGTTATAGCCTTGAAATGGCTCTGTGCAGTTGGCTGGGCTTTAAGCAAAAATAACAATAGCAGTAACAGTTTTCTCTGATGCACATATGCACATTGTTTGGCCCACATTATGCAGACAGTTCTGTCATTACACAATCTTGATACTTTGTCTTCACTGCACATACTTGCTGAGTGTTTTCATAAGCCACCGGACATTGACATGGCTGTCAGATCATCTACCCTCACCTTCCCTGTACAAACACTCCAGCAAAGAACAGGAGGAGGGCGTAGAAGTGGAGACTCAGACCATGCTGTAAAAGAAGCCCATACAGGAACTCCCAGCGACACCAGGGACAGGGTTTTATGTCCAACTATTTGTCATCCCCAAAGTGTCCAGATGGTGGCATCCCATTACGGACTTTTCGGCCCTAAACAAGTTTGTAATGCCAATGTGCTTCAAGATAGAGACACCACTTCTTATCAGAGAAGCCATCAGACAGGAAAATTAGGCAACATCCATGGATTTAGAAGATGCTTATTTCCACATCATTATCCATAACTCTCACAAGAAATATCTCCACTTCATATAGAAAACCAAAATCTTCTGATTCAGAGTTTTTCCTTTCGGGCTGTCTTTAGCACTGTACCTCTTCACCACAGAGATAATGAGCAACACTGGCATGCAAGGAGTCCAGTTGCCTACACCACTATCTCAACGATTGGCTTATCCATGCAGACAACTAAGACCAGTGTCTGGTCTACACAGCCAGGTTTATGGACCTGTGTGCAAAACTGGCTTTTTATATTAAACCATGAAAAATATGAACTCATTCTGAAATAAGCCGTCCATTTCCTGGGGATGAATTACAACACCAGTTGCATGATGCTAGCTCCAACTTTGGAGAGGATCCAGAGAGTAAACGGTAAAGCTTGCCATATTGGTTACATTGATAAACAGTATCAGAAATAAGATGTGAATATTTATGTGAGTTTTGTTTGCTTGCCTGCTTGTGTGTTTGTTTGTTCTTTTTTCCAAGTAATTAATGAGTACTTGTAATTGTGTTTTTCAATCACAGGAGACTCCTAGATTTATTGAATGCTGTCATCTTGTTCAGTCACACATGTTTTATGTTGTTTCACATGGCAGAGTCTCCTGGCTGACTTCCGTGCTCGGGGTGGACGTATCTGTATGTCAGAAGACGGTCGAATGAATGGAGTTCAGCGAGATACTTCCCCGAAACCAAAGAAAGAAGTGTTTGAGGAGACTCTCACCAATGACAGTGCTCGCACAGGCATCTGTTGGGAGAAGAAGGTGGGTCTTTCATGTAGATAATGATTCTGATTGAGAACTTTAAGGAAAGTGAGGAAGGAATGCAGGGTATTTTATCTGATGACGTGACTATTTTTAAAGCGTAAATAGGAGAGGAAGTTCCTTTTCCTCTTTATTTGTGTGTCTTACACATACTGAGAAAATATTTTCTCTGTTGATATATAATGTGATTCAGCAGTTCATGAATTAGGTTGTCTGTGGGACATTAACAAGACAACAAAGAAATGAGTGAACTGACATGGTTTTTCAGACTGATTGCCTTGATGTATGGAACCATCAGCGACTGTCTGTTCTGTTCAGTAGCTATTGCTACCGTTCACCCAACCACCCCAACCCCTGTGTCTACCCATGGTGAGTAGATTAATTTTTATTTCTGTTCTCTTTCTGTTTATTTGTGTGTGGTGTGTGTGTTTGTGTGGTGTGTGTTTCTCCTGCACTCACAATTTGGTTGTATGACTGAAGACAAAAAATAATTTTTGGATATATGAGTGAGTGACCCATATGACCACAGACATGGATAGATAGACTGGAAATTAGTTTTGTCTTACTTTTTGATGTAATCCCATGCTTTGCTACTTGGGTCACAAACCTACAGAACTATGTAAAGTTGATGTGTCATTTGACTAGCTTCACTTTTGTGGTAATTTTGCTTACAGAAGAATTTGATACCCAATAAACTGCCAAATTATTCTGAATTGAGAAGCTTACAACAAAGGAGAAAAGTCTGTTATTGAGAGAAAAGTCCATTATTGAAGCCGAAAACAAAAGAGATGAGAAAAAGTTCCCATCTTGGTCAATAATGTCACTTAGGAGCGAACTGTCACCACTTGAATTTACATTGTTTTTAAACTTATCTAAATTTTACTTCGAGTATAACAGTGTTAATCTGAAAAAAAAAACATGTAGGAATCAATGCTGAGGGTGTCATATGCCAGAAGTTTGCTGGGTTGCCAATCTGTGTTTCTATAAATAGCTATGTTGCATCTTAAAAAATCTCTTGGAACATAGAGCTAGATACTTTTGTGACTGTTCACACACACCCTGTGGTTGTGGTTAGGCTGCCAACGCTAACTGTGCAGACTACAACAAAGGGAAAATGGCTAGCAGCTGTGTGAGCTGGCAGCTGGATGGACTGCCCAACAAAAAGATGAAGGCCCAGTGCAGGGCAAGAGAAGGCTCTTCCATTCTGTCTTGGTCTGGTGGTTGGGCTTGACATGGTTGATGCACGTTGTGTGACTGAGTCCTGGTGGCTGAGTTCTGGGGTTTGCCATCTCCCCGCCTTGCCATTCAGTTTGTAAACAAGGTAACTGATGACTGGGTCTGAATGGGTCATCAGCCACTTGGACAGCCCCACTTTCCTAGGTGAAATGGCTACTGTGTGGTGTCAAGAGCTTGGAAGTTGATTGTCCAGTGGGTGGAGAAACATTGAGGTTCCACCCAGCACTCTCGGGTGCTTCTGTTAACTATAAATATCTATAGTGCACTTTAAGAAATGTCTGAGAACATATATCTTAACACTTTTGAAAATTCAGAAATGACACTGTCTGCAAAGTGTCAGTTTTTCTTTTGTGTATTATCATATTAATTGATTACATTTTTTATGTTAATCATTTTTTTTTTCTGGTTTTTTTGTTTGTTTGTTAACTTAAGTTGCTATGTGTCTTTGATGGTTATTGGTTACTGTCTGCAATTTTCATCTTTATATATGTATCACATTAAGGATACCCCTGTTATATTCAAGGTAACTGATCAGTAGAATTGTAACCTGACCACACTATATATACTTGATGTTTCAGGGTGGTAACCATGTCCTACTATGGCAGAAATGATGTCACACTGGGTTCATTCTTGGAGAAATTTTGCTTCAGGTAGCTGTTTCATCTTCTTTTTAATGTTTCTTTTTCTCGTGTTCGTGTTGTTACAGATACTGTCCTTTCATGAAAAAAAGACATTGTATTTGTAGTGCATGAAAGAACATTCTGCTTTTTGTCATCATCATCATCATCAGGTGCCCTGCCGCATGGCGTTGGTGACCATGGACTTCCAACCATCTCTATCTCTCGTTGCCCCCAGCATCTCCCCCACCCTCTTCATCCCCAGCCACTCTGCAAGTCCGTCCAGCATTCTCTCCCTGGGTCTACCTGGTGCTCTCTTTCCCTCCAGCTTTCCCGTTGTGACCAGGTGCTCCAAATCCCCCTTCCTCATAAAATGGCCTATAAATGTTGCTTGTCTTTTCCTAATCTTCCTTATGAGTGATCTATTTGTGTCTGCCTCCATCAAGACTGTCTCGTTTGTTTTCTTTGCCGTCCATGGAACTCTCAACATTCTTCTGAGAAACCACATCTCGGCTGCCTCGATACTGCTCTGGCTTTGCTTGCTGACTGTCCACGCCTCGCATCCGTACAACAGTATTGGTTCTATATAACATTCAAGGACTCTCTTTCTGATGTTAATTGATAGGCATTTGTTGGTAAGAATGCTTGTCATCTTCTTGAATGCTGTTTTGGCTTGGCCGATTCTGTCAGCTATTTCCGATGTGCTTCTGCCGTCTGATGAAATGACAGTTTCCAGGTATTTGAACTTATTAACCTGTGTCAAGGTTGTGCCATTTTGTTTTTATTTTGCATGAGGGGATTTCATGTTTTTTACTGATCACCATGACTTCAGTCTTCCTGCTGTTTAGTTCCAATCCCTTACCTTTGCTTTCTGTTTCTAGTATATTCACAAGGTTTTGTAGGTCCCTTTCATTTTGTGCAATTAGCACGGTGTCATCTGCGTACCGAATGTTGTTTATCATTTTCCCTCCAACCTTTAATCCAGGGTCTTCTTCTAGGTTTCTCATGATGTCTGACTCCTCTTTTGATGTTTTGAAAAGAGCTTATATTAGGTATTCCAAAGTGATTTTCAAATTTGAACTTATCTGTATAAAAATCAGCTGGGAAAATAGAGATTTTCATTCTGAACACATACATACTTTATTTTTTAATGTGGGATAAAAAATAAATTTTTAATGATTTTTTTCTTTCTTTTTGGACTTAGAAAAATTTTCGCACGGTATTTTAGGCCACATTCAGACATGCCTTGAACACACATATAAAATCACACAAGTCCAGAAAATCATTTCTGAGGAGGTTTTTACTTGTTAAGTTGATGTGCAAAAAACATATGGACAGAAATGCATATCAATAAAAATACAGACCTATGAAAATGACAAAAATAGCAAAATTGGACGCCGCCTTTCCAAACAACTGGGCAAGGGACCCATTTTCATTAATTTCAAACTCCATTATCTTTAAGAAATACAATACAGTGACACTGAAATGAATCATATATGATAAACATATTAAGGAATTTAACCCTAATTTTTTCCAGCTTCATCTGAAAGCTGGTTGAAAAGATATCAGATGTCAAAAATGCGAAGTATGCCGATTTGTCACAGTGAAAAAAATGCGAATTTTACACATATTTCGTGCACCATAACTTTTTTCACTTTAAAGTTACAAAAATGGTTTTGATATCAAATTGCTCAGCATGACAAACTCTTTCAATGTAAAACAACCCCAGACATCTGTATGTTCAATCAAACCATATTTGGGTAAGGATAAAATACCTATTTTGAAAAAAATTGTGTATTTTAGCTTTTTGCAAGACTCCGTAACTTCTGTCACATTCATCCTACTGCAAAGTACCATATACCAAAATGATCAGTTTTTTATGATCTGTCAGTATAACAAACAAGACATTAGGTTTCAGTCTTTCTGTAAACAAAAATCAGATGACAAAATTATAACAAATGTCAGCTGATAATAGTAACAAATAATGCGTTTTGTTTACATATCGAATCAAACAAGACATGTACATCAACAACATTCATTCAAAGAAATCATCTTCATAGTTTTTACATGCTAATTTTTTTTTTTTTTTATCATTAAACAATGATTAAAATATGTCTTGACCTTTAACTGTTCCTTAACTGTGTGTAGAACATTATCAAAAGCTTCCACATCATTGTCTTTACCTTTCACTGTTGCTTAATCACAGTAGATAACTGTCCTGGCCTTCAACTTAAACTGGAAGCACAAAAGATAGAAATCATCTCTTTTTACAAAAAACATGTTGTAATGAAATGTAAAAAAATACTTGTCAGTGTCTATGATCAGTGATTCCCCTTCACAAGTGACAGGAAATTAAAACATGTTAAGACGCAGTTCATCATCATTGCTGTCAAAGTTGTCCAAAAGACTAGGTCTCCGCCCTCTGCCAGTCTTAAGAAATCGCTCCTTCATCCTCATGAAGAGATCATCTGTGAGAAAAATAGTGTAGAGGGAAAGTATTAGTACATCTATCTGTTCTATCCTGTAGCATAATGTGAAAATCCCATTTGTAGGGACAAACAGGCCTATACATACAGAGCAAGAGGCAAATACTGACCAAAACAAAAACAAATCCAAAAAACAAGAACATAAAACATGCAGGAACACAAGGACTTTTGTACCCCTGCTCAATTAACTTCCCTGCCTGTCAAAGAGAGAAAGGATCAAGAGAGAGAGAGATTGGTGTAGAGCTGTAAGAAGCCTACCAGTATTATTGTCAGCTTTGAAAATAAAATTATAATACCTTACCCTAACTCACAAAGCAGTGGGCAAAGTAAAATGTCCCATACATTTAGGCCTACTCAAATCAGCACAACAAAATTTATCTCATAAACACTATAGGCCTAGTTAGGAAGGTTCATAGTGTCCAACCTATTAACCTGGTAGGCCTACTTTATTTTGTTTAAATATTATTTTTGATGACAATAATAGTAATGATAATAAATAGTAATGAATGATAGTAAACTAATAATGAAATAATGATAATAATAATAATAATGATAAATAATAATGAATAATGATAGTAAAATAATAACAATAACAAAAATATAATGATAACAATATTAATAATAATAATAGATCTAAACTTTTAAAGCTGTTGAACTAGGTGATAATAATACTGGGCCTAAAAATAATGGGATTGATAAACATGCAGATTTGTTTCAATGGTACCATTCAGGAAGTTTACACAAAGGCAGAAAAGAAAAAGGTGTAACATTGTGAAATTATTGAACGACACTGAACCAGATCGAGTGAAGTCAACAAGAAGCCAAGGGAGGGCACTCGGCCGATTCGACTATCGATCGATCAAAGCGTTGGTCACGTGACCACAATAAATCGCTAATCTCTCATTAACATCATTATAAATAAATATAATAAAGGCATGGATTATTAAAACAATCTTTTGTAAACATTTTCCTTTAATCATATGCCTGATCTCACTCTCTGTAAAATTACCGCACCCCAAACCGTCACCTACCCCTACCTTCTAACATATTCATGATACTGTGGGTGCTGCAGTTGTGCGCTTTCCAAACAATTATATTCTAAAATCAGGAAACAAAATGTCGAAAAGTAATAGTAAACAAACTGCAAGATATTTCACTTACCCTCTAGATAAGTTGGATCGCTTGATTCGTCATGGCTGGAGTAAACTTCGACGTCCATGTGCTCGCCCGAACGGTCTTCGCTCGTGTCCGCCATTGCGCGTCAGATGTTAAGAGAAAGCGAAAATTGGTCGCGTTGTTCTCAGTCCTCGAGGAAAATAGCCAGTGGTTGAATCCGAATGCAAATAGCAGAAGTTGAAAGTTGAAACCTTGACCTTTTGCACAGTGGAAAATATGGCGAGATTGGTTTTGAGTAAGGTTGCGAAATCATCGACAGAAGTTTTTAACGCACGAAACGACCGACTAAATGGAAGCCTATCAGTTCACTTTCTACATGGGATGAAAGCAAATTTAGTCATCTTTTTGACTGTGTAAATGGTTTGTTGATATCTGACCCAGCGAATCTCCTCGAGGCAAGTTTTCAAGGTAGGGGTCAAAACCGCGTTCAGATTTCGTCGTTCCAGCAGCAGCAAAATCGCAATTTAGTACCCATCATCAAAAGCATATTTCAAACGGTAAATGTTACACTTATTGATTTATTTTGACTTTAAACAAAGCTTAAAGGATCACAGATCAACATGATCTATGTTTTTTATTTCTGACACTGCATTTTGTTGAGAACGAGCAAGTTGAAAACCAGCGAAAAACCGCACTTTGCCGTACTTTTCGCCACCCGCGAAGAGCACTTTGGAATACCTACTTATATTGTTTTCTATTCTCAGCTGTTTGTTCCCAGTACATATTCCTGATTATTCGTAGATCTTTTCCATCAACATTGAGTCTCTCCAGTTGGTTGATCAATTCATCATGTCGTACCCGATCGAAAGCCTTAGTATAGTCAACAAAGCATAAATACAAATCCTTATTCATCTCAATTGACCTCTCTATGATAGTTCTTAGGATGTATATGGCATTAATAGTTCCTTTCCCCTCCACAAATCCACACTGTTCTTCTGCTATTTCTCTTTCGATTCTATTCCTTGTCCTCATCATGATTATTCTTAACAGGATTTTTGTTACATGACTCATCAAACTGATTGTGCGATGGAATTCGCATTCTATAGCCCCTGTCTTCTTTGGAAGTGCAGTGAAAATTGATTTTGACATATCTTTGAGGATTTTTCCAGTGTCATAAATTTCATTTAGGAGGACTGTTATTTTTTCTATGCCAAATTCCTCCAGGGCTTCAATCATCTCTGTAGTAATGTTGTCTGGTCCTGGGGCTTTTCCTGGTTTCATCTTTTTCAGTGCTGCTCTAACTTCATCTTTCATTATGGGTGGTCCTTCAAAGTTCTTTTTTATAATGTGTTCTTCGTTTCTGTCATCCTCAAATAGGTCTTTAATGTACTCTCCCCATCTGTCTAATATTTTGTCTTTTTCCATGATAAGCATGCCATCTTTCGATTTTAAGCAACCAGTTGATGTGCATGTATTTTTCCTGTGGACAATTTCTTCAATTCGTCTGTACATACCCTGAGGATCCATTCTGCTTGTACAGTGCACAAAAATAGCTGATTAGATGGCATTTCATGTACAAGTGGGAAAGTATACATACAGTTCTTGCAATCAGTGCAAACAGAAGAAACTATGCTGATGACACCCAACTTCAAGACAGTGAATTATCACCTGATAATATACAGCGCCTGTTGACTCGCACCACTGAGTGTTACTCAGACATTAAGAACTGGATGACGTTCAACAAACTTCAGCTTAATGACGATAAGACAGAAGCTATCCTCATTGGCACCCGTCAGAAACTTTCTCAGCTGCCTCCTCTTTCTCTCCCATTATGTAACACATCAGTCCCAATTTCTGATTCAGCTAAAAACCTTGGTGTCTGCATTGACTCTACCCTCTCCATGAACAACTTTGTTTCTCAAACTGCCAGATCCTGCTACTATCATCTCCATCGTATAAGGCTGATCAGGAAGTATCTCTCTGTCGAAACAACTGCAAAACTCGTTCTCTCCTTCATAATGTCTCGCATTGACTATTGCAATTCACTCCTGTCTGGTCTTCCTGCCTCCACCATTCACATCCTACAGCGCATTCAAAACAATGCTGTACGCCTTGTACTCAAAAAGAAAAAAGCTGACCACATATCTCCTCTCCTGGCACAACTTCACTGGCTCCCTGTATCAAAGCGCATACAGTACAAACTAGATACCATGTGCTACAAAAGCCTCAATAACGCAGCCCCCGATTACCTGTCAAGCCTACTTGAGATCTATGTTCCCTCACGTACCCTCCGCTCTGCCTCCGATCCTCTGACTTTTCGCTTTCCACGCACTAAGCTCAATACCTATGGTCCACGAGCCTTCTCTTGTTTCTGGTCCACTCTCCTGGAACAAACTTCCTCTCTCAGTCCGTCAGCAACCTACTTTTGTCTCCTTCAAGTCCGCTCTCAAAACTCACCTTTTCTCCTCCGCATAAAATCCTAACCTCACTCAACCCCCCCCCCCCCCCCCCCCCCTCTGCAGCCTGTCTCCGCTCGGAGGGGAATCACATGGTTATAATATATAATTGTATATGCTATGCTCTCTATAATTTTCCATTGCTTTTATTCTTGCTTTTATTGCTTTTATTCTTTCTCCCCATTTATAGCCATGCGTGTGTGTGAGTGTGTGTGTGTGTGTGTGTGTGCGTGCGTGCGTGTGCGTGCGTGCGTGCGTGCGTGCATGCGTGTGTGTCTGCTTCAGCGCTTAGATTTGATTTTATCAAGATTTTGCGCTATATAAATATTGTAATTATTATTAATTATTATTATTAAAAACTGTAAAGATAAATGGAACAGAAAATATATGTTCAGTTCATAAACAGTTGGGATATATACATAATAAGTAAATTACTATCCTGAAATTTTGCTTTTATTTGTGCCCTATATAGCTTTTGTTTTGGCAGTCCAGTCCTGTATCCAACATATGAAGAAAGTTAAGTAAAAACCACCATGTGAAGATAGTCAATGAAATGCAGTGAATTTGGTGATTGAAATTGGAACTAAATTTTTGTAATGTGTATGTTTTATTCTCAAAAGAAAAGAAAAGAATAGAGCCTGTGTTTGGTGGGATTGGGTAAAGCTGAAACTCTACCTTGATTGTATTGATATGATATATATGGAAAACACATGCTCATTAACCTCTCAGATTGCTTACAGTTAATGGCTGTATGGTTTATGAATTGTAAGTTGTTTTGTTGATAATGATGATGATGATGATGTGGATATTTGCAGAGAGTCGTATACATGCCCATCCCCCTCCTGTGAGGTGCCGATGGTGGAGCACGTTCGGCGCTTTGTGCATGGTCAGGGCTGCATCAACGTGTTACTAAAGAAACTGGACAACCCAGTACCTGGTGCACAAGAAAATGTACTCCTCTGGAGTTGGTGTCGGCGCTGTAAACAGGTGAGACAATACAGATGAACTTGATGAAAATGAGAAATGATAGGTGCTTTCTTGGTTGTTTCAAAACTGCTGTGCTAAATATTTTAAGATGTACCTTTGTGTCAGTCAACCAAAAACTGACTGCAGATGTACTGGTTTGATCTCATAATACTGTGTAAAGAATGAACTCACAGTCATCAGTCAAACTTTTAGCTTTTAGACAACCACCACCAGGTGCCACTATCAGGCCCGACCCTATCCTGATACCCGGTTACAGTAATTCATTTTACAGTTCTTTTAAACCTCACAAAGTACCTCAGGCTAGTTTAATTTTAGTTGATAGGGAGAAAGTCCAGTGGGGAGGGGAAAGCACACCCCTGAACCCCTCCAGTTTTCAGGCTTTTTTCTTTCAGTCTGTTCCCAAGCTTGTGTCATGGGAGTTAAATCCTGTGATGTAGCGGTAAACAATTCTGGAGTGTCGATTGAAACAGTGCATCAACAATGCATTGATGATTGAAACAGTGCATCAACAATGCATTGATGATTGAAACAGTGCATCAACAATGCATTGATGATTGAAACAGTGCATCAACAATGCATTGATGATTGTGAAATGATGACATGTATCGTACATCAATAGCTCAGCCAATAAGTTACATCCAAGCATAAAGGCTGCTGTTTGGCTCTGCCATTGATAGTATTGAATCTGCCGCAGTTGCGTTTATCACTCAAGCAATTTTTTTTTTTTTGCGTGGGCCCTCATCAGCCCAACAATGACCCAAAAAGAGCTAAAAACATGATTGACCAACAAGGTGAGGGCCCTAAGAAAGGGCCAAAAGCTTGATCAGGAAAGCGCTGAAACTTAAGTGAACCACAGTATGAATGCCACAAATGAGAAATGATTTAATATGGACTGATTTCAGTTACATGGGTGCAACTTTTTTCCGTTTGACGACGGAATCCGTTTTTTCAAAAGAGTCAGAAACGGAAAATCCGTTTTTTGAAAAAAATTCAGTGTCTGGGGGGCTACCCCAGACCCCCCATACGGGGCACTGCTGGCCCCTGGACCCCTTTCAGTTTTTTGACTTCTTCTAAGTTGCACCCTTGTAGTTATATGTAATATCAAGCAGTGATAAAGTGATTGTTATGATGACAGGTGACACCAGTAGTGCCTATCAGTTCTGACACATGGAACATGTCGTTTGCCAAGTACTTGGACCTTCGATTCCACTGCTCCAGTTTCCGGCGTCGGGGCTGTGCAGAACCCTGCCCCCACTCCCTGCATCTTGACCACTACCAGTACTTCGGTCATCGCGACATTGTAGTTTCTTTCAAGTATGTGTATGAGTTTGTTGGGGAAGAATGGGATCGTGAGATTGTAGTTTCTTTCAAGTATGTTTATGAGTTTGTTGGGGAAGAAGGGGATCGTGAGATTGTAGTTTCTTTCAAGTATGTGTATGAGTTTGTTGGGGAAGAATGGGATCGTGACATTGTAGTTTCTTTCAAGTATGTTTATGAGTTTGTTGGGGAAGAATGGGATCGTGACATTGTAGTTTCTTTCAAGTATGTTTATGAGTTTGTTGGGGAAGAAGGGGATCGTGAGATTGTAGTTTCTTTCAAGTATGTGTATAAGTTTGTTGGGGAAGAATGGGATCGTGACATTGTAGTTTCTTTCAAGTATGTTTATGAGTTTGTTGGGGAAGAATGGGATCGTGACATTGTAGTTTCTTTCAAGTATGTGTATGAGTTTGTTGGGGAAGAAGGGGAGAGGGCAATGGAAAATGAGAGTGGGGTCAGAGCATGCTTGCTTATGATGTATGTGTATGTGCACATGCAAGTTTGTTGGAAAACTTGGCTTGGACATTATCAAGATCCATATCAAGCCAGTGAATAGGGAATGGAGAGGGAGATGGAATGTATTCTTCGCTTGAGAGCATCTCATAATTCATCTATAGAGAATGCCAAAATAACCACATTGTGATCAGAATCTGTTTCTTTTGGAGTTATCCCATTATGATTTATGAATACTTGCTTACATGAGAATAGCCCAAAATTTCCTTCAGCTGTCACTAATATCATTTTCCTCTTGCTGGTGTGGCATTTTAAGATCTTGTCTGCTGCATATCAAAAGTCATTTACTTTTTCTAGCAAAACTACCAAACTTTATTTCTCTTGCAAATAAAACTACCAAACTGACCATCATCTATCAAAAACTATTTCTTCAGTGGGTAAAATTACCTAATTGACCCTTCTGTGATCAAAATCTGTTTTGGCTTCATAAATTATACCATTATGTGATCAAAATCTGTTTAGGTTTCATACATTGTACCATTATTTGATCAAAAAATCTGTTTAGGCTTCATACATTGTACCATTATTTGATCGAAAGCTGTTTAGGCTTCATTACATTGTACCATTATGTGATCAAAATCTGTTTAGGCTTCATACATTGTACCATTATTTGATCGAAATCTGTTTAGGCTTCATACATTGTACCATTATGTGATCACAATCTGTTTAGGCTTCATACATTGTACCATTATGTGATCAAAATCTGTTCAGGTTTCATACATTGTACCATTATGTGATCAAAATATGTTCAGGTTTCATACATTGTACCATGTTAATTTGCTATTATTCTTTTGGCCAATATCATCATGAACAGACATGTTGCAGCAGACCAGTTACATTGTCATTCAGATTTTCTTTTATCTGTGTTGCCTTTCTGTGCTCATTCTTAGTGATAGAGGCATGCTGCTTTCATTTTGTTGTCTTGACTGATGTTTTCCCTCTTTTGGATCATAGTCAATTTTAGGGGAAAAAAACTTTCAAAGCCAACAAGGGTAACTAAACTCCCAGCTCTGGACGCTTTGATTGACGCAGGTAATAGCTTCCAGTAGTTTTAACGCATGCGTCAGTTTGACTCATCTCCAAGAATCAAGCAGAGAGGGGAATTCTACTTTAGAAACCCATCTTTTGCCAAGTGGATCACACTTGTCCCTACAGGAGCTAGGATAGTAGGAGAGTTGGTCAGTTCTGCTATGATCACTGCAGTTAAAAATTCAAAGGAGAGTCCTTACACAGGCTCCTCATAGCAGGATCTGTTTTCACCAGTTCCAAGAGTTTGGGAGGGAGAACTGCCATGAACTCAGCTGTCACACATCAGGTTAGTCATGGTATTGTTGGTTTGTTCGAAACAAAGATGGAAACAAGGCAGTGTGAGGCCATTTGTCACGCCCAATCTCACCACATGGTTGTAACAGGGCATAATAATAACCAGCACAGAAAAGCAAAAAAGAGCAGATAACTTGAATGATGATGTAGCTGATCTGCTGCAGCGTGTCCTTTTGTGAAGATGGCGGCCAGAAGAATTGTGACAATCTGACTTGTTAAGTACAGTTAGCCAAACATGTATATAGATCAAAATACTGATTTTGCTAGCTAGTAAAACTACCAAAGCAACCATGCTGTGATCAAAATATGTCTCTTTTGCAGGTATGCCAATGTGACGTTACGAGAACTTGCTCTTCCAGCTTTGGTTGTGGACCTTCTCTCCACCCCTCTTGATGTACCCGCTGCCATCACTTCTGTCAAGACCGTCACAAATAAGTATGTTACAGAGCATATTGAATAAAGATAAAACAAAAATAATAGCAATGAATATAGGATTTTCAGTAGCACGGGCTGCAGTTTCCTCTCAGTTAAGTTTTTAGTTTCCTTTTGAAACATTTTGATGATGTAGTGAAGAGACCAAGAATTTACCATGAAGAAACTGAAGCTGATTGTAACGAGTGCTCTGTTTTCATCAGATGTGAGAATCAAATGCTAGTGTACATGTGCAAAATACTAATAACATTGATTCAATAATAGCGGTAGTAATATCAAGTAAAAGAAAAGGAAAAACAATAATGGTAATATCAAATAGAAGAAATTAGAGAACATTGTAAGAATAGTGCTAATGATAACGATGTATGTATAGATAGGCGCTTAAATTTAGTTTGGTAAAATCAAATCCAATGTGCTGCAAAGTTTGACATCACCAGCTCTTACATAGAAAGTTTTCAGACAACCGTAGCTCAGCATTATACCTCATCTGCTTAGTGCAACACTGAAGTCTCAACGAAATTTTGGAATCAACTTGTTGCTTTCTGTATATTGATAATGGCATCAACCATTACCAAAGAGGCCTTCACAGTCCTATGTACTGGTATTGTCATGAATGGGAGGACCGGATGGGAGCTACATTACCAGAATGGTTGGCACAAGGAAACAGGCGACATACAGGTTTTTACGTTGCAGGCTGGGATTGAACCTGGGTAATCAAATCTTGAAGCTGTGCTTCTGTCATCTGAACTACCCAACTTAGTGGTGTGGTGAGTGAGGTGATTGTTTAGTGTTTTATGTGAAGAGCGTATGAAAATAAGAATTTGCTCATTATCAGTTGTACTTTCAACGATATAGTTATGACTTGTGTGAGATAGAAAATAAAGAAGAGGGTGAAAGAAGACATGAAGTGTTTGTGTACATTGCAGAGGGATGGATCGGTTCAGCACCATTCTGGAGATCACCATGAAGCTGAAAGCTGAGATCACCGGTGACAATGCTGCTCGCATCATCTCTGACTTCCTCACGGAACAACAGGTAAGAGAGAAAATTTTTTTATTTTACCTTTGTCTTCTTTTCTTTTTGGCTGATGAATTGCAAGATGATTGTTGGCAGAGCCAGTCAAGAAGACCTTGAAGGGAACATATTCTTCACTGTTTTTTAAGAAAAGTTCAGAAAATAAACTTTGTTCTATGACAAAAGCAAGAGCTACTGTCAGCTTCATGAGAATCATTGGCTTATGGTATCATTCTTGTCTATTTTTGTTAAAATGCCTTTGAAAAATTGAGAAGTGTTATTTTGTAAGTTAAGAGTGTGTGTGTGTGTGTGACCTCACTCAATCCCCTCTGCAGCCTGTCTCCACTCGGAGGGGAATCACATTGTAATATATAATTGTATATAATATGCTCTCTATAATTTTCCATTGCTTTTATTCTTTCTCCCCATTTATAGCTGTGTGCGTGTGTGTGTGTGGGGTGTGTGCGCGCGCGCGCGCTGTGTGTGTGTGTGTGTGTGTGTGCGTGCGTGTGTGTGTGTGCGTGCGTGTGTGTGCGTGTGTGTGTGCCTGTTTCAGCGCTTAGATTTGATTTTATCAAGATTTTGCGCTATATAAATATTGTAATTATTATTATTATTACGTGTTTGTGTGTGTGTATGTGTGGGGTGTGTGTGTGTGTGTGTGTGTGTGTGTGTGTGTGTGTGTGTTTTTACATGCCAGCTGTAATGGCCTATTATTTTGGTCCTATTCATCTAAGACATGAAATTGAAGTTAGATTTTCTTGGTTGATTTTTTTTTCATTAGATTTTAAATGAAGGTCTGTCACAAGAGATCATCTTAGACATGAAAGTTTCAGTATTCTAGTGGCACAGTGTTGGAGACAGACATCATTCACAGAACAGTGGTTTATTTTGTTAGGAAGCTGTTCTATGTGTCAGACTTGTTTGACATTACTTGCTTACCAAGAGCAAAAATGAAATGAAATAAATGTGCCATACTTGTAGTTGTACATTTGATGATATCTGTTATGTTGATGATCCAAGTGTTTCAATAAGCCAGACATGGTGGTGCATTGAAGTCAAACATGGTGGTGTAAGAATCAATTTACAACTCAGTTATTTTGTGTAGTTTTTACTTACTTTAGTTAGATTGGCTTGTAAGTTGCATAACAAAATGTGTTTGATGTTTTCAGTAAAGTATCACAGTCATCTTGGTTTTCATAGAAATGGCAAATTTCCATTCTCTAGCCTGAGGGTTTTACTGTCTACTGCTAAGTGAAATATTTATGCTATTGTATTTCTTCGAGTTTTTCTCAAATTTGTTTGCAATGTTTTACAATAGGAAGAGAAGAACATATTCCGGGATGCAGTTACTAAGATTCAGCTCCAGTTGGCAGAAATTGATGAAAGGCAAGAAGCAGGTAAGTCATATTTCCTCTGTGTGTGTGTGTATATGTATGTGTGTATATGTGTGTGTGTGCGCGCCTGTGTGTGTGTGTGCGCCTGTGTGTGTGTGTGTGTGTGTGTGTGTGTGTGTGTGTGTGTGTGTGTGTGTGTGTGTAATGGTTTTGTCATTGTCTTCAATAGCATTTGAATTTATAGCTGCTAATATCATATCACAATAAAATTGTGAAATGTAAATTAGTTATATCTGTTCTTAGCTAAAAAAAAAGTTATGATTAGATTTGTGTGTGTGTGTTTGAGAATGTGTGCACGCATGTGTGTGTTTGCTTTCATGTCAGTACAGGTTCAGTGTAGATAGTGACACAGGTTTCATGACAGGAAAATGGTTGTAAGACATAGCAGGAGCGGAGTGCAGAAGTTATGTAACTTCCCCTTTTGGTTTCACAGTAGATTTACTTTGAAATGATCATTTTTCATGTCAGGATTATCCACATCACCTGTAAAAATATTTTGATATGTATACTTTGCATCTTTCACAGACACGGACTCTCCCTCCCCAGTAGCCATTGAGTTCAGGTCCCCCCTGGGGACCTGAACTCAATGGCTACTGGGGAGGGAGAGTAGAATATAAAAAAAATATTTTGATATGTATACTTTGCATCATTACAGGCTCTAGGAGGATCCTGTACAGGGTAGACCGGGTTGGAAAGGCAGCTGGGCTGGACTTAAATTCAAAGAAGACAAAGGTTATGCATGTTGCAGGCAAATATAACACTAGACAGGACCAGATCATGCTAAACCAAGTCCCTCTAGAAAATGTCAAGGACTTTAGATATTTAGGTTCAGTCAAGACACACGATGGAACATGCTCAAAAGACATAAAGATGAGAATTGGAATGGCCAAGAACAGTATGGTTCAATTGAACAATATTTGGAAAGACCACAGCATAACAGCAGACCTTAAGATAAAACTCTTAAAATGTCTTGTCTGGCCAGTGATGTTATACGGCTGCGAGGCATGGACAATGAAGAAAGAGGATGAAAGACGAGTGGAAGCAGCAGAGCTGTGGTTTTACCGAAGACTGCTGAGGGTCAAATGGACGGATAGGCGCTCAAATGAAAGCATACTGAATGAGTTGGGTACTACACGCAAGCTTCTAGTACTCATACAACGGAGGAAACTGAAATATGTTGGACACGCAATCCGTAATGAGAGAACAGACTTGATGTCCACTGTCCTCCAAGGTAAAGTGGAAGGAAAGAGAAACAGAGGACGGCCACCTGCATCACTTGCAAGAAACATCACAAACATCAGTGGCAAGAAACTCCAGGAGGTGGTCAGACTTAGCCAAGATCGAGAGTGCTGGAGGCAACTTGTGAGGACATCATGTGCAGCGGCCAACACTGTTCCCGGTGACGCCGACAGGTGAGACAGGTGAGACTTTGCATCAGATGTTTAGACATTTCAATGTTCATCTGATATAATGGCTAGTCATAATAGTTAAATTGGTATTGAATTTAACTTTTATTTTGAATGGTTGTGAGATTGTTCTTGTTTTTACATAATTCTTGTTTAAATATAATGTGTGTAGAAGAAGAAGGACCTGGGTATGACATCCTGGACAGCATCGTCTTGCTGAAGAGAATGATCGCAGAGTCTGTCCAACGGTGGAACAACAGGTACATGATTATATATAGATATAACATTATTAGGTATTTGTTTATTTTTATTTTATGGACTATGACCAACATAACCATTTCGCCCCCCATCAGTTAGGATTGGCTGGTTAAGATGCCGCTGTGACACCCACCCCTATCCCGATGCCCTGTTCCAGCCTGTGTGACCATCCTCCTCTTTGTCTCAGTGCACCAAAGCATGAAGACCATACTCTGTGTTTGCGCAGCCTCTCTTTGTGTGCCCGGTCATATTCCCTGATTCACAGTTTCTCTGTCATTTCTCTGTGTTTCTATGTTTCGATCAAGAATGTGTATTACTCATTCTTAACCTGCACTGTGCTCCCCCTCTGTTTCTTTAAATAGATTGCCTTTTTTGCATCTTTAAACCCTTTTCGTTGTGGTCTCCATTGTTTGTGGTGAGTTGGTGGATGACGTGGAGCCATCCTTCACATCTGAAATGCCCTCCACATCTTGAGGTGTACTGAAGATCCTGATGGACTAAGGACGGGGAGGTAGCTTGTAGGCCTGGCCAGTTGTGGTCCACTGGGGAGTCAGGTTACTGAGTAGCATGTTAAGTAAACGGAAGGCTCTGAAGCTTGCCCAGGTCCTGACGGGTGATACTGACCTGGAAGGAGGATCCTGGTTGATGGCCATGTGTCTAGAGGCTGCGGAAATGTGCCTAGTCATGGTTGGGATGGTGAAAGGAGCAAGTGAATAAAAATAAATTTGATAAGGAAAGAAACGTAAAGCCCTGCATTTATTGCAGCCTATATTGCCCATGATCCTAAAAGGTTTTTGTCCCTGTACTCATCTTAGCCCTGAAAGTAACAAAAACTATGAAAATGGCACTCAAGAGCAAGGGAAGAAAATGGTGCATATAGGCTATTTCTCTTTTGAATAGATAAACTGTATGTTCATTTCACAAGTTTTGACTCATAACACTGTCCACAAATAGAAAAGAACTGCCCATCTGTGAAACTGACTTCCAGTATGGCGTATTTATTGTGTTATTCAAAGTAATCTTGGTTAGAAAACAACAGTAGGCATTTAGGGGAACGGAAGTGGACAGAATTGAGGGCTATCATTTTTTTGTTAGGGAAAATCAAGTATGAAAGCATGTTCAGTTTCTCTTTGGTGTATTAATTATTTGTATGATGGATTGTTTTTTGCTGTAATTCATGATTAGTGTAAGACATGTTGTGTTGATTTCTTTTCATTTGTTCAGAATTCAAGACTTCATGAATAGCCAACAGAGAAGGTCAAAGACGAACAAGAAGGACAAGGAACTGGCATCATCTTGTGACGAGGTGTGTATGAACAGTACTAATACATTGGCACACACATACTTATGAAACCGTTCTTATTATTATTATGCAGACTAGAGCTCCTATGAGCACTCATTATCTAAGCATACCTACCTTAGAGAGAGAGAGCAGATTTTTGAGTGTATGGCTGTTTTCATCCTGCGTTAAAGGCAGTCATACTCCATCTTTAGGGAGCTGAGGAGAAAATGTGGAGGAATACAGGTGAATGATCTGGAAGGCAGAACTAGAAAAAGTCCTGTGAGGTAAAGAGAGCATAACAGGAAGAAGGAACCGCTTACTACCTAAAGGCAAACTAGATAGCTCCTATGGTTCCAAAACAGGAGGGGACCTTAATTTCTGCACCTTCTGTACATCACTGCAGGGTCTTAACGCTTTGATTGCTGAGACTGTCTGAACTAGGCAATGGCCCAGTGCTGAGCTAAATTTCTAGTCCTTACTTCTGATATAACACCCACATGCTCTGTGTACTCAACAATAGGTGGCACAAAATCATGGCCATCATGCCAGTCTCCATGAAATTGATACTGATTTCTCACACATTCTTTCCGTCTATCTCCACTCCCTTTCTGTCTGCCACTGCTCTACTTCTTCCTTATCCTATACCTCTGCCATTTCAAGCCCTACTATGGTGGAACATAACTGATTAAACCTGCAGGCACAAAATCATCATCATTCACATTGTCATCATTCCATATAGTATTGTGCGCCGTCATGGCATTCGCCATTTCTTTCTGCTTAGAATGACTGGCAGTCAAAGTTTTGAACAACTGAACTGATTTAGTTCCATGAAATTCTCCAACAGAGATTATGTTGATGTAACAGAGAAATGGAGATGGGACTGGTTGAATAGGCGCCACAAAATTAAATATTTTCTTCATGTTTTGAGAAGATGAGATTCCTTGGCAAAGCCTACTCTGTATAAACAAAAGTTGTTTCCACTACAAAATCAGAGAGACTTACCTCAGCACTCTTGAGAAAAAAGATGAAACAAGGAAAAGAAAAGTCTGACATTTCCAGAAGGATCAGATTTGGTTTGCTTCAAAGAGAAATACAATTGAACATTACAGACAGGAGGCAAAAGAAAAAGAGATTTAGACTGTAAGAAGCAAGCTGTGCTTGTAAAACAGAAGTCTGAGAAATTATGCTGGAAGAAGTAGTCTTCCTTGGCACAGTGTTTGAGCTGAGAACTTAACATTGAAAGAGACATAAAACTTGCATGTTGTATTCAGATCGTGCTGTGAAAAGTGAAAGCAGTCAATAGTGTGTGGAAGACAGTTTTTGATAAACTTTAAAAATATAAATAAACAAATAAATAAATATAAACGACATGCCGACCAAAACTATAAACCCACATCAAGCATACCAGTATTTTGTGTTGTAATGGTGGCGCTGGACATTGTAACCAGAGTTATGGAGAATGAGGGGTTTTCTGAGGATACTGTTTAGACCACATGCTCCGCTGGTGTGGTACATAAAATGTAGAATACAAAAATTCATTTTATATATGTCGCCTCTATCCATTTGCACTTGTGTAATGGCATGGGTGTAACAATCTTCAAGGAGAGGCCTTTTTTTCTGGCCAGAATAGTTGAATATTTTCAGCTCTGCCTCTTGACTCTGCCAGGGGGCATTTCCCTGTGGACCCCTAGTCTATTTTCAGGGAAGAGTACTTTTACTCCAGCACATACCTGTTTCAAGATGATGTCAACGTATACGTTTTGTGTAGGCTCAAGGTCTATCAGACAAGTGGAGTGCCTACAGAACTATGTGAATGTAATGAATCTTTATTGAACAAATTCCAGTGCCAGCCAGTTCCCTGTTTATTTTGTTTTTCAGTTGAGGATAGTTTTGAGATGAGTATAAATATGTGACTGTTGGCCAGGTTGAAAGATTGTTGCCCAGAGGCGCAGAAGAGCGGAGTATGCCCATTTGTGTGGACTCTCTGTCTGCATGTCCTGACTTCAAGGCCACAGAGGAGGGGAAATCAGGTATAAGTGTGTGTGTGTGTGTGAAGGGTGGTGTGTGTGTGTGTGTGTGTGTGTATATGTGTGTGTGTGTGTGTGTGTGTGTGTGTGTGTGTGTATGTGTGTGTGTGTGTGTGTGTGTGAAAACAAACAAATCCGAAGATTTCTTTGCTATTTATCGATGAATTGTGTCTAAATTCCTGTGGTAGGTTTATCTGTTTGACAGTCAGAGGCGTGTAAATTTAGATGAAGGTCAGATGACAATGACTTAAAAAAAAAAGGTTTGAGAAGAATTTAGCAATTTTTTTTCATATGAATTTGCATGTGTGTCATGCACAAACAGTGCATGTGCTCATCCTTTCAAAGAGGTTTACATTTGCGTATGTACCCATAAAACATAATATGCTCATACACACACAGGCTAACACTCAAATATGCTCAAAAGCATATACATATTTGAACACTTGCTCTAATGAACATCCTCTCTGACTTTGCATTCATAAGTGTGTGTGGGGGTGGGTAAGTGTGTGTGAGCAAGTGCAGATGATTTTATAGATAGTTAATAATAATAATAATACTAACAATATTTATATAGCGCAAAATCTTGA
>CM060306.1:98342116-98414616 GCA_030674185.1 Monoplex corrugatus | reverse complement strand
TACACACAAAATTTATAACCATTCAAGTACATGCAAGAATACATGTATGTATACCTGTGCATGTTCACACATGTACAAGCACGTTCAAAACCTCAAAAAGACACTGACAAACAACTTTGGTCGATATGAGGTAAGCTTCCAGTTTTTAGATAGTTTAGTATAATATTCTTATCTCGTTTTTTTGTTGTTGTTTTTTAGTTTAGCTTAAATTTTATCTAGAAATGTGGAAGTGTACCATCTTAATTGAAATGACTGCGCATATTCATGCAGATAGAAGCCAGACACTTGTCAAAATAGAATGAGAATGTGCATTTGTTAACAAAACCAGATAGGTACATATTTTTGGCCATCTAGCCTTTGTCAGTGATCTTCCAATCTATTGATTAAGTCCTAACTGATGAATTTGTTTCTTTGTTGTCTCTTGGTGTCATTGGACAAAGATCTGTAGGCTCAAAATCTGCGCCTCTTTTGTTTGATTAGTGAAGGGTGCGTTCTTCTTTTCTTCTATTGTTTTGTGTGCCGGTATGTTTTGACCATTTCCTTTTTTTCATTGAGAAAAGAAGATTGTTGAATGATTTTATTTTCTTTGTGTGTTGTTTTTAATTGAGTTTGAGTAAGATTTTTATCAAGAGGAATTGACGGCACTCAGATAAATCCATGGGCACTCCATCCGAATCTGCCACTCATTATTTGGCAGACTCCTTGAGCCTGCACAAAACTTTGTGTACTGGCAAGGTCTTGAAATGAACGCAGCAGGAGGAAAAGGGACTTATAGAACATCAGATTGACACCAGCATTAAGTTGGGCATTGAAAAGCCCGAGCTTTATGTTGTGGACAGGGATTGAATTTGAGATGTCAAATCTTCAATCCATGGCTTGAACAATTGAGCCAAACAATCTGCTTTAATTTATGATTTGACTTTTACATTCATTTTAGAAATAATGTCATTTTTTTTCCAGTTCTGCAGATTACCAAATGAAACTGCGAGAAGTACAGGCTTTGTTGTGGGGAACACCCAAAGATACATCATCATGCAGGTAACTAGTGTCTCAATATTTCTTACAACTTCACCTCATGTTGATCAGTGACATGCCATACCAAGCATACAGAGAGTGGATTTCAGAACAGTGATAAGGTTGGAGTGATGGCTGACCTGAGTATGTCTACATATATTGACATGTTCATGGGGAAATTTATTAGTGTGTGTGTGTGTGTGTGGGGGGGGATTGTATGTGTGTGAAAACTGATAAGACCTATGTTTATGGCTATCCATGTCCGTCCTTGTTTTAACACTTACCTTGTGTACCTGATTGTTTTGTTACACTCATTTTACACTGATTAGTGTCTGCAATGTTGACGTTCACATTCTATAGCAATGTCTATTAGTGTTATGTAAATTCCCTCAGTGGAGTTTAAAGGACATTAAAGAGGCAACATTTCTGTGTCTTTGTAAGATGTTCTTTGTATTGAGCAGTTAACTGTGTGGCTGGCCCTACCTTTTCTGGTGTACAGGGTTCGTTTGGTGTGACTAATTGTTTATTTATAAAGTGAGCGACAAACAATTACTCTAATGAACACTGTTCAGCCCACCACATAGGCAAACATTCAGCTTAACAAAGGTCTCACAAACATACCAAAATGAAGCCGCCTCTGCATCCTTCAAACTTAGTATCTAAAGGAATATGGAGTTGATTGTTCGTCTATATTATCAGCTATGTAGTGGATTTGGGCTTATAAATTATAGCATGATTCCAGAGTTGGCTTTTTTGATTGTGTTATTGTGGGGAAAGGGGATGGTTATTTCTAAATATTAAGGCATTTCTGGACTTCTAGCTGTCATATGAATTTAAACATACCCACAACAAATTTGTATGTCATCTTTTTGTATTTCTGTTGTTTAAACTGGTGTTTGTGCAGTGGTATATTTAAACTGGTGTTTGTGCAGTGGTATATCCTCCAAGGGGAGTAGGCAAAGTGATCTGGGCACTATAACCGTGGAGTCGGTGTTGGAAACAGGTGAGGCAGTCTGTGCGTCAGACTTCTTAGTCCTTTTGCCTCAGTTTTTGTGTAAATAAAATGTATATATGTAGATTATGTGTGTGTAATGTGAGTCGAGATGGTTGTTTGGGGGAGAGGGAGTATGAACTTGAACTGTACTCTCAGGGACAGGTGTGGTAGTCTAGTGGATAAACGTTGGATTCCAGTCGGAAAGGCCTGGTTTGATCCTGCCTGGATAACTCCTCTTTGGTAGGTAAATGGTGGAGGTTTTTCTGATCTTGTAGATCATGTGTACAGCCCCACCAGCCTACCCCCTCATGATGTGTATATGCATGCAGAATGTTAAATATGCAAGTTAAAGGTCCTGTAAATCATTCAATCTCCTGTGGCTTATGGAAACTTGAAAACTCCTACCAGGTACATGCACTAGCAAGTCAGATTGTAGACTGTGCAACAAGATACCACCTGCACATTGTGAGTAAAATTTAATATGCATACAGTCATCAGAAGAAATCAGATTGCTACATGAAAGAAAAACACCTCTCCCCCACTTTTTTTTGTCCCAACTTCTGTGCCACATTATGATGTTAATCCCATGCCACCCATTCTGGCTCCACAACATGCCACCAACTCCAAGCTGCCATAGGGCCACCCACCAGAGGAGACCCTGCACTGTTGCTGGGTCATTTTGGTAGAGTTCAACAGTGTCTGTTCTGATCCAGTTTAAGGACAGTTTGCTAGTCCTCCTCTAACAAAGATAATCATTCAGTCATAGAGCCAGATCAAGTGAGAGATCCCCCTGATGATGCGTTTATTGAGGGTCCTTGGTATCTTTATTTGTCATAAAGTGTTCAAGATTGATTTATTTTCCCTCTAGTTACATGCAAATTGTCTTAATCAACAGTCAGTTAAATTGTGCAGATAACAATGAGTAAACGAACAGACTATTATGCGAATAACAGTAAATAAATGAATAGTGAGCATGTTCAGTCACATGATTATTTACACACTAGTAAAACGCACTACACATTTTACAAAACGGAGTTTTTATACATTCAGAAGTACCAATATATCATACACTTACACATCAGAATACACTCATTTAATGTTTAGTGCTGTTGTTTTGTGTATATCAGGTTTCATGTATTCATTAAATCAAGGCCATTACATACAATATATAGAGTACGCACTCCCAAGCTTTACATACCCAAAAGTTACTAACTCAACTATAATCAGCTGCTTCATTTGCATCGTTATGCATGTTCCTATCAGTCAGACCTGATTTGCCTCTAGGAGAAGGCATTTGAAGTTACATTAGTTCTTTGAAACATGCTTAAGGGTTTTTAATGTTTTTGTTTGTTTTTAGAAAATATAAACAGCTACCAAATAATGGTCCAGAAGTTGTATGTCAGGTTTCTTTTATAAGCTATCAACAAAAAAGAAGGTATTAGTATATCAACAAAAAAGAAGGTATTAGTATATAAGTATGTTTCTGTTATTACACCACAGTAAAAGCAGATATTGATATATTTAAGATCTTGTGATAATTTCCTTCTACCTTCATCTGTACAAGCATCCAGTAATATCTTTATTGCTGTATAACTCTTTTTTTAACCATCTAAGGTCACAGTGTAGTGGTTGTATACGTAGCTAAGCAGATACTGTACATGTAGAAAGAAGTGGAAAAGTTTACATGTTGTGCATGTTTAAGATGGTTTTCAAGAGAGTCAAACTCATTTAGCAACAGAGTTCAGTTTTATTTTTATCTGCCCCAACTCTTTTTCCATGGAAAACCTTTTAAGAAAAGAACAAAACACACACACACACACACACACACACATACACTCACTCACTCACACACACACACTCAACACCTGTGTGCGCGCACACACACACACTCACACATGTGCACACACACACACCCCAAAGAAATGTATATGTGCATGTATAAACATGTGAGTAAACACACACACTTTCTGACTCAATCATCTGACCTTGAGTGCATAATGCTAGCTGCTCTGGAATGGCACATCATTTAATTCCCTATCGCTGCCACAATCGCTGTTCAGGAACGTGAGTCACATATCTCATTCTCGCAGAAGTTTTTTCCCTTCAAGGTTTCATGGAATATAGTAATAACTGGTAAATCCACTACATCATTCAGAAGTGTACTTTTCAAGCAGTTTTTACCAGCTGCACTAGAGTGTCAACAACTATAACTATGCAAAGCAAGCAAAACAGTGACACCTGGCCTGACCGTGTGATTTATGGATTTAGCTGTTGTTCTGCAAGAATTAGAGTGAGTGTTTGATGAAGATAAAAGTAAATTACATGATTCTTTGAATGAGGTAGATTAGGAAGATGAGAAATATCTTGCCTGTATTTCATACTCTTAGCCCCGAGAGTTACAAATATTCTGGATTGAATTAACTTATACAGGTAAAAATTGTATTGTAAGGAAGAAAAGTGAATGGACAATTATTGTCACCTCTGTTAGTTCAGAATTTAATCCAGAATACCTCTGTTTCATGAAAATTCCTCTGGAATAGATTTTTGCCCAATATATCTATGGCAGGCTAATTAAACACATACAAAATCATGCACATACATCTACATATCCACATAAGACACACAGCATATACACAAGACTACGTACAGTCAGTTTACTACAGTTGAAAATGTTGATGGAAAAGGACACTATGAAAATGAGATTGCCTGAGTCTTTGCCAATTTTACGGGCTAAATAGGTGATCGAGTTCAGCTGTCATTCATTGGGAATGTTTCACTTGCAAAGATCTGTGTAAGACTTCAGATGTTGATATTGACATATTTCATTGCTGACAATTCGTGTCATGCCATTCATTTTCATTGATCATTTTGTAATTACTCATATTACACTGCACTGATCCACAAGAAATATTGTGGCATCAGGTGGGTTACAGGGTTTGCTTTTGTTTGTATGTTTTGTTTCTTTGTTTTACTAAGTTCAGCACCAGCTTGCAACATAAAAACTTAACTGTTCGCTGGCCATCTTAATGCTCTAGTCTTTCTGGGATGTCATCAGTTGTTGATAGGTTCCATGCTCCACCACCCCTGTCTCCTTTTCTCCATTTCAAGACCATGCCAGTGCATGGGTTTTGCGCAGGCTGAAGGAGTCTGTCAAATAACTTTTGTTATAAATGAATGGAGCTTCAAATTTGATAACTTTTGTTATATTTGAATGGAGCTTCAAACTCCAAGAGTGAAGTGATAAATAGGCTAGGCAGTGGCAGATCGTGCCATGTCAAGTGAATGCACAAAAATACCCCCGAATAAGGGGTATGACTACCTTAATGGTAGGATAAAACATGGCCATACACATAAACATCCTTTTGTATATTCAAGTGTATCTGGGAATTGCAGCCCTCAAACACCAATGCCTCCCTCCATAAACAAAAAGGAAAAAATTGCTGAATTGTGGTGTACGGTTGTAATTGTTTGTTGATAAATTATGGTATGCATAGGGATCTGAGTATGTTTTACACAGTCTTTGCTTGTATGCATATTGTTTTAGCATTACTCAGTCTTCTTTGTTTCTTTCTGTCAATCTACAAATCATTTATTTTCTATGCTTGCTGTGGTTTTCAGTTTCCCCTGATCTTCACTATTATAAACTTACTCAACTAAAACTTTTTTTATGTATGCTTTCTTCAAAAAACTGAATTGTTGCATTACTATAAGAAAAAAAATGTTTTAAATGCTTTTCTTTTGCATGCTTTCCTATCAAACCTGAGATTTGTGTATTCTGAATCAAGATGCATAAGTCTTGTATATTCATGTCTTTGTAGTGTTGAGAATTACTGTTTACTCGACAGGCCGAAAGGCAGGTAGTGGTGTGTTGTCATTTCTGCGGGGTGCAGGGGTGAGCCGAGAACCTAGCCCCAAACTGAGTCGTAAGGAGCAGGACTGTGTTGAGGCTGTGCGTTACACACCACGCATAGACTGGGACAGTTTGGAAGGTAGCCCATTGCGCCTGAAACTAACATCCGTCCTGTGTTCACGTTGCTCCGATCCTGTCATTTTTTTTTCATTGCCGTTTTCTTTTTCTTTCTGTCTTTCAGTTCATACTGATGACACTGTAACTGCTTTGTGCCTGTCAAGTGTTTCTGTTTTGCCAGTCTGCATGAAGCATTTAGCCACTTGTTTGCCAGTAATCTGTTACTGGCTGCCTGTTATTGTATGATTGGTACACATTTCTTCTGTACTGCATGTAGTTGAAGTGATATTGTCTCTTTCTTTGTATGTGGAATCTTTGAAGCCTCTCAGATTAGATGTTTGTGTGAAATACATTGATCCTCAAGAATGAATTAGGAAATTGTCATTACAATCGGGAATAGTCAGATTTAAAAATTAAAATGGGCTGTTTGAAGTGGTATGTGTTTTAGAGTTATGCCATTTGGATAATACCTTGTATTTATGGAAATGCTTTTTGTCTACACGTACATGGTAATCAGATGATGACTCTGATCTTGATATGAAAAAATATGTCGGACATAATTAGGGTTGATACTATCTACATCTGCAGAAACAAAAACGGAGGGGGAAGTTTCACAGGAGGTATAGAACCAATATGTTCTATCAGAATTGTATGATAAAGCTTGATATACATGTCTGTTTTATCTGATCTGATCTGATCTGATCTGATCTGATCTTATCCTATCTTATCTTCCAGATTTAATTTGAAATTAATTCTGTAGTGGGTCTTTAAAGGCAACTTTCACTCTGTATCTTCTGTATAGTGGGTCATTAAAGGCAACTATCACTCTTATGTTCTGTGAAGTCTCTATTTTGATATCAGAAATGACTGGTAGCATAGAAATGTAGTAATACACTTCTTTCTTTAGATTCTTGTTAATGACACTCTTTCTTTTTATATCACGTACTGATATTAACCATGTGCATTACGGTCTTGCTGTTTTTTCCTTAACCCTCTTTGTTCTCAAGTTGCACAGATCCTTAAGCAGTTGGAGAGATCAGAGTACAAGGAAAAGTAGTCTGGAGTGATTTTCATTTGTTGTCTTCATTCAGTCTGTGTAAGGCTGAAGATACTCAACACGGTTTTGAATAAATTCCATTAAAATGAAATGTTAAAGTACAAATTTGGTGATATTTCCTGTCTTTGCTTTTGGTTTCATGTAGTGTACCATGTCAGATTGTGAGTATTATGGCACCAGTAGGTCCCCCTGTCTCAGCCAGTTTTGGAGACTGATACTGATATGAACCAGAAATGGCCCTGACAAAATCTCTTGGTCCAGCCCTATGTACTCCTATGCACATGCATGCACTGGTGAAACCCTGCTCGAATCATTCTTGTCAGCTACTATTATCACAAATGAACTTGTCTCGGTGGATGAGCTATGTCTTGGTTCAAACTTCTGCTCTGTTTTGCCAGTTCTGTGCTCGATCTTAGCATGGCGTGGTATACAGCTGCAGACATTTAGGCTGATGCAAGCGATAGCTCTACTAACTTACTTCCGACGTGTGCCCAATTGTCAGGTAGAGTAGGAGATTCTGTTGTAGAAAACTCCCTTGTCGAGCGGATGACACTCGTCCCCACAGAAGCCAGGAGGAGTAGGAGAGTCATTTCATTCTGGTACAAAAGAGTAGGAGAGTCATTTCATTATGGTACAAAGGGGTAGGAGAGTCATTTCATTCTGGTACAAAGGAGTAGGAGAGTCATTTCATTCTGGTACAAAGGAGGAGGAGAGTCAATTCATTCTGGTACAAACTTGTCGATTAAAAATTTCAAGGACCTTCATAACAAAGGCTTGATCATTGCAGAACACATAGCTACAAGTAACAAGAATTTGGGAGTTGGAATCACTGCACAATTCACTGCTACACATCGTGGCAGTCATGAGGCAAGATCTCACATTTTTAGATATTTGAAACGAAAAGGAATCAAGTGTGGGGCCAGTTCCTGTGCCTTATCATCTCGTAGTAGTGAGAACTGACTTGTCGTCATGACATGCTGTGGGGAGTGTGTGATGGATGGGACTGGGGCATTATTTCTGTATGGCTCTTGCAAGTAATCATCAAAGTCTGATAACAGGTTCAACAAGACTTGAATATCTTACACCCTAGAGCCGATGAGGTTAGAGCTACTACATCCTCTGTGGCTTCCAGCAGAGTTTCCTTGAGGGCAAATTTGTCAACAACTTACTGGCACTCAGACAATCCCTTTATAAACTCATGCTTTAGGGATCTTAGAACAACCAGAGCTGATGTTTGCAGGGGTATTTTTTTCATACCGGCTAATGTGACCACACTATTCTGTCACCCCCATTCAAACCATAGGGGCAGTCCCTCCCCCAGTCTTCAGATTCTGCTCACAGTCTGACATGATACAGTATCTGTAACCAAAAAGAATATTTTTGTCTGAATACAAGTTGGCAATATATTTCCTTTGTTGGACTCAAATTACCGCCCATCCATCCCTGCTAAAGTTGTCATGGTTATTCGTAGGACTGCAGATTTGATTGGGCCTTCAGAGTGATTTGAGCAGGGCTTTCACCTGCACACGTGCATGATAAGGGCTGGACCATGAGGCCCTGTCAGGGCTATTTCGGGTTCATCTTAGTATTAGCTGCTAAAAGCGAACAAGACAAGGTGACTTACTTGCTCCAGAATGCTCACAGTCCAAACATGTTCTTAGATAAAAAAAAAATACTGCTTTTTATGCGATATATATTACAAGCAAAGCATTTTTCTCATTTTTTCAATTATGCCTTCGACTCCTGCACGCTGTCTATCAACATCTTGCATTGTCACCCATGCTAGCAAAGCAAAAACTTAACTCTTTAATATCCTCACCCTTTCCACCAGCTTCCTGTAGGATAGGGTGAGGGAGTCAAAAAGTAAAGTTTTTGCAGTTGGTGGATAGGGTGCAGAAATCAAAAGGGTTAATGCTTTGACCAAGGCATTTTTGTTCAGATGTGATAAGCTACTGGTTCTTGCATCAAGAATATGTTTTGTCTCCCTTGATGATTGTGTACATGGCTCTTTGTAACGATAATCTGTCTGCTGCATCAGAGAATTGTTTCTGTTTTGGTCTGTCTGGAAGAGTAGAAAATTGTTTTTGATTGATTTGGTGTTTTTTTTTCATTACAACAAAACCTGATATTAGTGGTTGATTTATTGCAACAAGTACGTATGTCTATTGCAGCAAATAAGTATGTCTGGGTTTGTTGGCTTATCAGCATCGGGACCAAAAAAAATCATGTCAGTAGTTGCATTGCACTATGAAAAAGAAGTGCATCAGTTGTTGATTTGTGTTTTATTACACCAAGGAATCCTGCCTGACAGTGATGTGTTTCTCTCAGCAAAGAATTTTTTATCACTACAAAATATAAACACACACCATAATTTTTTTCCTGTGCAAAGATTGAAAACTGACACAAACCTTAAAAATGCTGAACGGCATGGAATACTATCTTGATTCTGCTGTATGCTTTGATGTACCACTCACAGCCCTGTATGGAACTTGCAGAAATCCTTCCTTCGTGCTTGCCTGTACCTCACCCTCGTCCTTACTTTTAATCTTTCATTCCCTCACTTCTTGGTAATGGAACCAAAGAATTAAAGCATAAGTTGAATATCGAAGTGTAGTGTATGTGTGGTGAATTAGACAGTGTCTTCCTGACTTTCTCCACTCCCTGAAATATCCTGCGAAGGTATAGGAATTTGGAATTTGAAGACTTTTGTATGATGCTGGATTTGAAAACTTCCATGAAGACTTTCTTGAGATAAATACATATTCAGATGTTAAGGTGACAACACTGACCAGGCAAAGTAATATATCTTTTATTAGCAGAATTATTTTGTCAGCTGTTTTTTTGATATACTTGGTTTTCTTTCTTAAGTAGATAATTGAATGTGAAATGATTAATTTGAAGCACACATCTCTAGATCAAAGCCATTTAAAAAAACAACAACAAGCACACTACTGCTTCCACTAACTTTCCTTGTTCAGTCTCCATTTCTGTTCATGTTGCTGATAAAGATGAACAAGACAGGTTCTAGGTACATGATGGGAAACATTATGAATGAAAATTAAAATTCCTGAGACCAAACCTGTCATAGAGAGTTTGGCGTTCTTTCGTTCTGAAGGGCTATAGATGGAAAAAAATAGAGCCAACAGCTGTAAATTTGGACAAGGAAATTTGTATGGAAGAGTACATGTTGTCTGACCCATAGTTGACTATGATATAACCCTTTGACTCCCACACCCTGTCCACTAGCATCCTGTATTGTCAACCGTGCTAGCAAAGCAAAAACTTAACCCTTTGACTCTCTCACCCTATCCATGAGCTTCCTGCAGGAAGCTGGTGGATAGGGTGAGAGAGTCAGAGGGTTAATATGCTGAGACTCCTTTGCATGTGTAAAATGTGTTCATGAATCTGGTCAGTTTTCTGTATCTTGTACAAGAGTCATCTAATAAATAGATTATGTCTAATCATGTGGAAAATAAGTTAATGATCAGTAACTTTCTATATTCCATTGATGTAACATCCTTTCTCCCAATTCTGTTGTGGAGGTCCAAAATGCTCATTGCTACACGACCCGAGTTGCTATCTTCTACCTGCTTGGCCTCATCCACTTCAAAGTCATTTAAGTCATTGATACATCAGAAACATACACCAAGAAAGGTTCTTTCAGTAAAATAGGCAGGCTGTGATTGAGTGTCCCATTGATGTGATATCATACAAGACATTTCTCTGCTTTTTGACAAGATGCATTTTCATGTAAGATCAGTGATGAATCATTTAACAGTGTTTCATGTTTCTTTCAGATTGCAGGTCTTAGTACTTTCATCAGAAATGTCCCGTAGTAGTGGGATTTTGGATGAACAGTTTATCTCATTGTAGCATGATATGCAATCATTACACCCTTGTTATCATAGGCAGAATCATTACACCCTTGTTATCATAGGAACATATTATATCATCATCATCATTAAATTACATTGCTGTCGTCTTGCTTTCATCTGTGCTAGATGGGCCTTGGAGAGGCGGAAATGTGCCACTCTGATGATTGTCTTTTTAATTCTGGCTCATTGCTTCTAACCCATGTTTCATCAATTGATGGCAACTATCCAGTTTACAGAGTTATCCCATCCTGGACTATGCTTCCTGTAATGTCATTTTGTCCATCTTTAAAGGATGACACATACCTATAAATAGCAGTCTGCGAGAGAGCTTGTGTTCCACATACGCTTTGTAGTGTTTTTGGTATAGATGTGCCAGAACTTCCTCTATGCAATTTAGTTTTAACCCTTTGACTTCTTCACCCTATCCACTGGCTGCAAAAACAACCCTTTGGTTCCCATATCCTATCCACCAGATTCCTGAAGGAAGCTGGTGGATAGAGTGAGGGAATCAAACTATTAAGGTTTTGCTTTGCAAGAATGCTTGGCAATGCAGAATGCTGGTGGATAGGGTGCGGGAGTAAAAGGATTAATATAGGCATGCTGTTCTTCAGCACTAAATATAGCCCTAAAGCTTAGAATGACTACCCAATGTGACGTCATAACAAATGGCGTCGCGGAATTTGCATATAATCTTTTAATTACATCAGAGAATAATTGGGTCTGGTGTGTGTTAAGTTTCAAAGCTCTGCAGTAGTTACTCTTTTTTTTTAATATATAATTTTTTTAGACATTCTTGCTAGTAATGCATGACCCTCATAATGTATACAGCAGAAGCTCCTTGAGAACTACATGTTTTTTTCTAATTTGATAAGCTGATGTCAGCAGATTCAGTTCAAGCCAATCAGAAATTTGTGACAAAATCTACCTTTTCTAATAGGGTATATTTTGTCAGCAGGTTTAGCCAGTTGCAAAGTATACATAAAGTAGGTCACTGATGCATGAATTAGGCAAGTGTATGAGGCAGGCTGTCTGAAGTGTCTTCCTGAACAGACGAGATCATTATGGGATCAGTTTTGAATGTGGTAGATGTGAGGTTTTTCAAACATGCATACAGGTATTTGTTTTCATAATTGTGTGTTTTAGTACAGACGGTACACTGGTTGCTGAATAAATATTTCAGCATGAAAGATGTTTGTTTATTGAAATGTTTTCCAGTGCAGATATAATAGTTATAGAAATCTTGCACTGGGAAACTGATGTATCTGTCATGCCTGCTTGTTGTCAACAGCTGAGTTTCTTGACAGACACGTTTTGGTTTGTAATGCATGTAGACTAGTTTACGCATTTTACATGTGTTCAGTTAATGCTAAGATCCTTGCTACGTTCATTGTTCTTATCTGTTGTGGAAAGTTAACAATGTTAAAATGTTACATTTAGTACCAGCATGTTACTTGTTGAAATTAACCAACTAACAGTGTTAATGTTTTTTGTTATAATCAGTTTCACATGTTTTGCATGTTATTTTATTAAATAGCCAACTCACAGTGTTAATGATTTCTATAGTAACAATCAGTATCCCGTGTTTTGTATGTTTCTGTTGAAATTAGTGAATGAACAGTGTTAACATCTACTGTTTTAATCAGTATTACGTGTATTGTATGTCAGTTAATGAAATTAGTTGTTTAACAGTGTTAATGTCTGTTGTTATAATCAGTATGTTACTTGTAGAAGTCAGTATATTTAATGTCACTTGTATGTTACTTGTTGAAATTAATTACTTTATAGTGTTAATGGCTTTTGTTATGATCAGTATTAGGCATTTTAGTGACTAAGTAACATTCCAGAATTTTTTCATTCTTTCTGTTCTTTTATGAAATCAGCTGAAATGATAAGCATCTTAGATGATGTGACTTTTCATGTGATTAGGTAGAAGTAGGTGACATTCAAACTGAAGTGAAACAGTAAAGCTTAAGTGAAGATGAGCAGTCTGATTAAGACTGAAATTGTAGACAGTCTATTGTGTGTAAACAAATTATTATTTTAGTTTAATACAGTCATGTTAATTCAATAGTTGAGGAGTCTGTCATGTATGCATTTGGTTTCTTTCATGTAAATAATTTGTTTCTTTCATGTAAATACACACTAAAAATGTTATTGATGATCATCCTGCACATAAACTGGATAAGCTTATTCATCAGATGGAAGACCTGTGGTAAGAAGTGAGTGGACACCCTCACAATGATACCAGATTAATGTGAAGTTCTTGACTGTAAAGAAAATGCCGGTTAGTCAGGAAAGGCATTTTAAAACACTGAGTGTGATTATAGGAGTCATGACACTATATATTCATGTACTCTTCTTTTTCATGGGGAAATAACAATTTCAACAACAAACCCCACTTGTATTGTGTGTTGCAGCTCTTTATAATGACTGCCTTGTTGTCTTTATGTTCTAGAACAGATCTGGCATTGGAAGATCTTGTGGCGTGTGCCTCACATGGTAACCGTGATAGACATTTGCATACTAGAGGTGACTGAATGAGTGGCAGTTGACTGAGTGATGGTGTTGTATTTTCAGATGACCCTGAAGGACTGTCCATGCTGACAGGGAGCACAGTGAGTGCAGAGGGAGCGGACAAGTCCAAAACAGGCAAACAGCCTAGCAGTACTCACATCGAACTGCGTAAGTGTCTTGATGTAGGTCCATTTTTCAGGCAACGTAGAGCCCTTTCACTCCCTCGCTTTGTCTTCTTCTTCTTCTTCTTGGCGTACACTGTTACACAATCATCTGAGTCCGGGCGATGAATGCAGCCGTCTTTTCCAGCTCCTGTCTGCAGCCATGGAGTTTGGTTGTCAGCGGAGTGTCTGTCGGCCATACGTCCTGTCTTGCCACCTGGTGAAGGGGACATCTTTGGAGTATATGCTCCGTGGTTTGGTCTTCTTGACCATAGGGACAGGTTGGAGAGGGTGCCAGCTTCAGTTTGCGGTACAAGTGGCTGTTCAGCCTATTGTGACCAGTGCGCAACCTCACCAGGGCAACTTGCTGCTCTCTAGACAACAGGTGGTAGTCATCCGTGTGTCGTCTCGGCATGGAAAGCGTCCTGATGATGCCCCTCTTCTCACTGTAGCTGACGCGTTGTTAGGTTGTTCTTCTCTGGCTCCCTCCTTAGCAAGGATATCAGCTCGCTCATTCCCGGAGACTCCGCAGTGGGCTGGAATCCACTGCAGAATTGCTCTTCTGGTTGTGGCAACCTGGTGCAGAGCTCTAGACAGGAGGGGGAGCGTGTTGTTCTGGCATGCCTGCGCACGGAGAGGGCATCAGACAAGAAGACAACTTGTCTGCAGTCACAGTCTTTAGCCTGAATCATGGAGGCCACCTGCATGAGTGCTTCTGTCTCAGCACGTAGTTTGTACAGTGTCTTCCAGTGGGACACTTGCTGTTGTTGTTTGTCCTGGGAAAAGGACAAGGATGCCTGCACCCCCGTTGGCTACGTCGTTGGTTGCTGACCCGTCGGTGTATACATGTATCCATGCCTCCTGTGGGTACCTCTCACAATCATGGCCTCGCGTTATCTATTGAAGTGGCTCTGTTTTCCAGTGAGTTAAACCCTTTCAGTTCCTCACTGTATCCACCAAACCCTTTCAGTTCCTCACTGTATCCAACCAAACCCTTTCAGTTCCTCACTGTATCCACCAAAGCCTTTCAGTTCCTCACTGTATCCACCAAACCTTTCAGTTCCTCATTGTATCCACCAAACCCTTTCAGTTCCTCACTGTATCCACCAACCCTTTCTGTTCCTCATTGTATCCACCGAACCCTTCAGTTCCTCACTTATCCACCAACCCTTTCTGTTCCTCATTGTATCCACCTAACCCTTTCAGTTCCTCACTGTATCCACCAACCCTTTCAGTTCCTCATTGTATCCACCGAACCCTTTCAGTTCCTCACTGTATCCACCAAACCCCTTTCATTTTCCTCACTGTATCACCAAACCCTTTCAGTTCCTCATTTATCCCCGAACCCTTTCAGTTCCTCATGTATCCACCAACCCTTTCAGTTCCTCACTATCCACCAAACCTTTCAGTTCCTCCTGTATCACGACCAAATCCCCTTTCCAGTTTCACTCTCACTTTATCCACCGAACCCTTTCAGTTCCTCACTGTATCCACCAAACCCTTTCAGTTCCTCACTTATCCACCGAACCCTTTCAGTTCCTCACTGTATCCACCAAAGCCCTTTCAGTCCTCACTTATCCACCGAACCCTTTCAGTTCCTCGCTTTATCCACCAAACCCTTTCAGTTCCTCACTGTATCCACCAAACCCTTTCAGTTCCTCACTGTATCCACCAAACCCTTTCAGTTCCTCACTGTATCCACCATTTTTCTGCAGGAAGCTGGTGGATTGGATGACAGAGAGGAAGGCTTAAAGTCATACTGCCATAACATGGTCTGATTACATTTACTTCAGTCAGAAGCAGTATAGCTTGGCAAAACAAAGTCTAGACACACAGATTACACAAAAACAGTTTACCTTAATACACATGTTGCCATAGCATGGTATAGCTACAAATCTGATGTTTATTGTGGTCAGCTCATTTATGTGTCATTGTATCATTGAATAGAATCTGTCATATTTATTTTCAGTTTGATTTTATGACATTTGTGCATAGTGTTGTGAATGGAATCTGTCATATTTATTTTTCAGTTTGATTTTATGACATTTGTGCATGTGCATATGATACCAACTTACACATTTTTGCTTCTTGAGCAAACTAAAACAGAAATTCATTTTAAGAACTTGCAGAGATTTGTGTGTATAGATGCCATATTTTGTTGAACAGAGGGTACTCACCCAAATCAGTCTCATTTTCCAAAGTCAGACAAGACCAAATGTTTACCAAAGAAACTGAAGTTTTTTGTAGAAGGATGTTAGATTTATAATGACAGTTCTATTTTGGATGACTGATGACTTTCATTTTGTTATGTTTCAGAATTTTCTGATCCTAATGCCAAGTTTTACTGCCGTATCTACTTTGCTGAACAGTTCAGGAAACTGCGCAAGCATCTCTTTCCTGATGGGGAGGAAATGTATGTAAATTTGAGCTTAGTTGTCTCCTAGTTTTTTGTTTATTTGTTTTGTAGCATGTCCAGGAAATTATTGGCCTTTTACTGATAGAAGAGAATTGCTGGTGCATGTTGTCACCTAAGTTTAACATGACACATCAGTGGAAAATCACATTTTCTATTGCTGACAGCTTTTTAACCATGTACACTTGTAAAAATTAGTATGATACATCAGTGGAAAATTACAATTAATTATGCTTACTTGTAAAACTTATGTAATGACTTGTATCTGATGTGACATCCAGGCTTATGTTTCTTCTTTCTCTTTTATCTGTCTGCCTGTACCATTTTGGATGTCAGGGGAGATAAAGATGATGGTCAGCAGTGAATGGGAAGGCCTGAAGTGGAGAAATACTGTGTGATCCAGGTCTCCCTTGGTTTGCTCTTTCTTTAAATCCATGTAAATTTTCTTGTGTGCTTGTTGAGCTGGCGGCTGGGGATTGCATTCTGATCTGATGACCAGACACTTTTTCTCTGCTGATTAATGTGATGGTGGACTGGTGGTGTTCTCACCATTTCTCTTATTCTGGTGTTTCTGGTCATGTCACTTTTGTTCATAAGTCTTCTCAAGGAAAGCTTTTTATTGTAATTTTGTGCTCCCGGGACATAGTCAGGGGCCACATCTGACACTGGTATGTCAGGGTAGGGGATGAAAATGGAGATGATGAGTTTAGGCTTTTATTTCAACAGAAACGTTTGTATGTTTCAGGAGTGCAGCAAGCTGATAACTGACACTGTTTGCTTTCAGGATTGTAATTGTGTCCTCACTGTTAAGTCTTTCATCTTTTTTGAAAAACTGCTGATGCATTAAAATTCACTTGTTTCTTTGTATTTAATCCAAGCTTATTTGTAAATGAAAAGGAAGCATATTGCTCATCAGATGAAAAGACCGTAGAAACAAAAGTACAAAGTTTATGTGTTAGTTGATTGTTGTTCCACCATCTTGAAGATAAAGATGGCAAACAGGATTGGTAACATGCTTGTGTGTATTATAGATATAAGATTGTAAATTGGTACTTCGCTCTGTTATAATCTGTGAAACTAAAGATGTTTGCTTTTGCTAAATCTGCTTCACTTTTGTTCTAGTGAATTTGTTCTCTTACCGATACTTTCTTCAGTAAGACAAAAAGGTAATAGTTGTCCCGTAACCCTGTGGTCATAAGGGATTTACATGGTTGAGTCCTGAATTTTTCTGAGGGCCAGCATTATGAGAATGTTTTTATCTTTACTGACCTTGAAGAAAGTCAGGTACCCATTCACCACTGGATGAACTGGAGGCTATCACTCAGAGTTTACCCCAATCAGTTCTTGGAACACTCAACGAACTATTTCGTCTTAGGGAGTCCTCAACCATATAAAGAAAAGTCACCAGTAAAAGATTTAGGCAGTTTTTATTTTTCATATAAAAAAAAAATGATCAAATGGACAAATGTTGGCAGGTTCATACGTTCCCTGAGTCGCTGTAAGCCATGGGAAGCCAGAGGGGGCAAATCAGGGTCCGCTTTCTGCAAAACAGATGGTGAGAAGATGAGTATGATGGTAATGAAGATGATAAGAGTGTGATAGTGGTGATGTACTTTACTTGTGTGCAAGTGTCTCAATTCAGAGTGTGTGTGTGTGTGTGTGTGTGTGTGTGTGTGTGTGTGTGTTGTGTGTGTGTGTGTGTGTGTGGCGGGTTTGGGTATGTCTTTCCTGCCTGTTCTGATTTCAGAATCCCATAACCTTGACCCAGGTTTCATTGGTGGCATTTTACCAGTTTAAAAAAACTGTCACCCTCATTTTTGTATCTGTTTAACAGAGTCTCTGCAACAGTAATGCATGCCCTTTTTCGATCTTCAGTAAAGCTGTTCAGAAACCACCTTGCTACAATAGGTTTCATTCCAAATTTACTAATTAAAATCACATGAACCAATCCATGACTAGTACTATTGTCATGAACAATCTCTTACACATTGTTCACCTTGACTTCATTCAAAATGTTACAAGTATTTTGAACATTTTTTGTCATCAGTAGTTCCACTGGCCTCCCCAGATTATGCTTGTTTTTATTGTTGTTTGCTTCATGTTTAAAGAATGACACCCACCTATAAACTATAACGAAAAACCTTGTGTCCCACATGTACTTTGTAGTATTTTCAATATTTCTGTGTAGTATTTTTGATATTTCTACATCAGAACTTCATGTATGAAGTTCAGTTTTAATGTAAGCGTGCTTTTCTTCAATGCTAAATGTGGCCGTGATGCATTGAAGGACAGTACCTAAATGACATTACAACAAATAACATCTCAATATTTGCATGTGATTGCATAATTAGGTCATAGAATAATTAGGCCAGGTATGTGTACAGTTTCAAAGTACTGCAACAGGTACTTGTTCAGTTGTTATGACATTTTCGCAATATGTATTGGGTGACCTTTGTACTCCAGTGTAGAATTTTTCACTCAAGTGTTTAGAATAATTGAGAAAACTAGCACACACTGTGACTTATATGTTATGGTGGTTTGGCTTCCTGTGTTTTATAACATTCTTTGTTACAGATGATAGATTCATCATGAAGCAGATGTCCACAATGGAGGCTGATTCCTTTGAAAAATTTGGCCCCCACTACTTCATCTATATCACCAGAGCTTGTACTGAGAAGGTCAGATTGTGTTTTCACTTTGCTGTTTTTTTGTCCGAGATATTGGCAATGAGAAATGGAAGATCACATTTTTCTTTAACCAGTCGAGGCATTCTGCTATCGCTAGATTAATTGTTCATATTAAGGAATGTTTTTCATACACACTCACACATACACACACATAGATAGAGAGATCGAGATAGATAGATGGATGGATAGGTATACATACACACACACACACACACACACACATATATATATTTGATATATATATATATATTATATAATATATATTATATATATATATATATATATGTGTATGTATATATATATATAATATATTATATATATATACATATATATGTATATATATATATATATATATATATATATATATATATATATAAAACACACACACATACACACACATACATACACACACATACATACACATGTATATGCACAGGCATACACATATATACATAATTACTAACATATACATATATATATACACACATCCTAACAAACACATGTACACACATTTACACCTGTTCACACATACATACATATAAAACATATATGTATATATTATTTCAGAACTTACACAGATTACTCAATAGTATTCAAAAGGCAGATTATTGAAAAAAATTCAGTAGTTTCTACCAAGTCATGAAACTATACATTGTAAGATTTGACAAAGTTTGTTTGAAGATGTTGTTCCAGTTAGGGAAGTTTTTCATATTTGACGTCCATAGCTCCAGCAGACACTGTTGTAAATGACTAGGATCTTTGAAATGGTAAGATGTCCCAAGGTTACAAATATTTGATTTTTTTTTTACACTTTCACATGAGCTTAACTAATCAGTTCAAGTCAGTGCCTGTGACATACAGTACATACGAGTAATAATGTATAAATACAGTTTTATTCTCACCTCCAAGGAAATCTTGGGGTAATAATTTTTAAGCAGGCAGTAATTCCCATTGTGCAGATTAAGATCAGGCATCTCACTTTTTCCTCAATCCCATATGTTGATTGAAATCGTGTTTTGTAGATACTAGACATTTACCTTAGGTGGTGATGGTCACATCAGTCTCTTCTCTTCTGATTTCAGAATCCCACTGCCTTGGCCAAAATTTTGGGAGTGTATCGTATTGGGTTCCACAACACTCAGACCAACAGCACCTTGAAACAGGACCTGCTGGTGATGGAAAATCTCTTTTACAATAGGAGGATCTCACAGGTTGGACTTTTCTTTCTGTCAGTATTCTGTGTCGTATGTCAGTATTTTGTTGCCATAATCTGCGTATGTGTGCGTGTCTTTGTATGTGTTCAAGAAGAACTTTTGTTACGTATTTGAGTGATTGGTGCAGCTCCATTAAGGAGCCTCAAATATGTAAAATTTATTTTTTTTAAAAAAGATAAATAAATAAAATTTCAGACACCATCCCAAATATTCAGAATTTTCTTTAAAGGTTAGAGCTTAAAGAAAGAATACATAGCTTGACTGCTTTTTTTTATCAACTGTGATATACGTCAAATTTAACCCTTGCACTGCCACATCCTGTCTTCCAGCAGAATGTTGGTGGTTTGGGTGAGAGAGTGAAAGGGTCAGTTGTGTATCACATCGAAAGTGTGTGTGTGTGTCCACATGATGAACACAGAGATGTATTTCAGAAATTTGACCTGAAGGGTTCTGTGCGCAACCGCCTGGTAAACACAGCTGGCAAACAGGCAGAGGAAGAGTTGGTGCTGCTGGATGAGAATCTGCTGAAATGTAAGTCAGGGGGAGAATGGTTAAATTCCAGGATATTGGATTTTCTGTAATGGAATCTCATTTTAAGAGAGTCAAATGCAGAGATCTTTGAGCTTTCGTAAGAATCTCAGAATAAGACTGGAGTCACTGTAAAATCTTATAGTCTCTACAAAATTGTCTTAACTGCAAAATTGCCAGATTTTTAACTCCATTGAAAGACATTCTTGTAACTGTGTGTGTTCTTGTGCAAAATTCCAGTAAAACTGACCCAGTGTAAAATTGTTTCTATTGCAAGATTGTTTCTACTGCAAAGTTGTTCCCTTGCCTGTATTTTCTGAGTTTAAAATGACCTTGTTGAGTTACTTGGTACATACTTCCACCTTGATTTCAATTGAGAAAAAGTTGAAAATTCCTTGATAGGCATGATAGCTGTTGAAAATTCCTTGATGGGCATGATAGCCATTGAAAATAACTTGAGAGCTTGGAGCCTCTGACAGAAGTATTAAATGCAATAATCTTACAGCCTCTTTCCATAAAATGATTTGTATTCAAATGTTGCATTCAGTGAAAATGTTGTAATTATCTTTAATCAAAAATTAATATCAGGAATCGGGCATTGTGTTTTGTAATCAACCTAATTCTTTGACTTGCTAAGCCTATCCGCCAGCTGCCTGAACTCTAAATTGTAAACCTGGAGGAGGTTGGTGGATAGGCTGAGGGAGTTGAAGGGTTAAACTTTATACTGTTATGTGATCTGATCATCACATTACTGTTTCAGCGAGTGTGGACAGTCCATTGTACCTGAGGCCTCATTCAAAGATTGTGCTGAAGACGGCCATCACCAATGACTCAATGTTCCTGTCTACCAACCTTGTGATGGATTACTCCCTGCTGGTGGGGTTGGATGAGGTCAGCAAGGAACTGGTCGTGGGCATTATAGGTCAGTGATTATGGCAGGCATCTTTTCTGTGGATTACTTCATTTTGTTGTGTCTAATGTTTTCTTCAGTTCATGTCTTCATTGTTTGACTTACACTATGGAAATGTTCATAACTGTAAGTATGCATACTGGAATGGGTGTGCATGCTGTATATTTTTGTGTTTCCAAGCCACTTAACACTGATATGGTATACATAGACTTTAATGTGTATTCAACATTCTGCATGTACACACAGGTGAGGGGAACTCAGGCACTAGTAAGTCAGTGTACGTGTAGATCTGCTAGTTTGAGTCCCTTTCCTACAGGTCTGCACATATGTTGATCTGGAAATATGCCCATCCTTTGTTCACCAGTGCTGCCCTGGCAGACCTTCTGGTAGAAAGACATGTCCTGACCATTTGATTACAGTGCCTTCTTTGGACTGGATTATTGATATTATTGTTTATATTAGTCACTGCAGATTTATTCCCCTTGTGAAAATGATAGATCTAAAACTGTGTCTTTAGTCAGTTATAAATTATGGAGAATAAGTAGGTATAACGTAACAGCATGTTGTAAATGTGTTATAATCAGTGGACATTTAATAGATATAATAGTTATAACAGTGTGTTGTAAGTTTATAATAATAATTGGATAATTAGTACGATTCAAAGGAGATCTGGCCCCCAGACGTGCAGCACACAGACTCATCGACATGTGGACATGCCCTAGTGTCTCACAAACCAGACCCCCAGCTATAGGTAAATAGTACCACTGCCTTGTGGTTGTCTCAGGAGAGACCAAGGCTTAGGGTGTAAACCCTGACAGAAAATCAGCCTCCATTGCCTTGTGAGTAGTCATGAGAACGACAAAGGCTAGCGGAGAGTCCATACAAAATCTGATGGAAGGCAGTGGGAAACCACTACCATATCCTCTCAATTACATCAAGGCCAGACACATCAAAAGAAACTTTGAGAACAACATGAATAGGGGCATTGAGACAAATTGTTAAGTTTGAATATATGGGAACAATCATCTCACCAGACAGCAGATGCATATTAGAAATATCCAGCAGAATTGGCCAAGCTAAGACAGCATTCAAGAAAATGAGTTCTTACCAACAAATGCCTATCAGTTAACATCAAGAAGACAGTTCTTCAGTGTTATGTAGAACCAGCATTGTTGTATGGATGCGAAGCCTGGACAGTGAACAAGAAAAGTCAAGAAGATTGAGGCAGCAGCTAAAACGTGGTTCCTAAGAAGAATGTTAAGAATTCCATGGACAACAAAGAAAACAAATGAGATAGTCTTGAAAGAAGCAAATAAAAAATAAAAAGAAAGAAAAAAAAACGCATACACACTTTAATGAAGAAGATTAGGAAAAGACAAGCAACACTTACAAGACATTTTATAAGGCAAAAGAAATTCAAGCACCTAGTCACATCAAGAAAGCTGGAAGGAATAAAAGCACCAGACAGAGCCAGGTGGAAAATATGAGACAGTTTTGCAGAGTGGATGAGGACAGAGAGGATAGGAGATTCAACTGCAACAACAAAAGATAGATTTGTATGGAGGGCGATGATCACCAACACCATGCTGCATGGCATATGATGATATTGATGATGAATATGTATAACAGAAGGTTGTAAGTCTGTTGTAATCAGTGGATGATTTGTAGATGTAACAGCAGGTTGTAAGTGTGTTGTAATCAGTGTATGATTTGTAGATATAACAGCATGTAGTAAGTCTGTTGTAATCAGTGGATGATTTGTAGATGTAACAGCAGGTTGTGTGTGTGTTGTAATCAGTGTATGATCTGTAGATATAACAGCATGTAGTAAGTCTGTTATAATCAGTGAATGATTTGCAAATGTATCAGCATGTGCTAAGTCTGTTGTAATTAGCAGAAGGTTTGTAGACACAACAGTAGTTGTAAATCCGTTATAATCAGGGGATGATATGCAGCTATAGCAACATGTAGTATAATCAGTAGATGATTTGTATCTGTATAACGGCATGAAGTAAATCTGTTATAATCAGTGGAGAAGTTGTAGACGTAACAGCATGTAACAAATGTTATAATCAGTGGATAACAAAACAGTAACAGCATGTTGGAAGTACAGTTGTTGTTTAGTTTGGGGGGGGGGGGGAGTGTTTGTTTGTTTCTGCTCCAATTTTGTTATGCTTATATGCATATTCTTTTGTCCTCACTGTACCTGTATAATGCTGCACAGTCTGAATATTCTGTCTTCAGAGGATGTGCATGTGAGTTTCCATAGGCCTTCAGACAAGATCTTTAAATGCATATTTTATATTCTGCATGCCTGTACAAGTACATATGAAGGTAGCAGGTCTGCACTCATGTTGACCTAGGAAGTCAAAAAAATCTTGCCCTGTACCCACCAGGTGGTAGAGAAGGGGCAGGACTGAACCCATACCTTCTGATTGGAAATTCCAAGTTTTTACCACCCACTTGATTCTTGTACTTATTCGCCATAGAGGTCGGGGCAAGAGGGTTTGTGGGCACCTCCGCTTATGATCTCATGAAACAACTCGCCATTTCTGGGAAGAAGAGGACTAGAGCCCTTAAAGCGATGGCAGAGGCAGCAGAAAGGAGCTCAAGCTGGATCTGGGCAAGGAGGAACCAAAAAAGTGAACTTCATAAGGATTAAATTCCCTACAGATGATGTGTGCCCCGTTAGCACATTGGTAAAACCGCGTACCGCAGTTCTGAAACGCAGAATCGCCCAGGTTCGATCCCCGGCGTGGGAAAAAAAAAAAAAAAAAAAAAAAAATAGACAACAGCAGAAGGGCATCCAGGAGTCATGACCTGGATGTGGCCCGGCCCCCCGAGAGTGTAAGGAATTCAGGGCCGAAACACTTGTCTAAAGGGGGTTACTTCTCTGAAGACCTTCTGTTGTCTAGCTCTCCCTAGAGTTTCTTTCTACCTGCACATGGTCAGTCCATTGACTTCCGGGAATAGTTCGGAGGACATTCGGGAAAGACCGAAGGACACTGGGAAAGACTAGATCTGCGGGCTTTGTGGGTTGGCTTCCCACCTTGCCTTTGATAACATGCCACGAGTTTTTCAAATGAAAGATGCTCCCAGGATTCACCGAAAGGGGGAGAGAATGATGAATCCATCGGCACTGACTCCATCACGACTGGAAACGCACAACGGACCATGATTAATGACCAGTTGGAATTTCCGTGTGCGTGTGGAAGGAGATTCACCACCAAACGCGGCATGAAGATCCACAGGACAAAAATGGGCTGTTTGAAGACACATACGAACCAGCAGCAGCGCACTGCGATAGCAGGTGAGACGTTGGATGACCAAGGCCAGGAATTAAACCATAGTGCCAAGGACATCCACGCTGACGGTTTTGATGCGGATTTTGCACAAGCTCTTAACGCCAAACGTGGAAAACTCAATTTGCCGCCTGCCGGTGCAAAAGAACAATGGGAGAAATTAGATGAGGAACTTGTCCTTAAGCTGAATGCGCTAATAGGGAACAGTACGCTGGAACACAAACTTGACACATACGGAGACATCATATACTCTATCTGCAGGGACACTTATGGAGTGAAGCAGCCAAAGACAAAAACGCCTCCCCAGAAATCCAGAAGACAGCAACAGATGGAGAGCATCCGGAGGGAGAAAAGGAAGCTTAAAAAGCGAATGAAAACTGCCTCAGAATTCGAGAAGCAAGGGCTCCTGGAACTCTGGAAAGATCTGAAGGCCAAACACAATGCTCTCAGCAAAGTGGAATCAGCAAGGCGAAGAAAGAGCAAAAAGAAGTAGACTCAAGATCGTTTCTTCAAAGATCCCTTTGACTTTTCAAGAAAGCTGTTTGAACAACCCAAATCAGGGACTCTCACAGTGGGCAAGGAAACCCTAGAGCAGCATCTCAGGGAAACATATTCCGATTCTCAGCGCGAGGCACCACTTGAAATCCAGAATCTGGTTTGGCCTGCAGCGCCAGAAGGAAAATTCAATAACAAACCACCAACACTGGATGAAGTGAAGAACGTAGTAAAGAAAGCCAGAGCCAAGTCAGCACCTGGACCAAACGGAATACCATACCTGCTCTACAAGAAATGCCCAAAAGTGCTCGAGTGGCTCCACAAGATGATTCGATCAGCATGGAGGAACCAGAAGATCAGCGACCAATGGATGAGAGCTGAAGGAGTGTACATTCCGAAGGAGCAGAACTCCAGCAGCATCAATCAGTTCAGGCCAATATCACTTCTGAACGTCGAGGGGAAAATCTTCTTCTCTGTTATGGCAGCAAGATTGACAAAATACCTGACTGAAAACAAGTATCTGGATATGTCAGTCCAAAAGGGAGGCATACCAGGAATGCCTGGATGCTTGGAACATGCCACGTTGATTTGGGATGCCATCCAAAAAGCAAGAACAGAGAAGAGAGACATTGACGTAGTTTGGCTTGATCTGGCGAATGCATATGGATCAGTTCCACACGATATGATCCAGCTGGCTCTTGAAATGTATCACATCCCAGAAAACATCCGAACAATGCTGAGGAAGTATTTCCAAGGGTTCTCAATGCGGTTCTCTACCAAAGAATACACCACGGACTGGATAGACCTAGAGGTGGGCATTGCAATGGGCTGTGCAATCTCTCCCATACTGTTCGTGTTGGCAATGGAAGTCATCTTGAAAGCTGCAATGAAGAGTTCAGGTCCAGTGAATCTGGGAGATGGATACCAGATGCCTCCTCTGAAAGCTTTCATGGATGACACAACAGTCTTGTCCACGGATGAGGAAGAGACACACCAAATCTTAAAGCAGCTGGATGAGCTGGTGGCCTCTTCAAGAATGAGGTTCAAACCTAAGAAATCCCGAAGTCTCTCACTGCGAAAAGGAAAAGTGGCAGATTCAGTCAAATTCATGGTAGCCAACCAAGCCATCCCCACTGTCACAGAAGAGCCAGTAAAAAGTCTCGGAAGATGGTATGATGACTCCCTGAAAGACACACAAAGGGGATGTGAAACCAAGCAAACAGCAGAAGAAGGCCTGAAGAAAATAGATAACTGCGGACTGCCAGGCAAATACAAAGTCTGGTGTCTACAGTTCATGCTGATACCAAAGCTGCTGTGGCCACTGCTAATCTATGACATTTGCACCAGCACAGTCGAAGCAATGGAAGCCAAAATCAACAAATACACAAGAAAATGGCTCGGTGTCCCACCTGGTCTCACTGATGTTGCATTCTACTGTCGTCAAGCAATGCTGAAGCTACCTCTCAAATCCATAGTGGAGGAATACAAAGTTGGAAAAGCAAGACTGTTGAGCATGCTGGAGGAATCGGAAGACAATATCGTGAGATCAGTTCATCCAAAGCTGAGAACTGGCAGAAAGTGGAAAGTCCAAGAGGCTGTAAACAATGCCAAGAGAAACCTCAGCATCAAAGAAATAATTGGACACACGCAAACCAACAGACAGGGACTGGGAGCAACAAAAATGCAGTGGTGGTCCAAAGCCAAAGGGAAGGAAAAAAGAGACATGATCATACAGAAGTTGAAGGAAGAAGAAGATGTCAAAAGAGTGCAGAAGGCAGTCCAGCAAGGTCAACAGGGGCAATGGACAACATGGGACAGTGCACTCCAAAGAAGTCTCAGCTGGAACGATATGTGGCACATGGCTCCTCTAAGGATAAGCTTCCTCCTCAGATCTGTATATGACCTGCTCCCCTCGAATGCAAACTTAGTGAAATGGGGGAAAGCAGACGACCCAGCATGTCCGCTCTGTCAGAAGAAACAAACAGTGGAACATGTCCTAAGCTCTTGCAAAGTAGCGCTAGCCCAAGGAAGGTATACATGGAGGCACAACCAAGTTCTGAAAGTGATCACAGATGTGGTTAGCGAAAAAACCATGACCCCAAACGCACCAATTGCTATGACAACGTTCTACAAAGCAGGAGGGAAACAGGTCTGGCCCGAAAGTGCTATGACAACCAGCACATTGCCAAAGGGTCTTCTGGATGGAGCAGTCGACTGGGAGTGTACAGCAGACCTCCCAGAGTGGAGAAATTACCCAGATGTCATCAGCAAGACAGGCATGAGACCAGACATCGCTCTCCACTCTGACTCCTCGAAACAAGTGATTCTGATAGAACTCACTGTGCCATACGAAAGCAGAATGGAAGAAGCACATATCTACAAGACCGAAAAATACGCCGGTCTTGCCAGCACCCTGAAGAAAGCAGGTCTGCGGGTCAAAATCTTCGCCATAGAGGTCGGGGCAAGAGGGTTTGTGGGCACCTCCGCTTATGATCTCATGAAACAACTCGTCATTTCTGGGAAGAAGAGGACTAGAGCCCTTAAAGCGATGGCAGAGGCAGCAGAAAGGAGCTCAAGCTGGATCTGGGCAAGGAGGAACCAAAAAAGTGAACTTAATAAGGATTAAATTCCCTACAGATGATGTGTGCCCCGTTAGCACATTGGTAAAACCGCGTACCGCAGTTCTGAAACGCAGAATCGCCCAGGTTCGATCCCCGGCGTGGGAAAAAAAAAAAAAAAAAAAATAGACAACAGCAGAAGGGCATCCAGGAGTCATGACCTGGATGTGGCCCGGCCCCCCGAGAGTGTAAGGAATTCAGGGCCGAAACACTTGTCTAAAGGGGGTTACTTCTCTGAAGACCTTCTGTTGTCTAGCTCTCCCTAGAGTTTCTTTCTACAATTGTAATCAGTGGACAGTTAGTACGTGTAATAGTACGTAGTAAGTGCAGTTATAATCAGAGCTTTAAATGAATGTTATTCTGTGGAAAAGTATTTGTACCCATTCATGTTTGAGTGATAGCAATTTGGTTGATTATCACATCATCCAAACAGCCATATTTGATTAAAAAAACATGAAAAATGTTTGAATTGTCTTTTTACACACAAACTTGTGTGTGTTGTTTGTATGTGTGTGTGTGTTTGCAGATTATATTCGCACATTTACCTGGGATAAGAGGCTGGAAATGGTGATCAAGACACCGTGGGGAGGTCAAGGTAAGATTTTTTTTTCTAGAAAAGTTAGATAGTTGATTCAGTTGTTGTATGTGTAAATTGATGTCATGGATTTTTCAAAAATTTTCAAACAGTTTTAACTTCTGTGTTGGTGATGTAATAGAATGATGTAAATTGATACCATTTATGTTTCCTTCAAAAATTTATCGAACATTTTTTTCCTTCCCCCCCCCCCCCCCCCCCCCCCACCTTCATGCAAGCCAGCATGGACAGTATTTTTCTTTTGATAGACTGTGGAACATCCACTTACAGTTCCTTTTCTTTAATGACCCACTTACTTTTGTGATCAGTTTTTATCTTGTATCCACCTTAGCCTCCAAATAGTGATGTGCTCTGTTTCTCTTCCCTCACCCAAGTAGGCATTAACGTTTAATGTCTTTCATCAGAATCAGTGCAACAGTATTTGGAATCTTCATATCTGAACAATAATAGAGGGTTTCGTGTTTCATGTGGCCAAGAAATTAACAGTGATATTGGATCTGTTCAGTGTTTCAAAGTAATGTCTTGATCTTTCACTCCCTTGCCTTGTTTGTTTTTTCTGCCCCATCTTTACTGCTCCTTTGTCACTGCCCCCAGGCTGCTCATGTCAGCCCTCCAACACACCTCCAGACCCTCCAGAGCTTAGGTCATCATGAGAGCTGAAGACAGTGGATTATAGTACAGCTGTCAGCTTTATCTACCCTCCATGTCCTCCAATTTCTTATGAAGCTTCCTCATCTGATTGTCAGCAATAATGAATATGTTCACACTTCATTCCGTTTGTTGTTCATGGTTTTGATCGTCTTCCATGTTGAATGAAACACCTGATGGTTAAAAGAAATTAATGACTCGAATGTTCTTGAAGTGATAATAGGTCTGTGTGAAAAAGGTGATATAAATGAAAAAGATGATGTTGAAATATGACAGTGTGACTAAACTATTTATGAAATAGGTGATGTTGAGATGAGATGCACTGACTAAACTGTTGTATGAAGTGGGCAATGTGTCTGCAGGCAAGATGCCCACAGTCGTGTCCCCCCAGCTATACAGAGGGCGTTTTCTTGAAGCTATGGATCGCTACTTTCTCCATGTCCCTGATCAGTGGAGTGGGCTGGGCAGAGGTAGGTTGCATAATAAGTTGGAACTTCTCATAATGTAATGTGTGTTTATGCATGCTGTAAATGGGTCTACTGGCTTCACAGCACTCCTGTCTGTATGGTAAGGCTTTTGAGAGACACTGCTTTTTGTTTTGTGATGTGCTGTTAAGGTCTTCATAAAATCAAAACCCTTTTGGTCATTTGTCAGTTCATGTTACTGTTATTCATGTGTAATGTAAGAAACATATCAGTACCATGTGAATGTTTTGAGAGTTGTAATGTACAGTGAGAGCCTTAATAGCTGACATTTTGGTCAATCTTCAGTTTATCTTGCTCTTAATTATTGTGGAAGAACTTTGTTGGTACCATGTCATTCTTCAGTTTATCTTACTATTAATATGTTGTGGAAGAAATTTGTATTCTTCAGTTTATCTTACAGTTAATATGTTGTGGGAGAACTTTGTTGATACCAAGTCATTCTTTAGTTTATCTTTACATATTGTGGAAGAAATTTGTTGATACCATGTATTTACATAGAGAAAGGGCTGTCTGTTTTTCAGTTTAGTTGTATTTATGGTTTTTGTTCACATGTACTTCTGCCTGTTTTATTGTGTCTTATGCTGAAAGTGTATTTTGGATTGACCCACCATCTGTTATATTAAAGGCATTTCGATTAAATCATTTTAAACTTTATTCATATCATATAGAGTTAAATTCATTGTGCTGTCATTGACATTCAGCCAGTGTATCCACTGTCACTGTGTAGCTCGTTATTCATGCTTGCATTCTGATGCCTGATAAGTGTCCATTATTTCTATGATAAACAGTTTGTGTTCATGTTTACTTTTTCCTTTGTGTCACAGACTCACCCCCAGCCAAAGAGCACCAGAGAGAAGATCAGGACATAGAGGTCTCACAGACTTCCAGTAAACGCTGATAGTGGCTTTCTTCAAGGTGTCTTCCACCTTCCAGATATTGAAAACTTATTTTCTGCAGCGCATGTGCTGGATCAAGATGTCTTGCTTGCAGGATATCTGCACTGGACAAGTCATGGTACTCTTCTGAAAGGACAGAATCTTCCATTGCCTCTACCTGTTCCAGCAGCTTGTGTATCTCTGTTCACTTCCCATTGAGGACTTCCACTGCCCCCATCCCACTTCAGCAGATGTCCATCTTCGTTCACGTTCCAGTCAGGATGTGCAGTTCCCCTTGCCTGTTCCTTGCTGTTCATTTACCTTCACTTGCTGTTCATTTACCTTCACTTCCAAGACAGGACTTGCATTGTCCCCTTATCTTCCCCGTACTGTTCATGTACCTTCACTTCCAAGACAGGACTTGCATTGTCCCCTTATCTTCCCCGTACTGTTCATGTACCTTCACTTCCAAGACAGGACTTGCATTGTCCCCTTATCTTCCCCATGCTGTTCATGTACCTTCACTTCCAAGACAGGACTTGCATTGTTCCCAATCTTCTCTTTGCTGTTCGTTTACCTTTACTTCCAAGACAGGACTTGCATTGTCCCCTTATCTTCCCCGTGCTGTTCATGTATCTTCACTTCCAAGACAGGACTTGCATTGTTCCCTTATCTTCCCCATGCTGTTCATGTACCTTCACTTCCAAGACAGAACTTACATTGTCCCCTTATCTTCCCCATGCTGTTCATGTACCTTCACTTCCAAGACAGGACTTGCATTGTCCCCTTATCTTCCCCGTGCTGTTCATGTACCTTCACTTCCAAGACAGAACTTACATTGTTCCCAATCTTCTCTTTGCTGTTCGTTTACCTTCACTTCCAAGACAGGATTTGCATTGTCCCCTTATCTTCCCCATGCTGTTCATGTACCTTCACTTCCAAGACAGAACTTACATTGTTCCCAATCTTCTCTTTGCTGTTCGTTTACCTTCACTTCCAAGACAGGACTTGCATTGTCCCCAATCTTCTCTTTGCTGTTCGTTTAGCTTCACTTCCAAGACAGGACTTGCATTGTGCCCTATCTTCTCCTTGCTGTTCATTTACATTCACTTTCCATACAGGACTTGCATTGTCCCCTATCTTCTCTTTGCTGTTCATTTACCTTCACTTCCAAGTGAGGACTTGCATTGTCCCCTATCTTCTCTTTGCTGTTCATTTACCTTCACTTCCAAGTGAGGACTTGCATTGTCCCCTATCTTCTCTTTGCTGTTCATTTACATTCACTTTCCATACAGGACTTGTGTTGCCTCTTACTGCTCTTATTGCCTCCTATCTGCTCTTTGCTGTCTGGTTACTTTAACTTCTTGATCAGGATTTGCATTGCCCCCTTCCTGCTCTTTGCTGTCCATTTACATTCACTACCAAATTAGGGCTTGCATTGCCTTTCCCCTTATCTACCTTTTCATTTCCCATTCAGGACTTTGCCCCCCTACCTACCGTTTCATTTCCCATTGAGGATTTGCATTGCCCCTACCTGCCATTTCATTTCCCATTCAGGACTTGTGTTGTCCCCTATGTGCCTTTTCACTTCCCATTCAGGACTTGCATTGTCCCCTACCTACCTTTTCACTTTCCATTCAGGACTTGCATTGTCCCCTACCTACCTTTTCACTTTCCATTCAGGACTTGCATTGTCCACTACCTACCTTTTCACTTCCCATGCAGGACTTGTATTGTCCCCTACCTGCCTTTTCACTTCCCATTCAGGACTTGCATTGTCCACTACCTACCTTTTCACTTCCTATTCAGGACTTGTTTTGTCCCTTACCTACCTTTTCACTTCCTATTCAGGACTTGTATTGTCCCTTACCTACCTTTTCACTTCCCATGCAGGACTTGTATTGTCCCCTACCTACCTTTTCACTTCCTATTCAGGACTTGTATTGTCCCCTACCTACCTTTTCACTTTCCATTCAGGACTTGTATTGTCCCCTACCTGCCTTTTCACTTCCCATTCAGGACTTGCATTGTCCCCTACCTGCCTTTTCACTTCCCATGCAGGACTTGTATTGTCCCTACCTGCCTTTTCACTTCCTATTCAGGACTTGTTTTGTCCCCTACCTACCTTTTCACTTCCCATGCAGGACTTGTATTGTCCCCTACCTGCCTTTTCACTTCCCATTCAGGACTTGTATTGTCCCCTACCTACCTTTTCACTTCCCATTCAGGACTTGCATTGTCCCCTACCTACCTTTTCACTTCCTATTCAGGACTTGTATTATCCCCTACCTACCTTTTCACTTCCTATTCAGGACTTGTTTTGTCCCCTACCTACCTTTTCACTTCCCATTCAGGACTTGTATTGTCCCCTACCTACCTTTTCACTTCCCATTCAGGACTTGTATTATCCCCTACCTACCTTTTCACTTCCTATTCAGGACTTGTATTATCCCCTACCTACCTTTTCACTTCCTATTCAGGACTTGTATTTGCCTTTTCATTTCCCATTCAGGACTTGTTTTGTCCCCTACCTACCTTTTCATTTCCCATTCAGGACTTGTATTGTCCCCAACCTACCTTTTCACTTTCCATGCAGGACTTGCATTGTCCCCTACCTACCTTTTCACTTCCCATTCAGGACTTGTATTGCCCCATACCTGCCTTTTCACTTTCCATTCAGGACTTGCATTGTCCCCTACCTACCTTTTCATTTCCCATTCAGGACTTGCATTGTCCCCTACCTACCTTTTCACTTCCCATTCAGGACTTGTTTTGTCCCCTACCTATCTTTTCGTTTCCCATTCAGGACTTGTATTGTCCCCTACCTATCTTTTCGTTTCCCATTCAGGACTTGCATTGTCCCCTACCTATCTTTTCGTTTCCCATTCAGGACTTGCATTGTCCCCTACCTACCTTTTCATTTCCCATTCAGGACTTGCATTGTCCCCTACCTACCTTTTCACTTCCCATTCAGGACTTGCATTGTCCCCTACCTATCTTTTCGTTTCCCATTCAGGACTTGCATTGTCCCCTACCTACCTTTTCACTTCCCATTCAGGACTTGCATTGTCCCCTCCTGCCGTTTCATTTCCCATTCAGGATTTGTGTTGCTACCTGCTCCAGCAGCTACCCATCTATATTCACTTCCAACACAATACTTGCATTGTCTTATTTCTGCCTCAGCAACTGTCCAGCTTCATTAACTTCCCAATTATGGTGTCCGCTTGAAAATAACAAAATTTTGTTGAAATCTACGCATGTACAGTTTAATACTGCCAGTTGTTACCTGATACGTACTTGTAAAGAGCAAAACCTTGTAGAAGGTTACGTACATACAGATAATTTGATGGTGAGGAACAAAATGTCTCACGCAAAATGTATTATTTAGATGTTACAGAAATGTGATTTTGTTGTATGAACAGTCTTGACTTTTGTTTCATGGCCTGAAGAAATGTGATGGAAGTTTGGGTGAGTGGGATGATGGAGGGGAAAAATGTGATGATCAGTATCAGAACACTCATGTTTGCCTTACAATGAATGGCTGAGTTTTGTGTGAAATGGCTGAATTTTGTGTGATAACCTTTGTTCAAATAGAAATTATAGATTATGCACAATGGCTTTGTTTTCCACCAACATTGAATTTAAGATTATATTGATTAAAAATCAGTTTGTTTTGTCGATTTTCTTCTTTTGTCATTTTAAAAAAAAATCATCATTATTTTAAAAGAAGGGGGGGGGAGGGGAGGTTTGCTGAAATTATTCACTCCCATACATTATATGTTCAGCTTTTTTTTTTTTTTATTGTAGATGGATCATTACTAAGTTTGTTGTGATCACAGCTCCAGCTCAGTGGACAGTCATAAATACATGTTTCAGTAGTCATAGTCTATAACATCTGTCATCATAGTATTGTGAAAATTGTCCCAGATTCTGTGGCCTTTTATGGCCTGATTTCATGACAAATGCAATTTAAGTTTTCTCATTACACTTTAGTGCCTGAGGTAACTTCATATTGGAGTCTTGGGTGTGAGTGGTTAGAGGGGGATGTCGTTGAAGGACTGTGGTGGTATTTGCTTTCCAGAGGGAGTGAGGGGGCATCTCTCACTTAGTTTGGCTCCATGACTGAACAATTACTTTATTGATAGTAGATGGGCTTAGTAGGTGTGTCTTCAGTAAGTTGAATCAGAACAGAGTTTCAGTGATTTGGCAGCAGCACATGGTCTCCTCTTGTTTATGGCCCAATGATGGCTTCACATAGCTAGCTCCCATGGACTTCCTGAAATGGGCCATTTGATTGAGTAAATTTGAGGAACCAGATGAGCAGTATAGGATCAGTGCCACTGAAGCAGTACTGTAGATGGACAAGGATTTTGTTTGAAGGCAGATGTTAGTTGTCACTGTTCAGGTTTAACTGTGATTTGTCAAGTTGACAATCACAATGAAGCAAAATATTTGTAAAGGTATGGGAAAAGGGATGTTGGTACTGTGGGGTTGACCAGCTACTGGTTTTGTTTTATGATGATTTGGAGCACACTGCATATTTCGTCCACAAATAAGATAAATCGTTTTCAGCTTAGAGGCAGATAAGCCTGGATGACCAGTTTGCATCACGTTTTATACACATGTCAATACTGATAGGAATTTTGCATCCAATCTCCTCATGTGTCCCTTATTCGTTTTTCTATACCAGTCCTCAACAGAACCTTTTTCTAGTTTTCGCATATGAAACTTCTAAACAGTTCTGTGGGGTTTTTTTTTTTTTCTTCTTGTATATATTATGACATGAGACAGATTCTTAGTTAATCTCTGATAAACAGTGCATATATGTTTTTGTTAATGTCATGAGAGTCTCCTTTTGAATTGTCACTCGCTGGCATGTAATTCACTTTACCCATATTGTACTTGTTTTTCAGTTGAGCTCCAGTTGTTGTTGAACTTCTGTTGTTAACGTTGTACTTAACCTGTTTAAAGTATCGGCGATTTGTATGTCTTTTGTTTCACAGTGGAGAGGTAAATATGATTTTATTCTGTGCAGGCATTGCTGCAGTTTATTTGTTTCACTTGTTCAGTTGTTGTAAGAACAGCAATCATTTTAATTCTTCATGGTGAGCATAGAGAAATGTGATATATTGGTCATGAAAGTTGGGAGTTGGCATGAAGTAATCAGTGCTTAGATAATCAGATGAATTTGCAAGAATTGACAGTGCATAGATAATCAGATGAAATGCTTTGCATTGGCTTCTTATCACTGATATTACGGAAGACCTGATCGTGCAAGGTAAAATTGGTGGTCATTGACAGCTGTGCTAGTATATACATACTGTATTCTGTGTTTGTTGCATGTTGCCCTCACTTTTTAATAGTTATTGAAATAATCATTTACACGTACAGACAAGATTTTTCATTATTATTTTTCTGGAAATATATTTGGATTATGATTTAAAGTTAGCTGCATTTTGTCAGGGTTTTAGTAGTTTAGTTTTGTTCATTTGTTTGCTATTGTATGTATGTGTATGTTTACATGTGTGACAGGGTGCATGTATTCATTTCAGACATAGTGATACTCTGGCAAATGTATGCATAAGAATCTTAATGCATTCTGTTTGGAAAATATATGCCATTGTCTAGGTATATTAAGAAAAAGTATTTGTACTGAAATAAGTCCTAGTATTTAATAACAAAATATATTGATAAAACTACGTTTTTGGTTCAAGACACTTAGAGCCAGAAATATAAAATTTCAGTATGATTGCTTATTCAATGAACAAATGAAGATAGGTGCACAAGTTCAGCTGAACAGCCTCTGCCATGCAAACAGTTAAGAGATAACATGGGTCATGTTCTCTTATAAGGAAATTATTTGCAGCAATACACAGTATTTAGACTTGTAAAAAGTGCAAGCAAGACAAATGAGTGTACCTCTCTCTCTCTCACTCTCTCTGTCTTTGTCTTTCTCTCTCTCTCTCTCTCTCTTTCTTTCTCTTTCTCATACAGTGATACACATGCATACAATGAAACTCTCTCACACAAGTATACTGTGTTGTGAACACATGTACACAGTGACAAATGCATACATCATTCAAACAGACCTAAATACTATAAAAGCTACAAATATGGATAAATACAGTCAAAACTATAGACATGCATAAATGTAGTCAAAACTACAAAGGTGCATAGACACAATCAAAACTACAAACATGCATAAATCCAGTAATAACTACAATTATGTTCAACTATGGTCAAAATTACAAGTGTGCATATAGCAGAAACTGCAAACATACATGAATATAATCAAAACTGCAAATGTGTATAAATATAGTCAAAAGTACAAACATAGAGCAATGAACGTGACAGGTATAATCAAACTTATGCAGCGTAAGTACAGTAAGAACTACCAACATGCTTAGATACAGTCAAAGCTACAAACATGCCTTAAAGTTTTAAAATATTTTAATGCTAATATTATATACATTGTAGCTAATCATTCTGATCTCACATTTGTTATCATTAAAACAGTAAAATGCACACACATAAAGACAACAAAGAAACAAGTATATTTTAGTTGGAGAAAGTGGCAAGTCTGTGGGAAGTAAGTTTGAGTGATCTGAACATTTATACTGTTTATTTGTGGAACAAAGCAGACATAAAAATCTTAATTAAGCCAAATAGCCTTTGTCCAGTAATTTTTTTTCTAAGCCAAGAAGCAATATAATGCTGTTTATTGAACTTTCAGATAAATATTGCCCTTTGTCCATACTGTGAACCTTCTGTTTTGAATTCAGTAAAATATGTACAGTACAGCTCTTCAAAAGGAAGAGCTGTTCATTTTGCCCTGCTTAGTAGGCCCCAAATCACGGTGCATGCAAGGTAATTAAGAATGCCAGAAATCAATACAGAATTGGTGTTTATATTGATGCCTGCTGGCTCAGTATTGGAAAGAGGCACCTGTATCCTCCCCTTTTTTGTTTTGTTGTTGTTATTGTTTTTACTGGGGGGGGGTTTTCATTCCAAGCAATGTTTTAGGGTTGGGTTTTTTGTTGTTCTTGTTGTTGTTGTTGTTGTTTTTTTACATATGTATGCACATAGTTTGGCCCACACTGATTGGGCATTCCATTACTGCATCTGTGCTGGACATGCGTGCTGGGTGTTTTCATGTTTCCGTAAGCCATTGAACAGTGACATAGTATATAAAATCTTTTAACATGCATATTTGATGTTGTTGTGTGTATACTGTATATATGAAGGTGGGGGGATGTTCAGGATTCATATTTCTGCATGTACCAGGGAGATCAAGCAATTATTTACCCTTTGCCCACCTGACAGGCGAGATCAAACCCGAACCTTTCAGTTGGAAGTCAGGTGTCCAAATCACAGGATTATCACACCTGTCCTTCTTCTTGTAATGGTGGAGAATTGCTGGTCAGGGGTTAGTGATTGCTTGTCAGGGGATTCTGTGAATATTGTTGTATGATCTAAATCTTTACTCAAAGTCTGTCGATTTGTCCATTAAATTTTTCCCTTTTCATTTTTGTTTTTAACAGTGAGAAGTCCAGTCTTTTCCTTTTATTGTTCATGGGACTTTCTCCTTATCGATCAATCATTTCCTGTCTGTTCAGACTTGTTATTCACAGACTGAGATTATTTTTTTTAAGTTTTCATGCTTGTGCTTGTATGTGTGGTTGTAACATGAGTGAGCCTGTGCTTGAGTATGCACTTGCATGTGTGTTTGGCAAAGAGCAGATGATGACATGCACATTGAAACTGAAATTTGCTGGTTTTTTATTTTTCTTCTTTCATCTTTAACCAAAGTGAAAATGTATGTTCACCACATACTTTAAACAAACATGATAACTGCAACGTACAGTAAGCTTTAAATCATTTCACTCATTCACTCTATTCACCAGCTTCCTGCAGAGGAAGTTGTTGGAAGCTGTTGGATAGGGGCAAGGGAATAATGTTTTATTGTTCATCCATTCTGTATTGACATCCTTTGCTGGTTTGGACTGATTGAAAACATTCCTACTTCAGAAGTCTTCTGAGTTTGGTCAGAATGTCATTCTTTTCATCCTTACATTTAGAAGTTACAATATAACAGAAATAAAGTCTTACTATATTAATCAAGCCTCACATACAGGAATAAACCATGCACACGTCAGAAACATGGAAATATGAAATCATACAAGTGAGAGTATTATTTTTCATTCAAAAATGTGTGCTGTGATAGTGATACACATAGTTATGATTCCATAGCCCAATTGTAGTGAGTGTTTTTGATGTATTCGTTATTATTTGTGTTCATTCCTTATGTTGCAAGACCACAAATTGTTGATGGTATCTGGTTACACTTTTTTGACAGATGTAAAATTGAGGTTCTGTACATGAGAATGTGTTTTCATGCATGCACCGCTTACATTTTGTACTGGTTGGGTCACCATTGATAGTTATGATGCTTGACTTATGCTGCTTAGAGTATGTGCAATACAAGAAGCATCCAGATTTATTTTAAATGAAAATAAATGATTACTATTAGAAATAAAAACTTGTTGACTGTTTTATTTGTAATTATTGTAATGACTGATGCTTGTTAATTATTTATCATTCATCAGAAACAACACAACCACCAAACAAATATATTTGTCAAAAAAATATCAACAAACCAAACGAAAAACAAAAAAAAAAAAACAGATCAACAAACCAAAAATACATACAAAAACAAGGAATTGTATGCTCCTTTTGTATGCACATATGTACATGTTCAAAATTTCCAAACAAAAGTTTTGTTCGAGTGCTGCAGATATAAGTAACAAAAGCATTGGACCACCAATCTGTTTCAGTCGATCCAAGTTCCTGCCTTTTGGTTTGTATGTGAGTATTATTTTTCTGATGATGAGGCATCCTTTCACTGTGTCCATTGCCTCCCGGGCTTTCTTTTTCTGCCAGTCTCCAGCTCGGGTTGGTTTGATCTCACAACCTTATCTCCCGAGTCCTGATCCATGCTTAGAAACCTGTCCCGTCTTTGTACTCTTCGACAATAGATTTTAGGGATAGTTTCAGCTTTGCCTCATCCAGATTGGAGAAGAAACATCAAACATGAGTCAAATGGACATCATGGAAACAGGTGGATGGGCTTGATTTTGCTATTTTTTCCCCTGTTGTCCCATAACCACCTGTAGACACACGACGAGACCATGATACTGAGTTACACATCATTAAAACAAGGCCTCAACATTCACGAAGACAAGACGAAGGTAATGAAAATCTGTGCAACAAATCTTGAACCAGTCACACTTGAGAATGATGCGCTGAAACTTTTTTAGTTTAGTTTAGTTTAGTAATAGGGACATAACACATTAGCCGTTTGGCTATTTCAAATCCCATCGTTTTTCTTTTTCTTTTCTTACACTCGTAGTCAAGGTCTGTCGCACGCCAAGTGGAATCCTTCATCTATCTTGAAAGTGTGTTCAAGAAGGACGGCGGCTTAAATGCAGATACCAAAGCAAGGATTTGCAAAGCCAGAGCAGCCTTTGTTATGGTTCAAGAACGTCTGGAACTCCAGAGTGCTGTTACATCAAACCAAAGTCGGGCTTTTCATTTCTAACAAAAATCAGTCCTGCTGCATGGTGCCGAAATACGGAGATGATAAATACTACCCTCAATACAGTGCAGTCTTTTATTAACAGCTCTCTGAGAGAATCCTCCATTGACTGATCGGATAAGATGAACATCATCAATCTGTGGAAGAGGACACACCAACCGCCAGCAGAACACTGAAGAAGGTGGGGAAGAAGGCACATACTATGAAAACCTGCATCATGTGTCACCAGAGAGGCCCTGACAAGGAATCCATAAAAGAATAAAACGAGAGACTGGCTAAAAACCACCTGGCGAAAGGACCTCCAAACAGACACTAGGAGGATGGGTCTTACCTGGAGACAGCTATTGGCAAAAGCACAGGACAGAGGGGCTCCACGTGGTATCTGTAGATCTGACCACATTGGCATTTGACACTGTTCACCTCAAGCGCCAATGACTCTACGAATGTTGAGCTGCCCTATGTAAATGTGGATGATCATAGCATCTTTAAGAAATTTTTGAAAAAATGTCCCTCTGCCATGTACACTGGTTCAGGGTTATCAGCTTCTGTAGGAATATCTTGTCCCGATTCCTGTAGATATGTGCAGAAATACTGTGGTAATCTCAGCACTGGAGGGTGGGTCTGATAGAGACATCGTTAGATTCGTTTAACCATCTTATTTGTTACTAATGTTAGTATCATTTTGTGTTTATGTTCATTTTTTCCCCAGTATATCCTTTTTGTCGTACCTACATGAAATAGATTTATAGTGAACAAGAAATCGTAGATTTGTAATGAACAAGGAATCGTATCATAAAAACTTTATCGTCAAATCTATTAGAATGTGTAACTTCAAATAATTAGACTTTCAGCTGGTTTGGCTTTGAATGTTTTTAATCTGTATTGAAAAACTGACCGGTATGATTCTAACATGGTTATGGCATAGATGTGTTCCTTCATTTCAAGTTGAATTTAATTGTCAACTTTTGTTGGTCCCATGATGACAGCCCTGACATGGCCCTTGGTGGTCGGCAAGGCTTAAAGTAAAAGCAAAATGACTGAACGAACTTCCAGGGACGGAAACATTGTCCAGACAGATATGCATCTCAAAGTAGTTCCCTTTTTTTTTAAAAACTCTTTCACTTTCTCACCCTATCCATGTGTTTCCTACTTGAAATGACATCATTAAAAAAAAAAAAGGGAGGGGGGGGGCGTGAGAGGGCATTAAAAGTATAGGAAAAACAACAACAACAACAAACAGAGGGTCAAATGCTTGACAATAAAGTTTTCCAAATGACAGAATGGTACTTGCATAAACAGTAACTACGGGTACGACCATATAGACAAAACTGTATCAGCAAAGACACGCTTTTATTCACAATCGTTCCCCTCCATCTTGTGCACAGCTACAATTATGTAGGTATGTTTTTTTACATGGCACTAGTGACGTTCTGTGAGTAAGAAATAATCCATGTGAATAACACGATCTTGAGAAAACAAATCGCAACAGCATGACACTTCTCTATACCCACCCTTGAAGTCTACACAACAACAACAACAACAAATTTGGCATGAAATATCAGCATCTATAACTAAAAATAAACGGTTATCACATGGGTGTGAAGCCTAATGGTGGTTAAAGCAACTGTCTAGTATGTAAGAAATCCGAATAGAAGTATTGTGAATAAAGTACACATTCTCAGTCTGTTTTCGTAATACTATGATAGTCATTCTGGACACTATCATCAGCATGAAAAGAATTCTGTAAAGAGTAGATGAATGGGCAAGAGGGTAGGTCTAGTAGTAGCAAGAAACAACGGGAAGAGCCAGAAAGCAGAAGGTCCTCATAGGAGAAACCCCTGCCATGCACGTGTTTTGGCCCTTGTCCCCCGACACTCTATGGGAGCCGGGTCCAAAGACGTTATAAATATGTAAAGTCTTTGGCCGGGATACATCTAGTTTATGACTCCTGGATGCCTTTCTGCTGTCGCCATAATAAAAATAAATAAACATACAAACAAATGTGGCGGCTGTCAAAAGAGCAGATCTAAATCTAAATGCTAAGAAGACAGAAGTAATGCGCTCAGGAGAAGGGTAGAAGGAGATGGGATGGAAGTCAAGCATATCTAGATATTCCTGTCAACGTAACTGCACTAGAAAATGCGAGTGGTTTAAAGCTTTACGCATAGTCAAAACTCACGATGGCACCTGTACTAAAACATCAAAATAAGAATAAGAATGGCCAAATAGGAAATGATCCAAATCAAAAACGTTCGGAAAGACAAAAGCGTAGCAACAACCCTTAAAATCATAATTCTAAAATGTCTGCTCTGCTCGGTAATGTTATGTGGCTGTGAAGCCTGGACACGCAGAAAAGCAGATGAAAATGATATTGAAATAGCAGGAATGTGGTTTTACAGGTGACTTCTTAGAGTCAAATGGACTGATAAAAGAACAAATGAAAGTATTTTAATCAAACTCACTGTCCAACGTCAACTGCTGACATAAATCAACAAAATAAAAATGAAATACATCAGCCATGCCAGCAACTCACAACACCAACACAATCCCAATGATAATAGTTTCACAACGAAAAATTGAGGCCTAAAGAATGCGGGCAGATCTCCCACCTCCTGTATGAACAACATCACCAACACCAGCGATTTGAGAGTCTGCGAAGTGGCACAGCAGCGGCTACCACTGAACTCGACGATGCTGACAGGTGACAAGTGATTATTGTTACACTTTGGTTGTTGTTGTTGTTTGGGGTTGAAATGATATCGCTGTACATGCCTCTGCCTTCGTCTCTTTATCACAACTCATGTTTGTAACTTGTTTCACATTTTGTATATTATGGTTCATTTTATTGTGCTCATATTTTGTGATTTTGTGTGCAGAATAGCAAGGACTAGCTGTAAGACATGCCCAGTGGGATCTAAATGCTACTATCCTTGAGTAACAGCGTATTTTAAATTCTCATAATTTTGTAAAGTGCCAGAATAAAGAAATCAATAGGTTATTATAATTAATCCTTTTAGTAGAATTAATCTTTATAGCATCTTTGACATGAATTATGGTGCTTCTCTTTACATCATAGTGTTCAAGTATCTCATCCCTCCTTTGGTGTGAATGCTTCATTTATTTTCTATCTTTATTTTCCATCCTTAAAAAAAACAAAACTGACAGTGGCAAGAACTAGCCGTACGACAGGTTCAGCAGGACTTAGTGCCACTTTTAAAATATTTTTTTTTAGTACTAATGTTTTCAGTTTGCAGCTTAGAAGTTTCGTGCACTTCTCTCTGGTTTGTAGCTGTTTGAACTGTGACTTTAGATTCAGATTTCCACTGTGACAAATATAAATGAATACACAAAATATAAACATGATATATTACTTTGTAAAGTACAACGCGCATGCGTTAACATGGACTGTCTACACAGTACAAGACTGTCTACACAGTACAAATGGAATTATCAGTTATATCTTGTATGCTTGTTCTTTTGGGTGGGGACAGTGTAGAATTCACGATGTTGATGTAAACGTTGTCTTGGAATTTTCCGAGTCATGTGACTTCCCCCACTTCCGGGTTTCCAGTTCTGATTATTTCCTTCGTGTAATAGTACGTAACAAGTCCGTTTGTGCTGTGTGTAGTTTTTTTCAACCGGCTCATTCTGTCTATCAGAAATTCTGTTATGGTATAGGAAAGGTAATAGTGTCGTTTTGGGCTCTCACGGATTTTGCCTAGGGACATGGTAAAAACTTAATCGATCCTAATCGGAGTGGCCCTAGCACAGCTTGATCCTAAACTTACAAGAAGCCTCGCCCTTAGGATCGGTTTTGTCCGTGAATAGATAACCAACCCAAAGGGTGAGGTTCAGGGGGTAGGGCTAGGATTAGTGCTAGGTTAAATGTTGTCAATAGTTGTGAAGCCTGGCCGGGTATTCTTTCGCGAAATATGCTGAAGGGAGAGAACCCTAAACTGCACTATTACGAGATGATTAGGCCTCCGCCTACCCAGTCGTGTGCTCTTTAGGTCTGTTTATAAAAGGCTTTGCAGTTTTGATATATGTGGCGTATAGAAATTATTATTTAGTATGCGTGTTCGTGAATGTTTCTTTGAAAACATTTGACAGATCTACCAAACCGACCGATAACGAAGAAGCCAAGTCGCCAGTTTCAAACAGAACTTAATTTCTTTGTGGATCACAAGAACGAGGTAAGAAATGTTTTTGTTGTCTTCTATTGTGAGATATTTGTTCATTGATGTAGTTTCTTTATAGAGATAAAATTTGTATTTTTGTTGAACATTAGACTCGAGCACGTGGCCTAAAAGTGCACACTTGAGTGCACCGTTCGGGACCGGAAAAACCACTGTCGCTTCCAGTAAGATGGCGGCGCCCATTGCGGTCGCGTGTCAACTTGTGAATTAGAATTTCTTTCATTATAACTTTTTCTGTTCTGTCTGTTTTTAACCGAGTACAGGGTGTACCTGTAATTCATGTTCATCCATGACGAGGAATGTACTTTAGATTCTATATTTCATCTTTATCTTCGACATGTTGGAGTAACCTATTATTAAGAAAAGACAGGTACTGCGCATGCGCCATGTACGGATGTAAGGACAACAGCGATACTGCAATATTTTAATTGAACACATGCAATCCCATGTTGCAGTGAGGGCTTCCACATTTTTCCCAAGTGTGCAGCAATGTCTGCACAGAAATATGACTGTCACCCAAAATGTCAAGTACTTTTAAACTACTTGATGATTTGTTGGCAAATTCATAATGAAGTAGGCTAACTACTAAACTACTAATGTAGTATTTCTGTCAATCTGTGTCTAAGATACGTCGCTGTCGCCAAGACCTATGGCATTATCGCGACGGGTGGGGGTGTACGCAGCTTTAGCAGGTTTATTGTTGGATAATATCAGTCTTTTAAAGTTTTCAAGGATTGGTGCTCTCACGATGTTTTCTTCCGGATGGTTCCAGTCTCTCACTGTACTAACAAAAAATGACTGAACTGCTCTGTCTGGCATCTGCTGACTTGGAATGTTCTTGTATTATTTCTTACATAATTAGAGATTGCACTGATGGTATCGTACTGGTCACCAGATGTTCGTGGCCTTATGAATCGTCCTGGTTTGTGTGGAGTTAACTACTCAAAAGATAGTATGGCCAGTACCAACCCCTCAACCACCTTGTAGAGGAAGATTAGGCGTACATCACGTCTGCGCTGTTGGTGTGTTGGCAGTTGCAGAGTGTGAAGCATTGGTGATGGAGCCAGGTGTTCTGGATTTATAATCGCCGGTTATAAACCGGGCAGACAGGTGCTGCACTTTTTCCAGTTTGTCAATATCCTGTTTGAGGTAGTGACTCGATATGAATTATGATAGAACCATACTCGAGGGCTGGTCTGATGAGAGATAGATAGGTTTCTCCTGAGGAAGCCAAGGGTGCTATGTGCTTTCTTGCAGGTGTGGGCAATGTGGGTGCTCCATTTCAGGTCATCGGAGAGTTGAATACCTAGATAGGGGTTTGTGTGGACGCGCTGAAGGGGGGTGTTGCATAGTGAGAAGATATAGTTGGTAGACTTCTGTATACTGAGGATGTAGCACTTGTTGGGGTTGAACTTCATACCCCAGTTTGTGGCCCAGGTTTCGAGTTGGTTGAGGTCCTCTTGAAGCTGAATGTGGTCTTGTAGGGAGTTGATCTGGCGGTAAAAGAGGCAGTCATCAGCAAACAGGCGTACCTGGGACTTGACCCTGTCAGGGAGGTCGTTGATGTGGCACAGGAAGAGAGCGGGCCGAACACTGTTCCTTGAGATACTTCGGAATCCACCGGAGTCTCTTCGGATGTGACACCCTCAATCACAATGGCCATCTTCCTGCGCTGGAGAAAGTTTGATAACCAGGTGTGGAGGGGACCTCTGATTCCATACTTGTGCAGCTTGCGAAGGAGACTTTTGTGGGGGACGGTGTCGAATGCTTTAGAAAAATCTAAAATGGCGACATCCACTTGGTGTTTCTGATCGAAAGAGTTCAGGAGGTCATGTGTGGTCAGAGGTTTAAGTTTTCAAGGTGATAATGACAAAATTTGTAAGCAAGTCGAATTGTGTGGGCTACATACTGTAGGGCCTACTAATTACAGCATTAATTAATTATGATTGTGAAAAAAAAAACTTGTACACATGCAACCCCTCTCAAGCGACTGAAAATGAAATTATCGTGCAGATCCGATATGATTCCTCACTATAATTTTTCTTTCTTTCATCACCACATTTGTAACTGGAAAACACTCCTCTGTACCAAGTATTTTTCAATAAGTATTGGCTGAGCAAGTCTTTCAGTCTGTTTCAAAGAACATGCTTCAGTCACATCCCCTCCCTCTTCTCCCACCGCACACCCTTATCTGACGCTGTTCACACTGGAACTCTTTCCCAGTACCTACCATCAAGTCCCCCTGTCACCCTGCTTCTAGTTCTACCCATCTCTGTCTCCTGGTTGACACATTCCCTGAGCCCCCTTCACTGCCAGTCTCACTGTCTGGGTCATTGCTGTGTTCTGTATCGGCAAATTACATTTTTTGATGATCAATCATCTCTGTCTTCATCATTCATCTCCCTGTTTCAGTCATATTATCCAATAATACTTAATAGCCTAATTTATCAAAGTCTTCTGTTCAAGTTCATGTTCTAAAGCTTTACAAGCCTCAGCTGAAGATGTTAGTTTTGTTTGTTTGAAATGTAGATAGATTGACCTAAAATCTAGCAGGATATAGATTCAGCTTTAGTTGAGGAATTAAAATTTGTGTGTTGTAAAATGGCAAAATTTTGTAACATGATATGATTGCACTGTTTTAACAGTGAATAAGATGGGCTCATTAGGAAGACTTGGAGCACACAGTGGAGTCTCATCCACTTCATAGATGCATCATTGAACATGTTGCTCAAATCCCTTGACCAGCACCACAGGTGTCTGTATAATGTATCTCTTAGACATGGTTGACACAGGACCTTTCGTGATAATAAGCATAGAGTCCAGCCCTGTCACGCAGTCTCAATCCTAGATGGAACTACATAGAATCATGATTATCTTCCTCATCTTCACCATCATCAAAGCTTTGTAAAAATTGTCCCAGCATCTGTTGCCATTAAGATAGTGTAGAGAATGGAACAAAAAGATCATATCCTATATGAAAACAAACTACCAAAGTGCAATTATCCTTAAAAGAAAGAAAGAAAGAAAGAAACAAAGTGCAATGATCCGTAAAAATAGAGGGAAACAAACAGAAATTAGTTGATTCTTTTTTTCTCTATAACTTCCAAAATTGTTCAGTTTCCAAGGTGATAATTATGATAAAATAGACTTACAGAGTATTTATTTATTTATTATTTTCCTTGTTGATTATGTAGTGATTAATGAATTACATTACCTTAACAAGTTCGTTTTCTTTTTTGGTTGCAGGTTTTTCTGCGATGACAATGGATCAAGAACAAGTAAGTAATCTGACATTGTTGAGTGCAGTAAAATAGTTAATCACAGGTTTTAACATGTAACTGGTTAAACAATAACATGGAACTACAGGATAGGAGTAATTCTGTTTTAAATGGTATTCTCCAGTTGATCCAAAACTGAGGGCCTGTGGAACATCCTAAAGGAAATATGGCAATCTGAGGCTGAATTACACAGCTCTTATATAATTTTTGTACATGTCTTTGGAGATAGTAATATATATATGTTAGAAACATCAGTCATTCAGATTGATATTGTGACAGTATTACTATTAGTATTACTCACTCACTGTTCTCTTCATTTCAATGCTGTTGCATTTACTTAACCCTTTGACCCCCGTGCCCTGCCCACCAGCATCCTGCATTGTCAACCATGCTAACAAAGCAAAAACTGATCCGTTTGACTCCCTCACCCTATCCACCAGCTTCCTGCATGGTGGATAGAGTGAGGGAGTCAAACGGATCAGTTTTTGCACTTGGTAGATAGGGTGCGGGTGTCGAAGGGTTAAGTTTTGTTTGTTTCTCCAAAGATGAAAGGTTGATGAAATAGACATAGTGTTTGATGATTTGGCAAATCTCAACTATTGAGAAAAATCCTGTACCTCCAACTTCATAGAATAAGGAAAATCTGTCCATTTCTTTCTACTGATGTTACAAACAGGTTTTTGTGTCTTTCATTCTGTCTAGACTAGGTTACTGTAAAGTTCTCTCTCTTAACCCTTTCACTCCCGCACCCCAGTCACCAACTGCAAAAACTTAACCCTTTGACTCCTTCACCCTAACCACCAGCTTCTTGTGGGTTAAGTTTTTGCTTTGCTAGCACAGTTGGTAATACTGAATGCTGGGGGACGGGGTGTGAGAGTCAAAGGGTTAACTAGGCTTTCAGATAACAAGCTGTTGAAAGTGCAATGAATCCAAAACAGGGCTGCTTGACTTGTCCTACAGGAAAGCAAATGGTGCAGTGCTAAAGCACTTCTGTGAAAATTACATTAATTTCCAGTCAAAGCAGGAATTGAGTATGAAATTGCGACAATCTGCTTTCAGAGTCAAATCCAACTATGATGTCAACATGTGAGAACTACTCCTGCCTTACTCTACAAACGTTTGAAAGCTCTCAGGTCTCAAGGAGCTTATTTGTAAACCATACAGTGCTTTTCTCTAACTATTTGCAGAAAGAAATTCTTTCTTTGTTTTTGGCCCAACAGCATGGAACTAACAGCCAGTATCTTCAAGACAAAGCAGTTGTCATGTTACTTTCAAAAATCTCTTAATCTCATTCAGAAATTTCTTCAGAATTGAGTAGATTGATTTTCTAAGTCTCGTCAATGCAAAGCTTTTCAGCCTTTTGTCAGGATGGACCTCAAGACCTTTTCACTGTATCAGAACATAGGGCTTACATGCAGGCTGAAGGATTGTGCCATGATCGCTTTGGATCTTCTCCATCTCATGGCATCAAAGGCATCAGTGCATATGGAATTCATTCTGAGTGCCAAGCTGTTATCTCAAGAAACTGAAACTTTTTCAAAGTCCTTTTTTTTCTTAGTTGCCCATTAGCTCAGTCACATAGAGCACACTGCTCATGATGCAAGAGTTTTGGGTTCAACCCTGTGGTGGACCTTAGATTTTGGCCCATTAGCCCAGTGACTGCCATGATCATAACACAGGGGTGGTGGAATAAAACATTGGTGGACCACGTTTTTTTGTTTGTTTTTTTGTTACCCCCCTCCTCCCCAGAACTCAGTTGTTTAGATGATGTTTAGAGCATCATGCTGATAACACAGAGGTCATAGGTTCAGGCCTCAGGTGGGCCATAAATTTCATCACCATTACATTGCATCAGTGATGTCAATGCATTTGGAATTAATTCTGAGCTTGGAGACATTATTTTGAGAAACTGAAACTGAACCTAGGTCCTGTAGTATTATATTGCATTTTATCTATAGGATGTGTTTGTGTGTGTGTGTTTGTGTGTGTGTGTATGTGTGTGTGTATACAATAATACATGCATGTGCATGTATGGTGTGTGTGTGTGTGTGTGTGTGTGTGTGTGTGTGTGTGTGTGTGTGTGTGTTTGTGTATGAAAGACTTGCATTTATTCAAATGACTCTGATTCTGTAGATTTGTTATTTTCTTTGTACTAGTGGTACTTTTATTGCCAGTACTACCTGTTTCTTATTTCATGTTATAATCTGTGTGTCCAGCTGTGTTTATGTATTAACCCTTTGTCTCCTGCAGCCAGTCCACTAGATGCCTGCATTGTCAACCATGCTAGCAAAGCCAAAACCTAATCGCTTGACCCCTTCACCCTATCCACTAGCTTCTTGATTTTGGCAGAAGATTTGATACATGCACCTGCTTTTCTTGCACTACAAAGTCACAGGCTTTCTCATGACATATATAGGAACCTTACTGGTACATTGAAATACAGCATGAGCCCTCTTAACCCTTTGACTCCTGCACCCTGTCCATCAGCACCCTGCATTGTCAACTATGCAAACAAAGCAAAAACTTAACTCTGACTCCCTCACCCTATCCACCAGCTTCCTGCAACAAGCTGGTGGATAGGGTAGAGGAGTCAAAGAGTTAAGTTTTTGCTGTTGTTAGACAGGGTGCGGGTAAACATCAATTACATTTCCTGGTATGTCTTCACTGTCAGACACCTGTCTAGATGTAGCTGTCATTGACTTTGAGTTCCTGACTTTGAGACATCATTGCAGCGCTTGGCACTTGACCGTGCTATTCTCTTCCTCCTCCCCTCCTCTCTATAGTCTATGAGTATAAAATATTATTTGTAATCCAGATGGATGGCCTTGATGATCTTCCCTCAAGCACATCTTTTAGAATCTCTGTAATAGCCATTCTACCGTACAGATGAGAAGCATGAAAAGCAAGGGGAAATGGAGTTGGAAGGGGATGAGAGTGTTTTTATTTGTTGATTTAAAAAAAAATTGTTCACTCTGTATGGGTCATTGAAAGTGATTGAGTATTGAGTGTTTTCCCTGAAAAATCATGTTTGAAAGGTTGACAGGCACAGTAGTAAAAAAAAAAAAAAAGTGGGTAAACACTAAATGACAGATTTCCTATGAGAAGGACTTGGGTTAGATCTACCTTAACATCTCCACCTGGAGGTTAAAGGATGGAGATTTTTCTCATCTCCCATGTCGACAGTATAGACGTTCCAGTACCTAAATCACTTTCATGTGTATAGCATACTATATGCATGCAGAATATCAAGCATGCATGTTAAAGATCCTGTAAATCATGTCAGTAGCTGTTTTATGCAAACACAAAAACACCTAAAATACACATCCACAAAAGAGGAGCATACAGATTTTGTAGCAACATACCTTCTGCACAGCATGGCCAAACTCATCAAAAAACAAAAAACAAAAAAATGGAATGCTGAAAAAATGCTTGCAAGAAACTAGAAAGCATAATGTTACAAAAATCTGTCATTTTTATACAACACATTTTCTGACAGTAGTGGTCATGGCATACCTGCACCATGCCACTTCACATGTCACCTCACCATCTTACCCATCAAATGGTTACATTAATTTAAAAAATAAATGAAGGACATTATAAATTTCATTTGTTACTTCTTGCTAAATGTTGAGTCTTTCCTGTGTTGCAGTGCTATTTTGGAGGGTAATTAGTTTTCGGGTTCAATTGTTACATTTCTTTCCCACTGACATCTTCTGACATAAATCTTACAGCAGACAAATAGCATGCACAGCAGAAAGAACTATATGTGCTGTAATGCTGATTCAGCATTCTTGTTGTAATAGCTTCCTGATGTGCAGTGAATCTGGGCTGTTTCCCAAACCAAAAAAGAGAGAAGAGAAAAGACAAAGAAAGAGAGGCCTGATGCAATGGCAGGCAGCATTCCATAGCAATAGCAGGCGGCATTCCATGTGGCTGATCTTGTGGCATTCTCACAATACTTACCATTATGTTGCAATTTAAAAGAATTCACTCTAATTACGCTGACTGAAAAATAAGAAATGCAGATAAAAATCAGTTGTATTCTTTTGAGTTATTCACAAACAAAAAGATCAGATCTATTTAAAAAAATTATTAAAATCTAGTTAAAATTATGTACCTGTAGAGTGTAGTATAAATATATATGTTGCCAGATGTAAGTGGTCCTATTAGCCTTTGCAACCAGATGCATTTAGGTTAGATTTAGAACAAATGAGCCATTACTTTTACTGTCAAAAGTTATCCAAAATACCTTAGTTCTAGTACATATCTGTGTGTTCCCATTCTCTACTTGTTCAAAGTATTGATATTCTGAAAGTTAATGTAAATGTTAATGTAAAAAGGTGTTTTTACGTGAATCTTGTCTTTAGTGATGGATAAACTCATGCCCCATTTGTAGGCTTTCTCAGACAAACCACTTTGAAAGATCTGTGTGCCACTCTGGTAATGACATTCTGATTGACATTTGGGAGTGCCACATTGAAACAGATGGGCCCAAAGACAATATTCATATATCTTCTTTGACATTGTGGTTCACCCAATGCATGCAACTGAAGCTTTTTTGCTTATTGCTGTGAAATTAATTTTGGAATTCAAGTCATCACTTGAAAGATCCAGTAAAATAACTCTGTTGGGCAGTTTGTTGTGTGTGATTAGTGTTATTTTGTTTATTGTGTATAGATAGTATTCTGTTGTCTTTGGGTTGTTGCAGTTTGAATGCCATACTTAACCCTTGCAATCTCTCATCCTATCCATGTTGTCTGCCCTTCCCCCACTGTCGTCCCTCCTGCTAATTTGATAAATGAGTGACAAGACAAATATGACAAGTTTTTGATGGCAAGTCATATCTAGGTTTGTTTTAAAAAGAGAGTATAATGAGTATAATTTGTGATGCATGTATGGAAATGAAATAGTACAGAAAATCCTGTTTTTAAGTGGTCTGAATATCTGATCTGATGCCTGAAAGCATTTCAGATTGCACAGATTTTAATCCCTTGAAAATGTATGGGGAATTGTGCCCCGGGATCCCCAATATTTCTTTTCTTTCTTTCTTTCCTTTTTAATTTTTTATTAATTTTTCTCCATTTTTTCCCTTGGATTTAAAATTGATAACTGTCATTATTATTGTTTTGTACCTGTTGGTATTAGACATTACATTTGGTTGGTTGCCTTTTTGTTTAATTATTTTTGTGTGTGTGTGTGTTTTGTTTTGAGTAGTGCTGTATCAAATGTTTTTAAAGGTGCTGTTTTTATTTGATTCTTAGAACTACATATTTAACCTGCTTACACTAGTATTGCAACACATAAGTCAAAATAAAGATAGACAGATTTGGATGATGACCCAGAAAAGAAAATCAAGCTTTATGTTACCCATTATTGGAATTTATTACTGTCTGATCTATTTAACTGTTTGTGTGATATATGGTTTTATGTCAACAGGTTACAGGGCCTAAGACTAAAGAGTAACCTCTGTTCTCATGCAGAATCATTTGAACACAACTGAACTGAATCAATTTTTATTATTATTATCATTATTGAAATTTATAACTGTACAGAAATAACTTTTTATATATCATTGTTTTATGTTCACAGATGACAGCACCTAAGAGTGGCCTTTTATATATCATTGTTTTATGTTCACAGATGACGGCACCTAAGAGTGGCCTCAATCCCAACGCTGAAGCATTCGAATACAGTGGAGCTGATGTGCATGCTGTTAGCCAGAAAATAAAATTTGCCATTAATAGTGGTAAGAGAAATAAAGAAATAAACTTATGATATTTTTATTCATTTTATTTCTATTATTATTAGTTTTTATGTGAAAGTTTTTGAGTTTTAAATCTGATTCAGATTCCATTCTGCCTGTATTTGTATGTGTGTTGTGCATTTTTGTCTGACAGTCTTTCTCTTCAGATTTATTTCAGTTTTAGAGTAGTTTAAGAAAAAAAAAATAAGGGGGGGGAGGAATTAAATATTTGATCATGTTGTAGATTTTCACATACTAGTGTTCAGTTTAGTTTTATTTGACATTTTGACAATTTTGGGATGATTACTGAGTGAATGTATGAAAGACTGCAGCTTGCAGTGTCTGTTCTTTGCATTGCAGAGGCACTACCCAATGGAGATGTGCAAACTAATGATGTGGAAAATCAGATCTTGGTGACTGAGTCATCTGAAGTCAGTGTGGGAGCCGCCACTATGGAGACAGTAGATATTGGATCAAAGCCGAAGGCTGAGTCAGCCCATGAAATTGAAGGTACCCCTGCAGAGGACGATCAGGTCCATAACTCGTCAGCCCAGACAAAGGAGCAAGAGCAAGACAAAGAGTTCGATCAGACTAATTCATCCCAGGAGACACTGACTGTGGCACCTGAAGACGTGAAGTCTGATGGTGTCCTGAAAAAAGATACAGGTAATGCTTTTTTTTTTATTATCTTGCATATGATGTCAAAAACACAAGCATATGGGAATGTGGGTTTGGGGAAGAGGTAGGGCAGAAAATGTCAAAACTTGCTGTTTTCTTTTCTTTTCTTTTCTTTTTTTTTCTTTGGGTGGTGGGTGGGTTGCAGTTACTGCCTGCACTCAAATATGCTAATGTATGCCTGGTTTTTGGTTGTTTCTTTTTTCTCTCTCTCTCTCTCAGCCATAAAGGCAGTTTTACTCCTTTTTCTGGTAGATGCAGGCTGGGATTTTGTTGTTTCCAAAATCCATGGAATACTGACATGACTTTTAAGGATCTTTTAACATGTGTATTTGATGTCATGCATTCATATACATGAAGGGGGTTCAGGCTTTAGCAGGTCTGCATTTTGTTGACCTGGGAGATATCCACCCTTTACTTAACAGGTGGTACCCAAGCAGGCTTAAACCCAAATCTCCCTTTGGGAAGACTAGTGTTCTAACCACTGGACTATCGGTATCACACCCTGCAGAACCTGCTGTTAAGAGTATTGATCATCATGACTGACTATCTGATCTCCTTCGGTTTCTTCATTTTCAGGCCCAGCTGATGCTTGGAGGTATAATGATTGTTATGTTGATAGCACTGATTTTTACTTTTTCAGGCCCAACTGATGCTAGGAGGCATAATGATTGTAATGGTGATAGCACTGTAGTAAAAGGTATATTTGACTTGCATATTTAACGTCAGAATAGAATGTTGCAATGATTTGAAATTGTTATTTGTAAAGCATGTTTTGTGTATCTGAACTTTTGTTTCATTTAATATGGAAGAAAGATCGTTAAAAAGGTGAAGGAGTGGGGGGGGGGGGGGGGGGGGGGGGATGGAGAGATTTCGTTTCACATTGATTAGAAAGGGGTGTTTGTGTGTCTGTGACCAAATGTGTGAACAAGATTTTCTTAGCACTTTATGGGGGGTCTACCAAATTTTTGTTAGGGTTGTGGACTGTTGAGGACTCACAAAAGCATATGTTTAGAAATTAAAGGATAAAGGTTGTTTGAATCCCCCCCCCCCCCCCCCCCCCCCCCCCAATGAGGACTTTTGACTATGTTTAAAATGTCTTTTCGCTGTTGTGACAGTCTACCACTATCCTCATTCAGTCTACCATTATCCTGAATGCAGGTCAGATTTTATTTCATCATAGCTTCTTCAAGGTCACCATGACTTCAAGATGTACAAATTCTAGATTTTTTTGTATTTATGTTTTTATAAACAGGGAGGTAATTTAGAACTACTTGGCCATTATTAGAATGGCCTACCATCTTGGTGTGTGTTTGTGTGTTCAAGTTTGCATGAATAGATTAGTAAACTTAACTTGAAGAAAGGTGGTGGTGAGTGAAAGTGAAGTGTGTTGGTACAATCCATGTTTTGATGACATATTGCTAGTTTTGTGTATATATGTCATATTTCATTTTAGTTTTTTTGTTTGTTCAGTTTGAATCCACATATGACTGCCATTTCAACACCTGCTATCAGAATGATCTTTTTGTTGCTCATCAGTGTATTGTTGCAAGGTAAAATTTTATTGGTTTCAAGTCTTTGAATAGAGATTGAGCAGGGAAAAATAATCTGACCTAAAGAATGTGTGTGTCTGTCTACAGAAGATGTTAAAGCTGAGCCAGACAGTGTCGAAAAGGTTCAGCTGGAAGGTGCTGTAGCGGCTGTTGGTAATGCTGAAATGCCCACAAGTAATGAAAAAGCCGCAGTGAATCCCACTGCATCCGCTGATCTTGACTCTGTGCGCCATGAATTACTGCAGGATCTTCGAAAACAGTGTGAATTTTACTTCTCAGCGTAAGTAACATTTTATTCATTTAGTTTCATTTGATTTTGTATGTGAAATATTTATCAGGTTGATGAGTGAAATTATTCTATAGCAGTATTTTTCCCCAGTGTCATTGATTATACTGCAGTGGACCATGTGCTACCCTTTCTTATCAATGGTACCATCGCACATAACAAATTCCTCTTTGTATGAACAAAGTATTTTTTCCCCGAAGGCCATGTTTGCGAAGTGTAGTCTTCCCTACAGTGAGCAACCAGTCAAGACCGATACAACTGCTTTGCATTATACACTGCGTATATAACATAACAGTCAGCATACTGTGCTAGTTTTCTTTAAGGGCCATTGAAAAGTTTGTCAGAAAGAAAGTCATATCAGTAGCTGACATATATGGAAACAAGAAATCACCCAGCCTGCATGCCCATCCAAGACTGTATGACACATAGTGGAATGTGGTTTCCGAAAAGTCTGATTTGGTCCTAATGAACAGCATGGGTTCTCCCTGTTTCATAAAACGTCTGATTATGCATGATGTGTAGTTGTGTAGTGAGTCCAAGTGAATTTGGAGAATAGCGTTATACAAAAATGATCTATGATGATAATGATATTGCACAAATTATGTTAAAGTAAATGAATGGGTTAAACTTAAAGAGATATTTTTAGTGTGGCTTGACCATCTTGTTTTATGTCCAACTTTGGAGTGGGGGAGGGGGACATAGAATATTTGACAGTGCACAAGGAAATATGGATATTGCGCAATTTGGCAAAATAAGGTGTTCACATTGTTTTTTTTGTTTTTGTTTTTTTAAATAATAAAAGGAGATAATGCTGAACACAATGCAGACAGACATGATTTGTTTATCTCTATTAGTTTCTCAGATAAATGCACTCGAGCAATTGGTTACCAATAACTCAGTATGTGGAAAATCTACTTAAAAATGTTGTGGTATTCATATGACTTTTCTATTTCCCTCATAAACTTCAAATGAAAGATATCTATTTTGTTTTTGGATTGACATTTTATTTCATATGTGACTTCAGTAAATTTGACGTAGTAGACTTTGTAGTCACTGTTTTTAGTGTCAAGTGGGTTTTCTTAATGTAGCTTAAAACTGGAGGCCATAGATTCGTCTGTGAAAATTGCATGCAGTGTCACATGTATAGGACTTTAGTAGTGGGGAAAATCAAGATGTAGGAAACCAGGTTTACATCTGTGATGTCACTATTTCAATTCAATATTTGTTATAATGCAGCATTTGATATAGTGGTGTGTGGTGATGGCAGATCTTTTATTTATGTGCACCTTATTTTTTCAGAGCAAATTTGGAAAATGATGGATTTCTTAGAAGCCAGATGGATGAGGATGGTTATGTTGATATCAAGATATTGGCAAACTTCAAAAAAGTGCAAAGCCTCACAGTTGAGCTCAGCTTGTTGATGGATGCCGTGAAAAGTAAGTATGAAAAATTTCCCTTGTGGGGATGCTGGAGGCTCTTTCAGTATAAATAACATCTTCACCATCTAGAAATTCTGTGCTGTCCTCTTTTGTCTCTCTCTTTGTTTCTGCCCTGCTCTGTTGCTTTCTGTCATCTCTTCCTATCATTTTCTGCCTTGATGGCCCAGTCAGCTGTATGTGTTCTATGAAGTCTTAAATACTTTCTGTTAGGACTGATAATAGAGTATATGTGTTAACTGCCTTTTGGCTTTTAAGGAAATGTGATGTGCAGAACTAATTTCAGGTAATTTAGGCCAGCTTTTATGTATGTTTTAGAGTCCTTAATCATGTTTACATTTGTACACAGGTTTGGTTTTTTTAAAACCCGTAGTGATGTATTGAACGGAACAGTCAATGCCAGGGGCATACATATCCTTAGATTATGTGTGCAAATACTGATATGTGGATGTAATTTTCTTTTCCATTTTCGTTTTTGAAGATTAATGAGTGCAGTGTACATTTGGCAATGGTTATAGCCCTGATATGGCTGTGTGTGATTGCATGGACTTTGAACAAGAATAATGACAATGATATATGTAACATAGTGCTTATATCATGGTTTTATCATTGACATTGATACAAATGAACATTGTGCTGATTGTTGACAGTGTAAGATATGAATGTAGTGTTATCAATTTGCTTATGAGTAGTTCATGTTCATCCGATCGAAATGAAAGAGAGTTTGCTGTTACATTTTGCAAACTTGAGACTATTCATGCTTTCTGTCCTTTTTTTTCTTTTTAGCTCCAGGAACCATTTTTGTGATTTGCACATATCCGTAGAGAAATATGTTAGAGATTTTAAAGTTTTATGAAGAGCTGAGTAATCAGTGTCAAGAAGACAGCTTGCAAACTCTGCATTCTTCTTTTAATTTGTGTGCTTGCATGTGTGCGTGCGTGTGTTTCTCTTGCTCTGTGTATTGCATGTGTGGGATGATTGTGTTTTTGTTTGCATATGTAAGTGTGCATGCGCATGCTGTTTGTGTATGTGTATACTCTGTCTCTCATTGTCTTGTTCTGTGATCCTGATTGAGAGTACTGCTTACATTTTGGAAACAGGTGAATGTTTATATGACAATACATGTAATGAGCAGTGTATTGGTTTAGTTTTCTCATAGTGGCCCCAGTGGGGGCTGGGACTCTAGTGGTGAGAAAACATGGTGGACAATTACTGCACGTGGTGAGCCTCTCCAGCTGATTTGCCTGCATGGCCAGCGCTCTCTCTATTTTTAAACTCAGTGAGCTGGAATGAACAGCATTGGATTCATTCCATTGAAGTTGACGCCTACCTGACATTTATATTTTCCCTTCATTTTCAGTTGGTATAGTATAAAAGCATTGTATTCAACTGTTTCATTGTAAACGAGTCTGCATCAGGTGATTTTGTTTGTTGGATTGAAAAGAATTGGCTTTTTTGTGAAGGTTCCCTTTGCTTGCAAGTGGACAGTGGAGGCACCAAAGTGCGAGCCAGGACAGACCGCAGTGTTCTTCTTATCAGAGAGATACCAGAGGATACATCCAAAGAAGTAAGCATTGGTTGTGATGGTGACTCCAGATTTGCTTATCTTATGTAAAAAGATAATGCGTTTAATAGCCATATTATGCTGTTATGCCTTCATGCATCTAATGCATTTGAAATAGCGAAAATTGCATGTTCATGAGAGCAGCATGTCTTTTATTGCTAAGCTAGAGGGATTACAGGTGAACAAGAAAGTGCCATGTATGGGTGTAGGTGTAAGTGCTGTGCTCTGTTAATTTTGACTGAATGCGGTAGATGTGAGACTAATGTAATAACAGTTTGGGTTTTTTTTGTGACAAAACACTCTCTCTCTCTCTCTCTCTCTCTCTCTCTCTCTCTCTCTCACACACACACACACAGACATACACACAACACACACAAATACACACACATGCATAGACACACACACGCCACACACACACACACACACACACACACACACACACACACACATAAAAAACATACACACACACACACACACACACACACACACACACACACACACACACACACACACACACACACACACACACACACACACACACACACACACACCACACCACACATGAGAGAGAGAGGGGTGGAAGTAAGGGTGGAAAGATATCACAGTCTTTTTCTTATTACCAGCGTGAGGCACAAATATTTATAAGAATAAAAGCCTGTTCTTATCGACATATTCTAAAAGAAGTATTTGCACACCTCTGGCCTCTTTCATCCCTTTCTCCCCCCCCCCCCCCCAACCTCCCCCACCCATATACAGACTATTTCTCACTTTGTTTCCATATCATTGCCTGTTCCTTCTTCATTATAGAGCTCCGAGGCTTGCCACTTGTGCATGTCATTTGCTACTCCATTTTTGTGTTGGTGTTATTCTTGAGTGTTAATGAGTTTGGTAGGCCTGGGTCTACTCGATGACCTCTGCCAGGATGCTGGGGAGCTTAGAACAGACTTTAGTCCTCCACACTTTTTTTAGAATTGATTGCAGCATATTCATGCCTGTTACTTATACATTCCTTCTCTGAAATTTTGTAATTGCTTGCTTCAAGTTTCATTCAGATGAACACCTCAGTTGAGACTGCCCTGAACAGATGCACATGCTTAGTTGACTTCAAGTTATCTATCATCCGGCAGCATCACTGAGTTTGATGGTAGCAGCTGCAGCAGATGTCACGACAACTTTTGTCCATTCACTTCAATCTTGACTTCTCTGTGCTCTTTTGTTAGACCTATGTTGGTGGTGATGTTCATGTAGGAGGTTGGTGGTCTGCCCAGATTTCTTTTATTCTCAACTTCTTGTTGTAAAACTCGTTACTAGGGTTATGTGGGTATTGCAGGTTGCATGCTCATGTATTTCATATTTCTTTTGTTAATTTCTGCCGGCAGTTGATGTTGGACCGCGAGTTTGTTCGAAATGCTTTTGTTCTTTTATGCTTTTATTTGACTCTAAGAAGCTGCCTATACAACCTCATCTCTGCTGCTTCAATCTTATTTTCATCTGCTTTTCTGTATGTCCAAGCCTCACAACCGTACAGTATTACTGGCCAGACCAGACATTTTAGAATTTCAATTGTGGGGTCTTTTGGTATGCTTCTGTCCTTCCAAATATTGTCAAGTTGGATTATTTTCTCATTTGCTATTCCTGCTCTTATTTTGATGTCTTTAGTACAGGTACTGTTATGCGCTTTAACTAAGCCTAAATATTAACCACTCACATTTTCTACTGCAGTCTTCTTGATTTGAATATCTCAATATGCTTGACTTTCTTCTCCTTTTAGGTGCATTACTTTTGTCCCCTTGGCGTAGACCTGCCTTCTTGCTTGTTGCATATACTGTGTACAGAATTCTTTTTATGCTGGTGATATAGCCTGACACTAGTTCTGTATCATCAGCATATTGTATATTTGTGATGACTTCAAGTTGAAACCAGAACTCCTTTGCTTGTGTTTCCTTTATGTTTTGATTTTGATTTTTACTGGTACCTTTCCATTTTCCACTTCAACTAAGATTTTGTCATTTTGCTTGTATTTTAACAGGATGTAGAAGCCCTGTTTGATCATGAGGACTGTCCCAAAGTGGTTAGTTGTCATTTTGCTCACAATGACCACTGGTACGTGATGTTTGAGACGGAGCAAGATGCCCAAGATGCCTTCTCCTATTTGCAAGCATATCAAGTCAAATACAATGAGAAACAAGTGTTGGTGAGTCTTTTGCTGGTACAGTGTTGGTCTATCAATAAATGGTTGTTGAATTGAATTATCAATATTTTATCTCATACTAGTCTTACTCACTGTTCTTGAAACTACATCAGCCTTTTGAGTAATCATTTTTTTCAGTGTGCAGTGTGGAGATTATTTTTATCCTGACAGGAGGAATTGCGTGTGTGCACATGTGTATTTGTGTCAGTGAACAAAATGTTGTCAGCAAAGATTTGTCTCCACTTTGTTACACTGTGTGTGTAAAGCTGAAATGAGTGAATGAGAGGTTGGGAGGAGGGAAGGCAAGGCACTGACGGAAGGTGGGACGCCAATCTGTCATGGCTTCCTTAACTGTTTCATTTCGTCATGTGTTCATTTGATAAAACCTTTACAATCTTCTTTGTTCTTCAGGCTTTTGTTAACATGTATTGGCATATTTTTGAAGAATGTCAAGGTTTCCTCAGTGGAGAATGTTCCTGAGTCAACATTGGCCAGTATTTGCTTGTACTCTTCTCATTTTCTGTTTGATTTCCTCATGTTGAAATTTCCTTAGATTGACCGGGTTTGGTCTTTTTTTATGCTTAGTTTGGGGGGCCTTTCATTTCTACTACTTTGATTATATATCATTACTAGGTTAGGGATAGGTATAGTGTGGATTGTATTTCTCCTGTGGTCTGCCCATGTTGAAATGAAGGCAGTCTGTGGTGATGTGTTTAAGTCATTCCGCTTATACTTTGTCTGTGTCTGGCTGGGCCTTTGTTGATAGAAACTGTTGGTCATCCATGTCCATATTCTGCACAGAGAGCAAGCCACTGTTTTCCATTGTAATTGCACACTGTAATGGTGTCACTGTGATGGCCAAGGTAGGCTTCCCATGGTGTTCATCTTGTGCCTTCTTGCCGATTATGTCTCCCATGATAGTAAGCTCTGCTCTGTCTGGGTCTATGCCAATGGTACCTGCCAGTCTCTCAAAGAATTTTCTTTCTCTTTTTCTGAGTAGGTGTTGTTGCATGGCAGTAGACTTGAATAAAGTTTACAGTCTTCAGATTGTATTTCATTTCAATTTTGGCATGCCCTTCACTGTGTCAGAGTGCATGATGACTCCTACTCCATGAATAACCCTTCGTCTTATGTCTACACCACACCTGTCAATCTACAGTTGGGACTCCTCCATGAATAGCTTTTGATCTTAAGTTTACACCTCTCCTGTCAATCTACAGACTTCTCCATGAATAGCTCTTGATCTTATGGCTACATTACTCTGTTAATCTGCAGTTTGATTCCTTCCTACTGCATGAATAGATCTTGATCTTATATCTTCACTTCTCCTGTCAAGCGACGGTCAGACTCCTACAGCAGTCTTCCCATTGATTTATGAATTCCATTATTTCTGGCTCTTTGTAGAGTCCATTTTCTTTTTCATTGCCCTTTTTCAATTCCAGTTTGATTATCGTTCTGATTCATTGGTTTCTTTCTATGTTGATTTTCTCCAGCAATTGAAAATCTACTATGATAATTGACATATAATTAAATGAGTATAAACACATTTTTCTCCCCTCACAGGCTCGTTTCAAGCAAAGGACAGCATTTAGGCCAGCAAACGCAGATGTTTATACATCCAGCAACGACATTGGCGGTGTGCAGCAGCGGAATGGGAGCAGGTACAACAGTCGGGTACAGCAGCAGACATTTAACGTCGTGAATAACCAGTTCTACGGCCAGCAGCAACATCATGCTGTTTCGGTAAGATCAAAATCAGGCTAATTCACACATTGGATATTATGTGGTGTTTGGTGATCTGACGTGTACAGTTTTGTATAGGCTCGTTACAGCTTTTATAGGTGTGATTTGATGTGTCTCATTTGGCACAGGCTACTGGCTACCAGGCAAAGTACATTTCTGCAGATTCGCAGAAATCTGTGAAAAGAAGAAAAGAAAAAAAAGCTAACAAACAAACAAACATACTAAAACTGTAATGTTATAATGATGATGATGATGATGATGGGGGATCATTTATGGTGCAGTTGAGTTCTATTTTGGATTGAGCCTGCTTGACAAGGCTGTACTGTACGGTTACTTCTATAATAGATCCTGGCGACAGCCAGGCCAGAGAAATACAAGACACGCATCTAAAAAGTGGGTGAGACTCGACTGTGTGGTTCTGGGCATAGCACACTCGTTTCTGGGTACGAGCTGGTTGGGCCAAAAAATCCCACGTACATAAGTGACAGAAATTTCCATCTGTTGTAATTGAATGAAAGACTGGTTTGATGTACTATTAGAGTTATGTTAATGTATTATTACAATTAGCACACATCATGAATCTCCTGTCCCTCACTGAGAAAAGGCAGATGTTTCCAGAAACCATCTATTTTTGTTTTGTTTCAGCAATACTCCCAGTTGTTTGGTGCTCAACAGGTCTTGCCGATGGCAGGTGCTAGTGCACAGCCTTCACATGTAGACCCTGCAGGAGGGGTGAGTAGAGCTGATCACCCTAATACACTGTAATGAGCAGGGCACATTTGAAATGTTCTTTAATTTATAGGATGTGTTTAAATGATGTGTTTGTCAAGATGTTGAACAGACATTTGTCCACAGATTCATATACTGGTAACTTCAGTATGAATTGATATAAATTGTACAAGTATCTGCTCATGAATTAAACAGACCTGACTTGCCTAGACACAGGGCACAGCATTCTCTGTGTTTTTGAGGTTTAGATAGTTAAATTTAACAAATAGCCTCTTGTTTTCACTCTTTTTCATGTAAAAATGTTCAACATGGTCGGCACATGTTCCTGACTGATACAGACTCGCACACACTCACAGACACACACACACTCACACACACCACACACACACACACACACACACACACACACACAACACACACGCACACGCATACACACACATGTGCGCACGCATACACACACACACACACACACACACACACACACAAAACACACACACACACACACACACACACACACACACACACCACACACACACCACACACTCATTCATGTCAGACTTGGGGTTCTTATGCCAGTTTCCTGTTTTTCATAAATTTGAAAGCCCCAGGTATGTTCTTAGGATTCATCCAAATCTACTGAGGTATGATGTATGTGTGTGAGTTTGGCCATTACTGCAAACTCTCGATTAATTTATAACTCCATCTACTGGGGTATAATGTATATGTGTGAGTTTGGCCATTACTGCAAACTCACAATTGATTTACGACTCCATCTGCTAGGTATGATATATGTATGTGAGTTTGGCCGTTACTGCAAACTCTCGATTGATTTATGACTCCCATCTACTGGGTACAATATATGTGTGTGAGTTTGACCGTTACTGCAAGCTCATGATTGATTTATGACTTCCCTTGTTCCGTTTTTCTCAAAAATGAGTTTTAGTTAGCCAAGTCTTGGGCTCTGTGAAAAGATGTGCTCCATTATTTCTTTCTGCGATGATATGACAGTCTTGTAAATTGCTTTTTGTTGATTTCAAAATGTTTCAAAAACTTTGCAAGGAAGAAAAAAATTCTTGCATTTTATGCTTTGATTTACCTGATGAGCTTGTATGAAATGGAACAAGCAAAAAGACCAGTTGAAAGAAGTTGAAAGTCAGCGATTCCATTGTGAAAGTGAATCAATCTGGAAAAACTCGTATATGCTGTGAAATGATAAACTGGTTAAAATGTCAAGAAACCTCTGACAAGCCATATGAACAATGAAAAATGTGCACTGTGTGAAAATGATGACTTCTGTTGAACCACTGGGCTAATTTGGTACTTATGTAGTTCAGGCAGTAATTTTCTCCTCTTCTGCTTTTTTTTCTTGTTGGTATTCTCAGTTTTTCTTTTCTTTGTGAAAAGTTGAGCGTGTTTGTGTGTGTGTGTGTGTGTGTGTGTGTGTGTGTGTGTGTGTGTGTGTGTGTGTGTGTGTGTGTATGTGTGTGTTGTTAGAGAGAGAGAGAGAGAGAGTGTGTGTGTGTGTGTGTAAGACAGAGAATTGGAGAAATTTTTACATCTCTGCATATTTGTATATGTATGGATTAAGGTAGAGACACAGTAAGCATATTTATTTATGTAATTTTGGCAAAATAGAGATTGCTTTTCAAAAAGCAAAGAGGAGCTGGTTCCTCTGTCATTCAGACAGGTAATTTGAGTTGCAGATTAATAAAATCCTTTCGGTTTGATCCCTGACCCCCAGTATGGTGTTGGCTGGGGGACTGAAAAAAGCCCTAAACCCACACCATCACGGTTGAAATGGAAATCTTGGAATCCTGTTTGATATATGTGCGCATTTACAACATACTTACACATGCTTCACACAACACACTTACTCATCTTGTTAATAACATTGTTATTATTATTGTTGTTGTTGTTGTTGTTGTTGTTATTATTTACTATTATTATCTGTGAATTAATAGAAAATATTTCTGTTGACAGCTAGTGCAGGCGAATGGATTTTCATGCGCAGCTACCTGCCCTGTCCATTATTTCTCTCCAACTTTCTTCACTAATACACGAAGGTAAAAGACTTTTCATACCATCTTTCACGTTTATTCATCTCTTTTGCACAGTTGCTTCATTTTTAATTTCGTCCCCCAAACAAATGATTGGTTCATATTAATCAATAATGAGTCTACATGTATATGTGCTCGTGTGTTTGATGGGCATAAAATTCTTGTGCTTTTGGTGGAATTACATAGTTACTATGCCCAGTCTAGTTACTATGCCCAGTCTGTCAAAAAAAATTTTTTGTTTTTCAGGTTTGAATTTTTTGATGGTTTGTTGGTCGTAATGAATAATGATATTCCCGAACAGTATATACAAGATATGGAGCAAGAGTGCATCTCATTGTCTGAAAGTTTTGGCTTTTGTCATATTGACCAATGAAAAGTATTGCTGCTTTAAATCACTTTTTTGTTGTTGTCTTATTGACCAGTGAAAATTATTGTGGCTTTAACACATTTTTGAGCAGTGGCTCTGACAGTGATTTTGGTAACAATTCCAACAAAAATATTTTCCAAGGTGAGAGTGATGTGTAGGGGTCTGTATATAGGTGTGGTCAAATCAAATATTCAGACATTTTGCTTTGCACTTTAGATAATTGCACAATGTATCAGGCAACCAACTGATTAACCGACCAGCCCAACAGAATTCAGTTATCTTTGTTAGTTTCTGCAAATTTCCTGTGAGTCTCAGGGTCATCAGTAACTCAGTTTAATGAAAATCCTCTTGGAAGTTTAGCTGTATTTATACACCTTACCAGTTCCAGTGATTAAGGAAAGAAAGACAAAATAACTGCTGCTTCACAGATTTATGTTTCATTGCAGAATATATCAGGTGTAATGATGTAGAATTTGTATATGTGGAGAAATCACAAAATTGCTGTTTTAAAAGTCAGATTGGATTTTGCAGTGTAGTGCAAAATTTCAGCCACCAAATTATCTAGGAAAATCGCATGCAATGTCACAAATATCAGTTCCACTCTCTTAAAAAAATGGACTGTTCAATCTGTCATATTATTACTGACACCTCTCAAGTTACTACTGGATGTGCTGGTGTCTCAGGCCAAATGTTTTACATATTTTGTAAGAAGTGTATTTTTCGATTGTTCACCTACTGCTATCGGAGAGAATGAAAGTTTGTGAGTGACAGCAAGATTTTGTTTACAGGTGAGGTGATTTGTAATGATGAAACCTGTTCATTGTTTTAGAATGGGAAACCAGCGTCGACAGTTAGGGAACTCAGACCCGGCAGCATATTCCAGATCTCGCACCACAAGTTGTCTCCCAGCTGCTCGTTCATTTCCCCGAGTCAGCCATATCCCTTCCTTTGAACGTACTCGAAATGAAAGTGCAGCTGGTCACAACAACAGTCAAGGTGCTGTGGGTGGTGCCACAATGTCAAAGGTTTTTGATGGTGGTCCACATGTCAGCAAACCTGACCTTGCTTCTGTGGCAACACAACCTAAGTACGTATGTATACGTTTTTCAGTAAAAGTATGCAGGCATGTGTTTTACAACAGTAGTACATATGTCTGTGTTTTACATTATTCCTGAAGTCTTTGCTGTATGGATATCCTTTAATCACCAGTTACCCCAGAATTTGTAGCCAGAACCATGATCAGGGGGGATCCTTCTTTTGGGATAAACAACCACCCTCTGTCCTCTATATTGGGCAGGTCAGATCAAGACAGAAAGTTTTGGGATAAACAACCACCCTCTGTCCTCCATTTCGGGCAGGTCAGATCAAGACAGAAAGCCGGACCTGGTCTAGTGCCTTACTCCTTATCTAGATAAAACTATTGAGCACTGCATCTCAACCGCTGACTCCTCATCTTTATCAGCCAGAATTTCGGATAGACTTCCTGCGCTGCCAGACTACAGTATTTCACACCCTTCTGATCAGAGAGTCAGGGCTATTGCTACTGCTGCGACTTCCAGCAGAAAGCTCCTTTGGCTGCAGTTCAGGAAGCAGCTCCCTGTAAGCTTTATCTCAAGGAGGTCAGAACAGCTGGGCCTGTGTTTTTCTTTCATAGTGGTTAATACTATTGTTCTGTCCTGTCGGCCCTACTTGAATTTTAGAGGCAACCCCCTTCTCCGGTCTTTTGAGTTTTGCTTGCAGTATGACAGGGTTCAGTATATGAAGCCAAAAGGTTTTGCTACAAATACATTGCCCATCCTGTCCCCTCAGAAGTTGCCTGGTTCTCAATGGGTCCCCAGATTGGTTTGGGGCCTTCAGAATGATTTGACTGGCTCTTTCTCCGGTGCATATGCACATCTAAAGAGCATTAAGGGTTGGACCATGGACAATTACCAGACTGCTTCGGGTTCATGTAGGTATTAGCAGCTAATTTCAGCTGAGACAAAGCGATGTACTGGTGTCATAATACTTACAGCCTGACATGGTGAATCTGTTTGGCCAAACATGTATTTAGATGAAAATGTTGCTTTTGGAGAAATTATGCTCTTATGTCTTGTCTTGTAAAAACATGAAACCAGAATTTGTCATTTATTTTTTAAATGAACGCAATTTCATTTGCAAGGCTAATTACAAAATTGTTTAATTAAGTTTGTTGTTATTTTTCTGGTTCAGTGCATCTTACTTTGATGGCTAACATACTCTTCACTTGTATTTCAGGAGAAACAACTTTAAAAGATGGCGGCGAAATGATGATGGATTAAGAAATGTGGTAAGTACTGATGATGACATTGCCATCATGCCAGATATATTATGTAAATTGTGCCAATTATTATTGTTTGCATGCCTTGGAAATTCAATACCTACTCTTTTAAAAGAAAAACAGGGGATAACTTGTATCATGATAGAAGTATTCTTCTTTGGGAGGTCATTGTATGTGTGTGTGTTTTTCTTCGTGGTTTGTTTCTTTTGTTTTTGTTTTTCTCTTTCTATGACCTTGATTTAGCAACAGCGAGAGACCATTTTCATTGTGAACATCGAAGTGTATTAGTTAAAGATGAAAGCATGACAGAGACATACAATTTAAAATAGGACTAAACTGTATTGATGAAAGATAAAAGTTACCATATGCTTGACAGAGGCTCATAATGATACAGCTTTTGTGTTTCAAACAAGTCTTTTACCTGCAGCATTTTACAGGTGATTCAAACCAAAGCGACTAGTAGCTTAGGTGGATTTTGTTTTCTTTTGTTGCTGTTGTTGGTTTTTGTTTATTTGTTTAGTTTCAGTATAAGTTTACTGTGTTGCTTTCTGGGATACATTACAAATCAGTTTTGGGCATAATGTGCATTTTGGCTTGTAATTTTCTTCAGGTGGATGTAGAACATTCTGTATATTTGCCACAGCTAATTATATCATTTTTTTGTTGAACTTAGCATGCCTTTCATCCTCTTTTCAGCTGTGTGTGTGTGTGTGTGTGTGTGTGTGGTGTGTGTGTGTGTGTGTGTGTGTGTGTGTGTGTGTGTGTGTGTGTGTGTGTGTGTGTGTGTGTTTGTTGTTGTTGTTGTTGTGTTTATGATGTGATATTCCGTACTGAAGGAATAAAATGTTGATGTGATATATGCAACATGATTTGTGTTCTTGTGGGATTGAGATATTAACTAAATTGTTATGTTCTTATTTCAGAGACCTAATGGGTCATCAGGGAACAAAGACGTAAGGACCCATGCGCAGAAACTAGACCTGGGAGCTTCCTCTTTTCCTCCTCTGTCTAACCCTTCAGTAAGATCTTTTTACCCCCTCTTGAACTGAAGATTGTTTTCTTTGAAATGAAAGCATCCAAAATACGCTGCAGTAGTTCATTGCAATATGTGACAGTAGATCAACATGTAACAATAATTGTTAATAATATGAACAAAGTTTGTGTTTTTAATAAAAATCATTGACAGCAAAGCTAATGTGAAGACACAGCAGTTGTCTCGTGTTTATCAAAGACTGTTTTCCTTTTTCTGTATTCTTACTGATCTGCATCTTTTGGTAAGATTTTGTGATATGTTTTAAGAACCTTCACTGTGTGTTTTTTGAAAGTGAATTGTGGGTACATACATCTATTTACAATAATGTTGAAGGTACATCCATCTAATTCTGTAAGAAGTATGTTTATTACATCCATTGTCAGAAGAAAAATGTCTTTGCCCATTAATGTAGATTTTTTACAACATTACAATAGTGCAATGATGGTAGATGCATGATATATAAGTGTGTTATTGTTGTCACGACAGAATAACTCGTCATCATGTGAGGCTCCAGATGTGAAGGCTTTATCAACTGCAGCCACAACTGTCCTCACCACCGGCCCTTCTCTTAGTGATGGAATCAGCACAGCCCCTTTCACAAGTACTGTCACCACTATGACTAGAGTGGCAGCTACCACAATGGCATCTGTCACCCCATCCTCAGCTGTTACCAGCATAAGCAATAGGTAGGATCACAGATTCTTTTTAAGATCGTGATTATAATAATTATGATGATAATATTTATAATGTACTAAATGTTGACTATACCAACGCCTTCGATCGGGTACGACATGAAGAATTGATCAACCAACTGGAGAGACTCAATGTTGATGGAAAAGATCTACGAATAATCAGGAATATGTACTGGGAACAGCTGTAATGAGAATAGAAAACAATATAAGCTCTTTTCAAAACATCAAAAGAGGAGTCAGACAGGGTTGTGTTTTGTCACCAAATCTGTTTTCACTGTGTAGCGAAAACATTAGAAACCTAGAAGAGGACCCTGGATTAAAGGTTGGAGGGAAAATGATAACATTCGGTACGCAGATGACACCGTGCTAATTGCAGAAAATGAAAGGGACCTACAAAACCTTGTGAATATACTAGAAATAGAAAGCAAAGGTAAGGGGTTGGAACTAAACAGCAGGAAGACTGAAGTCATGGTGATCAGTAAAAAACATGAAATCCCCTCATGCAAAATAACAGCAAATGGCACAACCTTGACACAGGTTAATAAGTTCAAATACTTGGGAACTGTCATTTCATCAGACGGCAGAAGCACATCGGAAATAGCTGGCAGAATCGGCCAAGCCAAACCAGCATTCAAGAAGATGACAAGCATTCTTACCAACAAATGCCTATCAATTAACATCAGAAAGAGAATCCTTGAATGTTATATAGAACCAATACTGTTGTACGGATGCGAGGCGTGGACAGTCAGCAAGCAAAGCCAGAGCAGGATCGAGGCAGCCGAGATGTGGTTTCTCAGAAGAATGTTGAGAGTTCCATGGACGGCAAAGAAAACAAACGAGACGGTCTTGATGGAGGCAGACACAAGTAGATCACTCATAAGGAAGATTAGAAAAAGAAGCAGCATTTATAGGCCATTTTATGAGGAAGGGGATTTTGGAGCACCTGGTCACAACGGGAAAGCTGGAGGGAAAGAGAGCACCAGGTAGACCCAGGGAGAGAATGCTGGACGGACTTGCAGAGTGGCTGAGGATGAGGAGGGTGGGGGAGATGCTGGGGGCAACGAGAGATAGAGATGGTTGGAAGTCCATGGTCGCCAACGCCTTGCGGCAGGGCACCTGATAATGATGATAATGATGACTAAATATTAATGTATAGATCATATGGGGGCAGTGAAAGGAGGAGGGCAATTAGTGCTGGACAGAAAGGTATGATTGTAACTTAAGACTTGAAGGAATAAATGTTGCAGTTGTCAAAAGAGATGGAGGAAGGTTGTTCTGTTGTATGGACCAGACAAACTGTCAAAGAAACATTCATTTTTCTTACGATTATAGGTCCCAGAGAAAAAAACTTTCCAAAATTTCTTCAGAAAGATCTTCAAAAATTCATAGGTTAATGCTTGCAGTTCTTCTAGGTCCAGTCTTATTGCAGTGTGTGTGTGTGTGTGTGTGTGTGTGTGTGTGTGTGTGTGTGTGTGTGTGTGTGGTGTATACACACACACATATATGTATATATATATATAATAGAGAGAGAGAGAGAGATATGTGTGTGTGTGTGCGTGTGCGTGTTTGTGTTCATGCTTTTATGAATGTGTGTTTTCATGTGCATGTGAACATATAAAAGCCCCATAACAATATATATGTTCAATTCTGTATGTTGTCTTCCTTATATATCATTTGTACTAGTAGTAGTATTAGGCCTATATTATATGTTATTGTGATATTAAGGTATTGACCCAGCAATGTCTTCTCCCCGTCTAATATGCATATGTGTATATGTCAGTACAGTTATGTGTGTCTGTTTGCTGTCTTGTATGTGTGTGTCAGAAAGATTGTATATATCAGGTAGTCTCACTATTACCTGTTTCTGATTTCTTGTCTGTTATTTTTGATGATTTACGTTGATGGTGCATTGATGTATTGGTGTATGTATTTGATTGTATCTACATTTTGTTTTTTTTCATTTATTCATTTATTTATTTATTTATATATGTATTTTTGTAAAGTGCAACATACATTCTCTGACGTGGACTTTTTGCACTATAACTTTAGAATTGTTATTGTTAGTAGGTCTTAGAGTACTGCCTAGCTAGATTTAGAATAAGCAGGCCTGTGAGAGAACTTACTTGTCAGGAATCAGATTTTTGTGTGCTTAGGGTTAAATGGACACTTTTGGCATTAGTACATGTGCTGCCTTTTATCGGTTTTGTACACATCTATTGAAACTTTTATTTTGTTTAAATGAGGGTTGTGATTGTAGTCTCTTATATCAGGTTGATGTGTTGGAAATCGTTGATTTTGCCCCTTACATTTTGCAGTCCCAGCAAGACATCGAATGTGACATTAGTTCCAGCAACAGTCGAACTCTGCAGTATAACACCGACAAATTCTACTGTTTCTGCTCCAAAGCCAGGGACAGAATGCAGCACAACTCAGACCACAACATCCACCTCATCTCATGTCCTTGCTTCTGCTCCTGTTGTCAACTCCGTCCATAATTACTCTACTGTAAGTACACGATCACTGTCTTGCTATTTTCCTTTTTAAGCATACCTTTATTAACTTATTTGGCACTGAAGTTGCAGAAATCCTAACTACTTCCTGTTGCAATGTTTCTGCTACAGGATTGATTTTTATTGTCAGTTTGATAAGATTTTGGGTGTTGCTCATCTAGGTCGAGGTTTCACTTTTGGTCACACTTACGAGGTATTTTG
>CM060306.1:98289616-98339616 GCA_030674185.1 Monoplex corrugatus | reverse complement strand
ATTTCGTGTTATGGTCTGTTATGTTGATGAATTGAGGATGTTTATTTTTCTTTAACACATGTATCTGTTTGTTTATACTGCATTAATTTATAGATTGGGTAACCCTTTTTCCTGCACCCTCCTCCTTTTCTTTGTGCTGTGTAAAATGCAACGAGCAAGCTTTGACAAGGACTGTTTGCACTGTATAAATGGAATTATGATTATCATTAATAACTGCATTGCAATGGTTATTCTCGGCAAAATGGCCACTGTGGTGATTCTCGGCAAAATTATCACAGTGGGAATGTGCCTTCCAGGTAAGGTTTTCTCAGGTATTTTGGACTAGTCATTATAAGGTGTTGATATTCTGATCATAGCCAGGAAAATAACACTTGATGGTGGACGTGATTTGTTGCTGGTCTTCCTGGCCATGTAAAAGTGGGCATTGCATATTTGGTGCTTTTCACACCAGTGCGTTCATGTATCTTCAGACAGGTTATGTGTCATTATGACATTGGTTGCTAATTGAATGTTATTATTTATACCTACAAAAGTTAAAATATAATTCCCTCGCTGCTCCGACCCCCCCTCCTCCTCCAAGAGGGTGATTTCAAAAACAGGAACGGTTGGTTTGATGTATTGTTTTTAGGTTGCAGTGTACTGATTTGGATAAAAATCTGTAGTGAGTATGTGTCAGGCTGTGAGGGAAGAAGGTGAATATTGTCTGGTAATCTGCATTTGAAAGGGGAATGTTAGTGATGAAGGGGTGCCAGTTTTCTGGCTCTAACAGGAATTTTGGCAGGCACAAAAAAATTGAAACACTATTTTTCTGGCCTGATGAAATGCTGAACCAGCTTATTCCAGAATGGTTATATTCTTGTCCGTGTTACCACCGTCACAGTTTAAACTGAAATTTCAGCCTGAAAGACTACTGTTTACCAAGCGATGCTTACACTTATTTTGATTGATTGTTGGAAGGCAAATATAGTCATGATTGTTGTTGGAAGGCAAATATATTATCAGTGTTTGCATTCATTTCTTTAATTATCAGAATAGGCGCTCCTTGTCAACACGTTACAAAGACAGAGTTCCTTCTTCAACTCCTGCCGTCTGCTGTTAGCATTCTTGTTCCATAATGTGTGCTGCAGTAGTTTTAGTAAAACTTTTTGCAAGATTCTTCAAAATACAGTCTAGTTGCTTATCAGTTGTCATTATTTGAGTATGTCTGCATCAACGTGTCAGATTTTAGGAGTAGATAATGCACATGTTGCAAATAAAATGTTTAAAGGGTGAATCATGAACTGTGGAGGGAGGTAATTGGGTAGGTGTGTTGAGGGCATTTTGCTTTTATCAAATGAACTGCATTTGCCATGCAGTCAAGACACAGCTGCTGCACATTCTCACTGCACAACGGCTGCTTCAGACTCACAGCAGCACAAAGGCAAGCCGAGGTTGCAGATCGCACTGATTGTGATCTGAACAACTGAATTGACACCGAAGACAGAAGTAAATCATTCATTCCTTACACAGATCTGAAACCCAAAGCACAGACTTAAAAGAAAAATCTCTGGCAAGAAAATTGGAACAACCAGACAGACAACAAGCTATTCTGACTAGCCTGACCTAAACAGATTCTCCTATCTGTTCCTGGGAACCATTGGAAAAAGAGTATTATACACATGGATCTCACATTCTACATTCACTCTTACTTTTTTAAAAAATGAAGAAGCACCGTGGTGCATGCTGCGTGACAATCCACTCAGCATTAAACACCTTAAGGAATGCTTGGACTTTTGTGATGTGAGATATAAGCACTATACAGCAGACCCCTCAAAAAACCTCTACAGAGATATTCTCCAGGTGCAATTTTCATGTTCTTAAAAGGAGTTCAAGAGATTTCATCGTATATGATCATTCTCATTGGAAAGATTTTTAAATGCATTTTAGATAATCGTGAGCTTGTTTTTGAAGTAGGAACCAGAAAAAAACACGAAAAAAGAATAAGAACGCGTATTTAATACAAGACAAGACAGCCGCAAATTTTCGGCCAACAGGCTTTTGTCAAGCAAAAGATCACAGACAAACAAACACCAGATACAAAAATTAGGAGAAAAAGACTCAAACTTCTGACAGAGCTGCAGGGAAGTTTGAGTCTTTTTCTCCTAATTTTTGTATCTGGTGTTTGTTTGTTTGTGATTTTACGTTTGACAAAGGCCTGTTGGCTGAAAATTTGCGCCTGTCTTGTCTTGTTGTATTAAATACGGGTTCTTATTCTTTTTTCGTGTTTTTTCTGGTTCCTGTTTGCTTGAACGCGGGCAGTCACACTTGTTTTGGATTTGCTTTTAAAGTGTTGTCTTTTTAACTAAACTTCGAGTTGTTTTTATTGTGATGTTAGCCTTGACATGACTGTAGTGGTTAGTAGGGCTGTAAAGTTTATTGTGATGTTAGCCTTGACATGACTGTAGTGGTTAGTAGGGCTGTAAAGTTTATTGTGATGTTAGCCTTGACATGACTGTAGTGGTTAGTAGGGCTGTAAAGTTTATTGTGATGTTAGCCTTGACATGACTGTAGTGGTTAGTAGGGCTGTAAAGAATATAAAGTTAAAGTAGAAACAGTACACAGGATTTGAAACAAATTCGTTTAATTGAAACACGTAGTTTATCAAACGTAGGCGATGACATGTTCCAAATATATCGGTTTGAGTACGAACAGCCATGTCTTGGCTCAAATGCAGTTCATTTCACTGCAATAGCAGCCTAATTTGCTGTCTAGGATAGCATAATAGTATCACATGATACAGACCCAGGGCTATCAGGCCCACATTTGATGCACTGTTGAGCCATATTTGCAGTTGAACTGTGTGTCATCAGCAGAAACTCTAAATGTGTACATTGAAGTGTCACAACTGCCCACCTTACTGTATTCTCCTACTCTGTTTTTGAATACAACTATTTCAAAGCTCCATGGCTCTGGGGGGGGAATAGATTACGAACAGGACTCTTCAGAGCCACTCCCATCCTCTCCAGCCACTGTTTCTTTTTCCCCTGCCCAATTTGTTTTCAGGTCAGGGGAATCAGAACAAAGTACTCAAAAGACAGTTTGGAGCAGGAACTGGCTCTGGAGCAGGAGGTACACAAGCTCTTAGAAAAGCTAACACTCGTAGAACAGTCAGCCCTATTCAACCCAAGGTTCTAAGTAAATATTTTCATAGTTCCTGAGTTGACAACAGGTGGCTGGTGCCCAGTGATGAATCTTGCATCTTTGAATGAATTCCTTACTGAGGTTCATTTAAGATGGAGACCTCTTTCCAAAGAAGAGACACCGTTTGGCATGGCAACTGGGCCATATCCATCGACCTCAAGGATGCCTGTTTTCACATTCTTATTCACTTTTATTGCAGGCAATACCTAAGTTTAGTTTGGCACGGCCATGTGTTTCAGTGTTTCAGTTCCAGCTTCTGCCACTTGGTCTTTCTCTCACCTTCTTTCTGTTCAGTGTTCACGAAAATGGTTCAAGAGTTGGCTATGCTAACAGGGTTGACCTCTGTAGAGATGCCAGGGGCTCTTTCAGTATAAACAGCATCCCCATCTTCTGGAAATTCTGTCCTGGAAATTTCCACTTTCCTCTCTTTGCTTCTGCCTTGCCCATTAGCTTTCTGTCATCTCTTATTATGATATAGTATGAGTTCAGGGGCATCTGTAGACTGGCCAGAGTGGCTATTCGACTAGAGTAATACTATGTTTAGCTTAACAAGGATTAACTCTTATTGTCCGTTAAGGGTTTTAAGTCCGGCCGAAGGCTTTGCACTATGCAAATTGTCAAAGAGGGGATCAGGTCAGTAAAATGATAACTTCTTTTTTTATCCAACGTACAGCAAACATTTTGGTATGCCCCTGTTCAAAATAAAATTGTGCATCTTGTGAATAATGTTACACTGTTATTATTGTCATTTTGACATAGTTAGATATGCTAATTACAGACACACATTTTAGAACACAGACAAAAGACAGTTGTATGGTTGATAGTCACAGTACTATAGTTGACCAGGTAATACTTATACATCCAAACTCAAAGAAAAAAAGATGTTCCTTGACATCCTAGCAATAAGTTCACCACCACAAAAAATGTCATTGTTGCTTTATTTTGATGCTTTTCACCCCTAATTGACTTCAGGTCACATCCCTGAAAATGGCAAAAACCAGACACTAGCAGTTACACGTGTCACAACTTGTTCGTAAGTTTTCTTTTCTACAGTGGCTGCAAAGTTTCTAGTGTAGACCCATCATTTGATGCAAAAATAAGTAAAAAAACACTAAAAAATAGTGTGTGCTCATCTGGACTTTTTCACTGATCATATGATGCCAGGTGAGTTTCAGAAAGTCGTCATTTCTTTGAATAAGGCCCTGCTGAAGTGTCACCACCATCCAAAGAAACCAACTCATCATTTGAGTGTCAGAAAACTTTCATCACTGTCAGTGATGATATTATTGCTATTACTATCGTCCAATGTTTCTTGAAATAATTTTTTCACCTGTTCAGTAGACAGTCTCATAGGGCGCTGCCCACCCGATGCCATGACAAATCAAAACACAGCACAAGATGCAAAAAAACCCAGCTTCAAACTGCTTTACCAGCACAGAAAAGCGTGAAATGAAAGTGGAAGTATCTATTGCCGTAAAGCAAGCCGTAAAGCTGGCTGATGTTGGAAAAGAGTGACTGTCGCAAACAAGACGTCCGGTAACTGAAAAAGCCGACTGAGTCAGCTCGCCGTCCAGACAGGTTGGGTGGAAAGCTGTCATGAGTCGGCTTGCCGGACAGTAAGAGTTAATTAAGGGAAAAAATCCTCATGTTTGCAAAATAAAAATTCATGTGTAGTCCTTGCCTCATGTTATGAAAATCTGGAAATTTGGTTGTGTATGTAAACTGAGCATAGATCATATGCTATTTGACTGACATGCTTGAAGTGTGTTTTAATTTCTCTATCAAAAAACTTGTGTTTGTTGAACTATACCTCATATCTTGGATTTTGTGTTCATTAAGAAAGTGCGAAAAGTGACAATAAGCACAAAAATATGTTTTTGATATCAAGTTCAAAGGTCACAACATTTTGTAAGCATGAAAAATTGTAAATTTAGTCACATATTTTCAATATATGGCTTTTTTGTTGTTGAGCAAACTGATATATTTTACACATAGGTCTGCCTATAACTGTAGATTCTGTATGCAATTCATTAAATAATACAAAATCTTGCAAAAAAAAAAAGTGCCCAAAATGCAAGATGCAGGGTGCTGATGGTTTAATCAAATGGCCATAGGCCTTAACAGTTCAGTGAACATAACTTACACAGCACACATGAATAACATCAGTAAGACATCTATAATTACAATAAATAAATTGTTAAATCATTCATAACTTATTAACTGATTAAGTGAATTTTCGTTTGTTAAATGACATCAAAAGTGCAAGAAGTTAAGAATATTTGTGGCCATTGTGCTGTTTATGTTTCTGAATTTTGTGAACACGAAATCATTAACAGATATACTTCATTTTGTCCTTACATGTAGTAAATATGTAACTCAAAAGTAGAGGTTAGTGAGTTTATCTGTACGTGTGTGTGCCTGGCTGCTTGTATGTGAGATTGTGGGACAAAACTGTGTCATTTTTTATGCTTTAATATTGGGTTTTTAATTATGTACATGCCATGCACTGTGTTCATGTACAGTATGGCATACTGCAAATTTATACGTTGATGAATAATCTTACATGTGTGTGTATGGCTGCTGGAGAGTTGTACATTTTTCGTTATGATCTCTAACCTTTTGTGATGGAAGGGTAAAATGCACAACCCTAGCTCTTGTGAACAATTTGATGGATTGTTCCAGATTTTCATCTCCTGCAAGGATTTGCCATTTCAGAGTGGAGGATTTGGCCTTGCTTTTTTTTTTGAGGATTTGGCCTAGCTTTTTTTTTTGTGTGTGTGTTAACTCTTTCATCCCCACACCTTATCAACCAGCTTTCTGCAGGAAGGTAGATATGTAAGGGTGTGAAAGAGTTGAACTCATTACAGGTACTGGTTGTTGTCAGGTTGTTTATATCCTGAGCGGGTTTACACTAATCACATCCAGAGCCAATGTCTTGTCACTATTTTCAGGTATATATTATTTGTCTGAACCCCCCCCCCCCCCCCCCCCAATCCCCCATTCGTAGTTGTCTCAGATGTTGGGAGCATCGGAGACAGCCAGAAGAAAGAACATACAGCATACCACTAAAAAGAAAAAAAACTTTTTGGTGTTGTAGGTTACCCTTTTCTGTCTCCTTGGAAAGGAAAGGTGATTTAGATTGGATTATCCATGGTGTTATTGTGTCTGCAATAGAATGGATAAACATGTATTAAACTTCATACACACCAAATCAAAAACCTGAACAGTTTAGCTCTCTGTCACTGGCCAAAATGTCATTTGGAGGGTCAGGTTGGGTAGGTATAACTTAACATAAAAAGTTCCAAATGCAAGTGTTTAAGGTCACAATAGTCTCACTCTCCGAATGAATTTTAATTGTTAATTGTTGATATTAGGTTGAGCACTGCCCTAATAGTCATAAACATGTACTTGGATACATGCATGCTCCTTCCAGAAAATTCTGCATTTAAAAGAATGAACATGTACTTTGAAAGATTGGAAATGGTAAGTCATAAAGAAATTTGAAGTTATGTATATAGAACCTATCACACATTCATCCGTGGCTCCTTATCAAAATCTGAAGAATCGATCAGTTGCCGTGGTGTAGTGGTTAGCACAACGGACTACCGACTGGAAGGTTGTGGGTTCGAATCCCCTTCAGTCCCTTCAAAAATCATTGTGGGATTTTTCGGCTCTAACCAGCTCCTACCCAGGGTTGGGCATGCTGTGGGCTCATTGGGAAGACTGGGACCACACAGTCAAGTCTCATCCACTTCACGGATGCGTCATTGAGGGTGTTGCTCAAATCTTCTGACCAGCACCGCAGGTGTGTGTATCACTCGGGCCTGGTTGACGCCAGGATCTATTATGATAGTAAGCGTAGAGTACAGCCCTGTCACGTAGTCTCAGTCTTAGATGGAACTCCATAGCATCATGATAATCGTCCTCCATCAACATCATTATCATGGTATTGTGAAAAACTGTTTCAGCTTCTGTGGCCATTAAAGTGGCTTTGAAAATAGAAAAAAAAATCTAAAGAATCACAAATACGTAAAAACTATAAATGTGAGTTAAATGAGCACATGTGAATAATAATTGAATATTATAATAAGTACTAAAGAGATACTCAAGGAAAACTCTACATTGAAAAGTTGATAAATTATTGAATGGATCAATAAGTACCAAATATGTACACAAGGAAAACTGTACAGTGAATTGGACATTGGCATTTTTAGTACCATAATCTCACAGAAAGTATGTTGTCTTCCTAGAAAATGAAGATTAATAGTATGGCTTGGCCAGAATCAATCTCAGTAATCATTCCCAGTCCAGCGTTTTGTTTATATTGCGGTGGAAATCAACTAAATGGACAACATGGAAATTCTCACCTTTGAAGTTGAAATGAGTTGGCATAGCTATCAGCTTTTAGCCTCTGTGAGGCCTTCACCAAACTATTTGAACCGAAGATGAGAATTTCTGTGCTGTTTTGTAATGGTGAAACCAGGAAGCAATCTTCATGCTACAGAAATGCTTGGGCTGTTGTGGACAGTTTCCAAAAGGTGCCTGTCTTTTTTGAAATACTAATGTTTTGATTGGAGGTGGGGCGTATTGTTCTTTACCACTCACCATATGGTTTCATTCACAGCCATTGGTTGTTCTGTATTTGTATATGGCATTTTATGGAATTCTCTTATCTGATCAAGCCTGATAGAAAACCAGGATTTTTCGTTTTATAAATAATCATCAAAGACATCCATTGCAGTGATGCTAATTTATATTCTTCTGTTCACCATGCCTGTCCTCCCCAAAAATGTGTGTCACAGTATTGAAGTGTGTAGTTGTTGTTGCTGTGAACTGTGGGACATATGGGTCAAATTGTATTGTATGCACAGAATGTTATCCCAAATGTAAGAAGTGATATCCAGATTACGAAGTTTATGCACAAGACATTTGGGATGATTTCAAACTAATGTCATTTATGTGTGTATCTTCCATCCTGCAATCATTGCAATACTGATTTAGCACTGAAATGTTTGAAATGATTTCTGTTTGCAGTTAGTCATGCATTGAACCATTTATTTCTCTTTTGATGAAGTTGATGTCAGTAAGGTGCACATGTACTTACTATGCAAGTGAAGACAAGGGTCTACTGTCTTGTTGGTCTGTGTACAGTATCGTGTCATTTGACAGTGCAGAGAATCAGTACTGTCTTAGCTCACCTTTGTTGTCGTCTATGCATCACAGAAAAAAAAATTATAGAATCACCTGTTCAAATCACTTGTTCAACTGGGCTTGCTGTTTTGATTTATGGGAAGTGTTCACATTTAGGCATTGTTCATATGGCTTCAGATATAGGCAAAATGTTGTCTCGGTGAATCAAGAATAGCTTTACCATTGTGAGTGATGATAGTGATTTTGTGAGAAGGTATGTTTCTCTGACCCCTCCCCACATCTTGTTCCTTCTCTCCCCCCCCCCCCCCCCCCTCACTCATTCTTTTCTTTCTTTCAGTCTCAATTTATACATGTCTGTATGAAATCTTTTGATGCCAATAATTATTTATCATTTTATCCCTGAGAGATCTTAATGAATGAGTCAATTTATACTTAAGTGATGACTGTGTAAGTAATGTAGCATTCATCTTAAAATTTTTGTTTTGATTTCCAAGTGAAAAACGCTGCCCTCATTTCATTTTTTATATTTTGCTACTACTTTGAATTTATTTTAACTCAAGCTGTGCCGGGAGTTATCCCCCCTTTTTAATTCCTGTATACCAAGCATTTGAGTATGATAAGAAAAAAAAATACAAATAAATTGCTAGTTGTTTGTAATTTGGGGGATTTAGTTTTCGACCTAACATTCTGTAACTGTTCAGAAAATCATGGTATGTGCTCAGCTAGTTCTTGAATAGTGTGGTATCAAAACTGAGTGCTCTTTTTTTTCAGCAGGACAAAATTTATCACACAGCACAAAAGCAGACCCATTTAGTCCATCATCATTACCATTAACAGCTGACTCCTCAGTTTGTAAGCATTTTGATTGTATCATAAATAGTGTACAACAACTTGCCTTGACTGCAGTGATGCACAAGCTCTCATACGTTTCTGTTTTTTGTCCTGTTTATGAACAAAGTGAAACGGTGTTATTGCAGAACTTTCCATATTGCGTAGCGGAGAGAACATGCACAGCCAGCCAGTGACATGCAAACAGACTATAAATAACTTTAGCCAGTTTTGAATGTGATACGTCACAACAAAAGTGTGACTTTTTAAAGTTACGATCCGTTCATAGGTGTGCTTAGTTGCTGATGCCGATGTAGACCTGTGGACATTAGCATCAAATGAGTTAAAATAGCTTTTCTCTTCAGTCATGGCTAAATTTTTTCATACCTCATATTCAGCTGTTACATTACTTCCCCAAACAAGTATTTCACTGACTTTGAAAACATGCATTGTCTTGTGCAGTGCAGGCAAAAGACTTGTTTCAATTTAGGAAAAAGCAAACAAACAACACAACCATTACAGATATTCTTTTAGTCATTTTTAATTCAAAACAGATCACAACAGAATGTTAACACGAATTCAATACAGAATTTATCTTTAAGTCACTTTTAGTTTAAAGCACATCATAATAGAAATGTTAACACAAGTTCAGTACAGATTCAGAGTGTGAAGAAAGCTGACGTAAGATTGGAGATTTGTCCTTATCAGCACATCTGGAAGACGGCTTAGCTCATTTATTAGGGAAGGAGCGTGAGCAAGTTTTAAAATGTTTAAGACAATTGTTTGAATGGAAAAAGAAAATGGACACAAGAACAACATATAATAGTTTGATTACTTGCTAAAAGGAACTTCCAGTAATCGTTCCTGTAAACTTTGGATGGGCTGAGGTAGTTAAAGGGTTAATGTGTGTGGAGAGAAATCACTATTTACATATCAGGAGTTGGTAGAAATTGCATAGAACTTGTGTCTATCCTGTCCATTTAGCTGGGAGCAGAACAGAATAAAGATGAATGCTTATTTGATACACGTGATGCAGCCAGATTTTCACTGTACTTGACTTTATCAGGCAAGTAAAACAATTCAGTTTTAACAAAAGGAAATAGATTTACATCCTTCTGTCACTCGGATATCTCCATAAGAATCTAAACATGACTGCTTTGTCCATTGAATTTTTGCTTGACGAAAGAAATTGGGCACCAGGAAGAGCAAAAAAGTTGCCTCTTGGAATTTGTCTCATATGTCAGTGAGCATTGATCTTCAAGTTTACGATGTCCTCCATTTATCTTTGAGTTTGTTGTCTTGACTTTGCATATAGTGAATATGGCCGTCATTCTACTTAATTTTTGCATTGAAATGAGCTCGTGGCTAAATGTATAAATGAACACAAAGCAGACATCTGTCTTAAGTGACAAGGAAAGACAGTGTTTCACAAAATGTCTATGGCTTCTTTGTTTAATGTGTGTCAGCTTGACTGAGCCATAATTATGTGATTGGCACAGTCATGTTTTGGGATTGTTGAACAAGGGGAGCAGTGGTAGTGAACTTTCTTCATGTAGCAACAAAATAAAATTTGATATTCAGAATTATTCATTGATTTAAGAGAAAAAAAACAACTGCATGTACAGCATAAGAAACCCACTTTCAAAATTGTTCGTCATCATTTGGAATGCCATTGTATAATAGACTCTGCAACCCAGACATACCAGTCAGCTTGACTCCAGGGATTATGTCATATGTCTTGGATGGGATTTGCTATAGTATTGTTCCAGCATTTGCTTACTGTTGTGAAATGTGCCTCAGGTCTGTGGGAAGTGAAAAATCATTCTAATCCATATTTTCCGTTCTTGTGAACTCTTGTCACCATGTTGAGTCTTGGGGCTAGCAGCAATAGTGTTATCTTGTGTTATATGCATGAATTGCCTGGAGTGACCTTCAAGTTTATGTATTCGATGTTACAATTCTATGAGTTTGATCATTTGTTTTAATACGATTTGATCATTTATAGATTTTCTGCACTTCACTCCATTCACTTTTTTTTTTTAAAAACCACCCAGGTATATGCCTCACAATGCAAGCAGGTCTTATTTTTGCTCAAGAGTCTCATCTTGTAATTGAGTAGAGTTTGGAATTTGGAGTTCAAGTGGGATTCATCGCACTCTGACAGTTGCATAAGAGGTCCACCCAAATCTGCCGGCAGTTATCAGGCAGACTCCTTGAGCCTATGCAAAACTGTGTGCTGACAAGGTCTTGAAATGGGGAGGAAGTGGGAGAAGGAACCTATGAAACACTAAGCTGACACCATCAGAATGACGGAAACGTTGAGATAAACAGCGAACAGGCCAGTTTTTAGTGTTGGGGGCAGGAATTGGATTCAGTATACAAGATTTTGAGTCCACGGTTCTGTCAATATAACTAACACTCTGTCAAAAGAACCAGACCTCATGCCTAATGCAATTGGCTTCTGATATAATGCAGATTATTCTATTGTTTGAGGGAAAAGGATTTTCCCCCCTTGAGGCTCCTTTTCCTAATACTTGTATAATGGTGTTTCACCCTGTGCAACCAAAATCAAACTATAAAGAAAACAATTGTAACAAAAACAGTTTGGTCAAACCATACTAACAGTCTCCCTGTTGGTACTCATTTGATGTTTTTTAATGTATAAAAAGAGAATGACTGCCAGGGACAGACTGCAAAGTAAAACAAATGCAGATCGTTATAGCCCCATCCTCTTAGTACTTAGAATGAAACACAACACCTGCTTTGGGAGCGGAGACCTTCCCATTGAAGGACCTAAATACATGAACTGATGGAGTTGTCTGTTCCTATTCTGCTCCCCAAACCCCAGCAGAGTGTTCTTCGGCTGTTCCTCAAATCCCAGCAGTCATTTTTCTTTCAAAATATATGCTGTGTCTTTATCAAAGATGTCTGTTTCCTCGTGTATTTTAGACCAGACGGATTATTCTGTGAAGCAAAGAGTCTATTTTGTCTGCTTGATTTTGTCCTTTTTTTTTTTTTGTCTGTGCATATAGCTGCAAAGAAGACAACCCTTTTTTTACCTCTCTTTGGGATATGACAATCTATCTACGTTCTGCTTTATTTTCTTTTGTGATGTTCAGTTTGAAAATCAAACGATTTCAGTGAGTATTTTCAACACTGAGTTTCCAGTAACATGAAACCTGTAACTCAGATTTGAATCAAATTTGTTGTTAAATGACTTTGTTAAGAGTACTTAATAGTTCCACAGGAGCACAAATATTGGTTGTGTTCATTGGGACTTTAAACAAGTGAGATTATGCTGGATATGTGATCTACATTTGATCAACTCTAAAGTTTAAAGAATACTCACAACATCATGTACACAGCTTTGAGTGAACATGGCCCAATCACATCATGTATACAGCTTTGAGTGAACATGGCCCAATCACATCATGTATACAGCTTTGCTTTGAGTGAACATGACCCAATCACATGTATACAGCTTTGAGTGATCATGGCCCAATCACATCATGTATACAGCTTTGAGTGAACATGGCCCAATCACATCATGTATACAGCTTTGAGTGAACATGGCCCAGTCACATCATGTATACAGCTTTGAGTGAACATGGCCCAATCACATCATGTATACAGCTTTGAGTGATCATGGCCCAATCACATCGTGTATACAGCTTTGAGTGAACATGGCCCAATCACATCATGTGTACAGCTTTGAGTGAACATGGCCCAATCACATCATGTGTACAGCTTTGAGTGAACATGGCCCAGTTATATAATGTGTACAGCTTTGAATGAGCAGGGCCCATTTTAAGGTGACATGAATTTGTCATCAATTTGAGGACAAGAATTTCTTGTTCAGTGTTTCCTACATAGTCCTGCCAACACAGGCTTGGAGTACACACACACATGTATTTGAGACAGTAGTGTTTAGAAGAAACCAAGATGCCACCACTCCGGGCATCCAGATCTTCAGCTGATGGGTATGTTTTCAATAAGGGCCACAACACTCGGGGATCATATGTAATAACAGTTTGAAGTGTGTTCAAAAGGGACTCATTGCCCTTGACAAAAATCCCACATGCACTCCACCCAAATCTGCTAGCAGTTAATTGGCAGATGCTTTCAGCCTGTACAAAACCCTACGTGCTGTCAGGGTTTTGAAAGTAGGTTATGGGGTGGGGGTGGGGAGCAGGACATTTGAAACAGTTAAGATGACACACCAGAATGCTTGGAGCGTTGAGATGACAGTGGACTGGCCACCACCAGAATGCTTGGAACATTGAGATGGACGGTGGACTGGCCACCACCAGAATGCTTGGCTAAGCATTGAGGTGGACTGGCCACCACCAGAATGCTTGGAGCATTGAGATGGACAGTGGACTGGCCACCACCAAAATGCTTGGCCAAGCATTGAGATGGACAGTGAGAGTGGCCACCACAGAATGCTTGGAACTGAGATGACAGTGGACTGCCATCACCAGAATGCTTGGAACATTGGTGGACAGTGATGGCCACCACTAGAATGCTTGGAACATTGAGATGGACAGTGAAGTGGCCACCACCAGAATGCTTGGAACATTGAGATGGACAGTGAACTGGCCACCACCAGAATGCTTGGAATATTGAGGTGGACAGTGGACTGGCCACACAGAATGCTTGGAACATTGAGATGGACAGTGAATGGCCACCACCAGAATGCTTGGAACATTGAGATGGACAGTGAAGTGGCCACCACCAGAATGCTTGGAACATTGAGATGGACAGTGAACTGGCCACACCAGAATGCTTGGAACATTGAGATGGACAGTGGACTGGCCACACTAGATGCTTGGAACATGAGATGACAGTGGACTGGCCACCACCAGAATGCTTGGAACATTAGATGGACAGTGAAGTGGCCACCACCAGAATGCTTGGAACATTGAGATGGACAGTGGACTGGCCACCACAGAATGCTTGGAACATTGAGATGGACAGTGGACTGGCCACCACTAGAATGCTTGGAACATTGAGTGACAGTGGACTGGCCACCACTAGAATGCTTGGAACATTGAGATGGACATGAAGTGGCCACCACTAGAATGCTTGGAACATTGAGATGGACAGTGAAGTGGCCACCACCAGAATGCTTGGAACATTGAGATGGACAGTGAAGTGGCCACCACTAGAATGCTTGGAACATTGAGATGACAGTGACTGGCCACCACTAGAATGCTTGGAACATTGAGATGACAGTGAACTGGCCACCACCAGAATGCTTGGAACATTGAGGTGGACAGTGGACTGGCCACCACTAGAATGCTTGGAACATTGAGATGGACAGTGGACTGGCCATCACCAGAATGCTTGGAACATTGAGATGGACAGTGAAGTGGCCACCACTAGAATGCTTGGAACATTGAGATGGACAGTGAAGTGGCCACCACCAGAATGCTTGGAACATTGAGGTGGACAGTGAATGGCCACCACTAGAATGCTTGGAACATTGAGATGGACAGTGAATTGGCCACCACCAGAATGCTTGGAACTATTGAGATGGACAGTGAGTGGCCACCACCTAGAATGCTTGGAATATTGAGGTGGACAGTGGATGGCCACCACTAGAATGCTTGGAACATTGAGATTGACAGTGAATGGCACACCAAATCTGGAATATGATGACAGTGGACTGCCACCACTAGAATGCTTGGAACATTGAGATTGGACATGAATGGCCACCACAGAATGCTTGAACATTGAGATGGACAGTGAACTGGCCACCACTAGAATGCTTGGAACATTGAGATGGACAGTGGACTGGCCACCACAGAATGCTTGGAACATTAGATGGACAGTGGACTGGCCACCACAGAATGCTTGAACATTGAGATGGACAGTGGACTGCCACCACCAGAATGCTTGGAATATTGAGATGGACAGTGAGACTGGCCACCACTAGAAGCTTGGAATATTGAGATGGACATGAACTGGCCACCACCAGAAGCTTGAAAATGAGATGGACAGTGGACTGGCCACCACCAGAATGCTTGGAATATTGAGATGGACAGTGGACTGGCCACCACTAGAATGCTTGGAACATTGAGATGGACCGTGGACTGGCCACCACTAGAATGCTTGGAACATTGAGATGGACAGTGAATGGCCACACCAGAATGCTTGGAACATTGAGATGGACAATGAATGGCCACCACCAGAATGCTTGAACATGAGATGGACAGTGGACTGGCCACCACCAGAATGCTTGGAACATTGAGATGGACAGTGGACAGGCCACCACCAGAATGCTTGGAACATTGAGATGGACAGTGGACTGGCCACCACTAGAATGCTTGGAACATTGAGATGGACAGTGGACTGGCCATCACCAGAATGCTTGGAACATTGATATGGACAGGGGAACTGGCCACCACCAGAATGCTTGGAACATTGATATGGACAGTGGACTGGCCACCACCAGAATGCTTGGAACATTAGATGGACAGTGGACTGGCCACCACCAGAATGCTTGGAACATTGAGATGGACAGTGGACTGGCCATCACCAGAATGCTTGGAACATTGATATTGGACAGTGGACAGGCCATCACCAGAATGCTTGGAACATTGAGATGGACAGTGGACTGGCCACCACCAGAATGCTTGGAACATGAGATGGACAGTGGACAGGCCATCACCAGAATGCTTGGAACATTGATATGGACAGTGGACAGGCCATCACCAGAATGCTTGGAACATAGAGATGGACAGTGGACTGGCCACCACCAGAATGCTTGGAACATAGAGATGGACAGTGGACTGGCCACCACCAGAATGCTTGGAACATAGAGATGGACAGTGGACTGGCCACCACCAGAATGCTTGGAACATAGAGATGGACAGTGGACTGGCCACCACCAGAATGCTGGAACATAGAGATGGACAGTGGACTGGCCACCACCAGAATGCTTTGAACATAGAGATGGACAGTGAACTGGCCACCACCAGAATGCTTGGAACATAGAGATGGACAGTGGATGGCCACCACCAGAATGCTTTGAACATTGAGATGGACAGTGGACTGGCCACCACCAGAATGCTTGGAACATAGAGATGGACAGTGATGGCCACCACCAGAATGCTTGGAACATAGAGATGGACAGTGAATGGCCACCACTAGAATGCTTGGAACATTGAGTATGGACAGTGGTCTGGCCACCACCAGAATGCTTTGAACATAGAGATGACAGTGGACAGGCCACCACCAGAATGCTTGGAACATTGAGATGGACAGTAGACTGGCCACCACCAGAATGCTTGGAACATAGAGATGGACAGTGGACTGGCCACCACCAGAATGCTTGGAACATTGAGATGGACAGTGGACTGGCCACCACCAGAATGCTTGGAACATAGAGATGGACAGTAGACTGGCCACCACCAGAATGCTTGGAACATAGAGATGGACAGTGGACTGGCCACCACCAGAATGCTTGGAACATAGAGATGGACAGTGGACTGGCCAGGTTTTTGTTGTAGGCTGGCATTGTTCATGCATACACTTCAGCTGCAGACAACAGAAGAGTTTCAAAAGAAACATTAGAATGAGATTATATCTGACAAAATCAGTTTTCTCTTTACATTCTTAGTAATGTGTGTTACTAGTATTACATTTCTTAAATTCATAATAATATCAGATACAAGAATTAATAGCATCTAATAAAAAAACAGTATATGAATAAATTCATATAAAAAAAGAAAAAGCAACCATGGTCAGATGTTGTTGTTTCCCAGCCATATGTGTATTTGCTGTTGTATTACATGCACAGACAGCTTTTGTGTTTACATATCAACATTTTCCAAGTCCAGTAATGTTTATGTAATATTTTAATTACAGAAGGAAATGTGAATCTGAGTGTCATGAATATGTGTTCAAGTTGGATTCCCCTCTTGATGACAAGATATTACTGACATAACTGCAGGCTTAACTCTCGTAACCCTGTCATTCCCAGTCTACTTCGTATTTGACATTGTTGCCTTATATATGAAATCAATGCTTGGTAATCAGTTATGGTACATTTGTGATTTTGCAGTTCCATTTGAATGATATGAAACCGTATTTGACCGTCTGAAAATGTTTCTGTGTCTGTGTGTGTGCTCTCTCTCTCTGTCTCTCTTCTCTTGTCTCCCCTCTCTCTCTCTCTCTCTCTCTCTCTCTCTCTCTCTCCTGTCTGTCTGTCTCTCTCTCATGTATACACACCCATCAGTGTGACTTCAAAACGAAGCAGTATACACTCGCACCTTCCCTCCTCCTCTTGTACTCGGCCAGCCGGCATAACAGACGTGGGAAATGAGCAGTCATATAGAACAGTACGTCAAAACTCAATACAGTTTAATGAGAATTTTTGTTTGATATAATTTGGCTATATTTTTCAAAGACAATTGGCAAGTGCTCACCATATATCTTTTGTTTCCACGGAGGATTTTAAAAAGAGAATGTTTAAACAGCTTATCACAGGAATTCAAAACAAGTGCAACTGCCCCGCGTTCCAGATGACCACAGGGGCAAGGTGGACGGACACCTCAACATCGCTTGGGGCCAGTGTTATGAGAGCAGTGTTTATTTCATCTCCCTCACTGCTCTATCACCAACCACCACCCTACCCCAACCCTGAGCAGATGGGTGAACTGTAGGACCACACAAAAAACATTTTATTCAGCCAGAATCAAACTCATGCAGTCACAATACAAGGCTCAAGCTCTACCTGTTGTGTCAACCAGCCCACTTTAACATGGTACACAGCATCGAGTTGTCGCTGCAAGAGTGCTGATGTATGGGTGCTGTGAAAAGAAGACTGATTGGTCTTGCTTGCTTTCAAAATCCCCATACTGTTTGACTGTCTTAACCTTTTTGACTCCCGCACCCTATCCACCAGCTTCCTGCATTGTCAACCATGCTAGCAAAGCAAAAATGTAACCCTTTGACTCTCTCACCCTTTCCACCTGCTTCCTACAGAAGCTGGTGGAAAGGGTGAGGGAGTCAATTGGTTAAGTTTTTGCAGTTGGTGGATATGGTGTGGGAGTCAAAGGGAAAGTAACCTCTTGATACTGCTGGAACATCCTACCTGAATACATCTAACATGTTAGTGCCTACCCTTCACTGGGGAAGATCAGTTTGATTACAGACAGTGGACTACTAAATACGATTGAAAAGTTTTGGACTGATGAGAGTTTATGTCTGCTCAGTTATGTGCGCAAATGCATGGATATATGTAGGCTACTTAATTTTCTTTTTTTTTTTCTTCTTTTTTTGTCCTGTTGAAGTTTTGTATGTTTTGGGGCGGTTATAGCCCTGATATAGCTCTTCGCAGTCGGCTGGGCTTTAAACAACAATAACAACAACAAGTGAGTCTGCTCAATTGAAGAGATCAAAACTGACAGGTGGCTTAAATTTCTAAGCTCCACAACACTTCCCACACTTACCTGTCTCATTGAAAAAAAAAATTCATGTTGACAGGGAGGGATATCTGTGTACAAGATTTTTCAATAAAAATGTCTGATCTATGTGAGGATGGATTATCATAAAAACACGTTTAGTAATCCCTTTACTGAGTTAATTGTGACTATGCAAGTCATCATCATCATCAAGTGCCTTGCCACATGGCGTTGGCGATCATGGCCTTCCATCTGTTTCTATCCCTTGTTGCTGCAAGCACATATTCCACCCTCTCTGTCTTCAGCCACTCTGCAAGTCCGTCCAACATTTTTCCCTGGGTCTACCTGGTGCTCTCTTTCCCTCCAGCTTTCCTGTTGTGACCAGGTGCTCCAGTTCCCCTTTCCTCATAAAATGGCCTACAAATGTTGCCTGTCTTTTCCTAATCTTCCTTATGAATGATCTTGTGTCTGACTCCGTCAAGACTGTCTCATTTGTTTTCTTTGCTGTCCATGGAACTCTCAACATTCTTCTGAGAAACCACATCTCGCTGCCTCAATCTTGTTCTGGCTTTGCTGTCCATGCCTCACAACCGTATAATTATATAACGTTCTGATGTTAATTGATAGGCATTTGTTGGTAAGAATGCTTTTCATCTTCTTGAATGCTGTTTTGGCTTGGCCGATTCTGTTGGTTATTGCTGATGTGCATCTGCCGTCTGGTGAAGTGATCGTTCCCAGATATTTAAACTTATCAACCTGTCTCAAGGTTGTGCCATTTGCTGTTACATGGCCAGACAAAACAAGGAAACTATGCAAGAATGATCCAGAAAATCTTTACAAACATTTCTCGCCTATTCAAAGGCAGATTTTAATAAAAAGAATTGGATTAAACGTGTGCTTAAAACAAAAAGAAGGAAAAGAATCCAACAAATTTCTTTCAATAGTGAAAATTATAAAATCACAACACTGAAAAAATGTTTACAAGCTTCAAAAAAGATTTGTTGATAACTTACATGCGGATTGTCACCAAGTCTTGAACCACATATATTATGGGGAAAAATACTCTCCCAGAGATGGCAGGTTTGCCAGCTAGACTGCTTCTGTAGGTCAAGCCACACAAGACCAGCCACACACTCAACTTGACAGTGGGCTCAAAAGGAGACAAATATTACCACTCCGGCAAAATTGCAAAACATGGATGCTTTTTCACATGACAAAGTGGAGCTCGGTAAAGATCTTAAAATGGATATCTAGTCATCTACTCAAGCATGGTTTGAATGAACATGGTCCAATATTTGGAATGAGGAAGTGCACACGTGACAACAGGCATCGAGAAGTCAGAGGCAACTCTCCAGGATTTGAACTTCACAGTCGACCTCTGTTCACTCTGCCACTCTTATGACGACAAACAGGAACTGACACCATTTCTATGCTGATGATACCCAACTTCAAGCCAGTGACTCACCTGACAATATACAGCGCTTTTGACTCGCACCACTGAGTGTTACTCGGACATTAAGAACTGGATGACATACAATAAACTTCAGCTTAACGACGACAAGACAGAAGCTATCCTCATTAGCACCTGTCAGAAACTCTCAGCTGCCTCCTCTTTCTCTCCCATTATGTAACACATCGTCCCAATTTCTGATTCAGCTAAAAACCTTGGTGTCTGCATTGACTCTACCCTCTCCATGAACAACTTTGTTTCTCAAACTGCCAGATCTTGCTACTATCACCTCCATCGTATAAGCCTGATCAGTCGAAACAACTGCAAAACTCTTTCTCTCCTTCATAATGTCTCGTATTAACTATTGCAATTCACTCCTGTCTGGTCTTCCTGCCTCCACCATTACATCCTACAGCGTATTCAAAACAATGTGCACGCCTTGTACTCAAAAAGAAAAAAGCTGACCACATATCTCCTCTCCTGGCACAACTTCACTGGCTCCCTGTATCAAAGCGCATACAGTACAAACTAGACACCATGTGCTACAAAAGCCTCAATAACGCAGCCCCCGATTACCTGTCAAGCCTACTTGAGATCTATCTTCCCTCACGTACCCTCCGCTCTGCCTCCGATCCTCTGACTTTTCGCTTTCCACGCACTAAGCTCAACACCTATGGTCCACAAGCCTTCTCTGTTTCTGGTCCACTCTCCTGGAACAAACTTCCTCTCTCAGTCCTCAGCAACCTACTTTTGTCTCCTTCAAGTCCGCTCTCAAAACTCACTTTTCTCCTCTGCATAAAATCCTGACCTCACTCAATCCTCCTCTGCAGCCTGTCTCCACTCGGAGGGGAATCACATTGTAATATATAATTGTATATAATATGCTCTCTATAATTTTCCATTGCTTTTATTCTTTCTCCCCATTTATAGCCGTGTGTGTGTGCCGTGCGTGCGTGCGCGTGCGTGCGTGTGTGTGTTTCAGCGCTTAGATTTTATTTTATCAAGATTTTGCGCAAAATAGCCTAAATATTGTAATTATTATTATTATTAATTATTATGCATCGGCAAGGGATGCTGGCGCAGTCGGATTTCTCATCAGCGCCTCAAAAACCAAACTAATGAATGTGAATGCAAGAGAAGGAACGGTTATACTCAATGGAAAAGCCCTTGAAAACGTAGAAGGGTTTACATATTTAAGAAGTAAAGTGTCAGCAGATGGCAACATCATCAGTTAAGTCAGAACTAGAATAGCAAAGGCTGCTGAAGCGTTCAATTCTCCGAACATCATCTGGAAAAAACAAAACATTAGTAGAAGAACAAAGCAAAAACTTTTCAAATCCAATGTCCCTTACGGTCCTAATTACAGATCTGAAAGTTGGTACTATACAACATTAACTGAATGTCCTTTGAAAACAAGTGCCTCAGGAAGATTCTAGGCATTAGATGGGATGAGTTTAAAACCAGCCAAGAAGTAGGAGAAATTACTCAACGGCCATACGTATCACACGTTATCAGAAAGAAAAGATGAAAATATTGTGGCCTTATATCGAGAATGGACGATTGGAGGCCGTGGGGGCAAAGAAGAAGAGGAAGACCGAAAACAACGCTTGAAATAACACTCCAATCTGAAGAAAGAGCGGAAAACAACAACAACCAGAAAGCAGATGAACAGACAGCAGCCGACGGAGAAAGATGGAGAGCCCTGGTCCCTGCCCTGTGTGCATCAAGTGGTCAGAGGCAACAACTCTCCAGGATTTCAACTTCACAGTCGACCTCTCTTCACTCAGCCACTCTTATGACGAGTCTTATGACTCTCCCTCTGTTCTACTTATATTGTTTCATTTATCCCATTCTCTTCCCCATTTCAAGATCTTGTCAGTGTATAGGATATCGCAGAAGCCCAACTTAGATAACCACTGGCAGATAGGTGTGAGATGAATATGGGATTGTTGGAACGTGACGAATCCCTCTTGAACAAACTCCAGATTACCAGACTTCCTTCACCTTCTCCACCTCCACAAGCTCCAGTTTACGTACCACTGTATCGACAAATACCCATCACCAAAAAAACTATTGTTTCGCTAGTAGCACAGCAGAACATAGTTCTTTCAAATATCGTGTTCATTAGACACCACATAAAATCTATATTCACAATCTCCTCTCTCTGTCTGTCTGTCTGTGTCTCTCTGTGTCTATCTGTCTGTGTCTCTCTTTCTCTCTCTCTCTCTTTCTCTCTCCGTCTCTGTCTCTTGTCTATCTCTTTCTCTCTCCATCTCTGTCCATCTGTCTGTCTCTCTTTCTTTCTCTCTCTCTCTCTTCGTCTGTCTCTCTGTCTCTGTCCGTCTGTCTGTCTCTCTCTTTCTCTCACACATACGCATACACACACACAAACACAAACACACACACATACACAAAGCTTGATCAAAATCGTCACTTGTCACCACAACCAGCATCAACTGTCACTAGACATAATAATAATAATAATAATAATAATGTTTATTTGTATAGCGCATATTCCATATAAAAACATGCTCACCAGCGCTTTACATTTCGCAAGAAAGGCAAAAGGTGATAAAAAATGTTCACAATTACATACACAATAAGATAACAACAAACATTAAAGCTATACAAGTAAGAAGACACATAAGAAACCACAGAATATTAAAATTTAAACACTGACTTATGTAATGAAGAAAGATTAACAGATTTTTCATATGAATAAAGAGGCATACTGTGTTTATATATTGCTGCGTGTGTGTGCTTGCGTACGTGTGTGTGTACATGTGTGTGTGCGTGCGTGTGCGTTGCTGTGCGCGTGTGTTTGTAAGAATGTGTGTGTGTGTGTGTGTGTGTGTGTGAGAGAGAGAGAGAGTGTGTGTGTGTGTGTGTGTGCGTGTGCTATGTTTGCATGCGTGTGTGTGTATTTATGCATGCAATAGTTGTACATAAAATTATAATCAATATTTTGAATGAAGATAAAAACAGAAAAATTCTAATCCATATACAGGAAAAACATTACAACTTCAGTATTACAGCATTAATACCTTGACAATCAAAATTCCTCACAAATTATGAACTATTCGCATATCATACATCACAATTTACATACAAACAAAGATTTGAAAAAGTTTCTTAAAGTATTTCAGTCTCTTTCCCACTCAATTTCTCCCCTATCCCTTCCTCAGCTGTACACATACAGTGATACACACACATGCTCACTCAAGCACACACACACACACACACACACACACACACACACACACACACACACACACACACACACACACACACACACACACAACACACACACACACACACACATGCACGCACACACACACCTTGCTCTATAGGCCCTTATACAAAATATTGTTATACAGGCAGGAGAGATTAGTCTGATGACAGACTTGCAAACTAAGGCTCTTCAGGTTAGATGAGTTTGAAAGAGGTGGGTTTTCAGGTGCCGTTTGAAGGTTGAGAAACACTTAGTTTTTCTGAGAGACAGTGGTAGAGAGTTCCATACATTTGGGCCAAAGACAGAGAAAGATTTTTTACCAAAGGTGTCTAGAGAGAAGCGAGGAACAGTCAACAGTGAGGTGTCAGAAGAGCGGAGCGTTCGAGAAGGTTTGTAACCCTGCAGGAGGTTGGCAAGATAGGATGGCATGTTCTCGTGATAGATACACTGAAAGCAGAGACAGGCAACTTTATATTGAATCCTAGCCTTTACCGGGAGCCAATGAAGTGTTCTAAGCAGAGATTTTGCACTCTCACGCCTGGGCTTGCGGAGAACAAGGCGAGCCGCGTAGTTCTGTATGCGCTGAAGTTTAGATAGTTGATTGTCATGGAGACCTGCGAATAGAGAGTTACAATAGTCCAGTCTAGATAGTATGAAAGAGACAGCAAGCTTGTTGGTAGCATCAGTGGAAAGGAAGGAGCGAATCTTACCAATTCTGCGTAGCTGATAGTACAGAGTACGGCACAACTGTTTGACATGGGCTTCCATAGACAGTGTTTCATCCAGATAGAAGCCAAGGTTTCTAACAGTTGGTGAGAAAGATACATCACAACCAGAGATAGACATGGGGGCATGAGTAACCTGATTGACCTTTGACTTAGTACCAGTAACAATAAGCTCAGTTTTATCATCATTCATCTTCAGCTTGTTTTCACTCATCCACTTGGAGACATCCTCTATACAATCTCTCAGACTGCACGCAAGAGCGTCAAAATCTGATGGGGCAGAGGAGCTATGCAGCTGTGAGTCATCCGCAAAGAAGTGGTATGAGTGACCTGACTGATGAATGATAGCGCTGAGAGGTTGTGTATACATAGTGAACAGGACAGGTCCCAAGACAGAACCTTGTGGGACACCACATTTCAGCACAGATGGATTTGATTTGTGGCCAATGACAACCGACTGGGTACGGCCAGTCAAATAGGAGGTAAACCAGTCCAGAACCGTTCCAGAACAGCCAAAAGTGGTACGCAACCGCGTTATGATGATGCTATGGTCTATGGTGTCAAATGCTGCTGACAAGTCAAGCAGTGACAAGATAGACACACTCCCATTGTCTGAAGCCTGAAGGAGGTCATTGACCACACGCAATAGAGCGGTTTCTGTGCTATGGCACTTACGGTAGGCTGACTGGAATGGCTCTAGCAGGTTGTGAGATTCCAGATGCTGCAGAATCTGTTCTAGTACAATACGTTCCAACACCTTTGATAGGAATGGTAGATTGGAAACTGGACGATAATTCTTCAAGCAGTCTGGGTCGAGATTTGCCTTCTTCAGAAGGGGCTTGACAAGAGCGTGCTTAAAGCACTGAGGCACAACACCAGATGACAAGGACTTATTCATAATATACGTGACAATTGGAGTAATTTCATCTAGACAATCAAATAGGATAGAGGCAGGGATAGGGTCAAGGTCACATGACTTCTTTGGCATTTTCTTCAGTATCTCTCTCACACAACCCTCAGACATAAGCTCAAAATTTTCTAGCTGTGTACCAGAGAACACAACAGCATCAGTGATCTCATACAACAGACATGATCTCATACAACGCCCATCTACCTACCTCTTAAAGTAAAACAAAACAAAACAAAACAAAACAAAACAAACAAAAAACATGCACAGATAGTTATTATCTGATATACACCATTGTCTCCACCACCTGAGAAGCATTATTCCCATCGTCTTCTACTCTCCTTCTATTTTACTTCTGTGATTTCCAGTCTTGCGAATGTAGACCCCTACCCTACCATATTATATATAGTTCCTTTTCCTCTCTGATCAGCCTTCAGCTTATTATCAGATCGATATCTATGAATTAGGTTCCACCAGACGATCTGACCTATTTCGTAGACGTTTGGAAAGAGCTGTTTCAAATAATTATTACCTTTTGTGATAGTAACTTACATAATGAAACCTGAAATATCAGGTGTCCTCCATGAGGCGCAGAACAATTGCAATGGTTTGTTATTAACTGCTAACGCTTGGTATTCCCTTTAACAGCAACAAGAAAAGAAAAAAGAAACAAAGAAATGGAGGAAAAGCCTCTGCATATTCACATGCAACGTCAACAGCTTCAGCGAAGAACTACATATTTTATTAGATTATTATTTCTGCTGTCACACAACTGATGTAGTCAGCAAAGAGTGGCACAATCTGGTTCTAATCTAAATTGAACATGTGTGCTGGTCAATAGTCCTACCAACCCAACCCATCTCATATGATCTTTTTATCTCTCTTTTCCACCTCCCCCTTCGCTCATCAATTCGTATCTTTCTGTCCAGCAAGTGTGTATGTGCGTGTCTGTGTCTGTGTGTCTGTCTGGTGTATGTGTGTGTGTGCGTGTGTATGTATGTGTGTGTGTGTGTGTTGTGTGTATGTATATGTGTGTGTGCACGTGTGATGTGTGTGTGTGTGTGCGCGTGCGCGCGCGCGTGTGTGTGTGTGTGTGTGTGTTCAGTTTCTACTTTAGAAAAAGCGTCTGAGTCATTGCAACTGAAACCGAAACTTGAAGTAGTTTGAACACAGCGGCAGAACATTGAACATTGCGAAATGTGTCGGTATACTACATGTAGGCTATGCGCCTGTCTTGGTCCCCGGCACACACAGGTAGGCCTACATTTTATAGACCAGAGGATTACCTGTACCCTGTTAGGTCAGCAGTTGTACTCAATTTTCAGAACGAACGGAGAGGAGAGAGAGTGGAGTTTTTGAGAAGAACTGGTTGTTCTGTCAAAAGTTTAGGCTCCTGAAATTGAAAATGTCCCCCGCTGATATAAAACATGGTTTCCATTTTGTTAATCTGCTGACCACCAACAAGCCCTAATTTAGGCAAGAAAATGAAAATTCAAATGTTGGACAAACAAGATGCGAGTGCGCGTGCGTATGTGTGCGTGCTTTGCTTGTCTAAGTATTTCATACAGTCGCTTTTAACCTTTTGACTCCCACACCCTATCCACCAAATGCAAAAACTTAACCCTTTGACTCCCTCACCCTATCCACCAGCTTCCTGCAGGAAGCTGGTGGATAGGGTGAGAGAGTCAAAGGGTTAAGTTTTTGCTTTGCTAGCATGGTTGACAATGCAGGTAGCCGGATAACAGTGTGCAAGAGTCAAAGGGTTAATGCAAAAGGCTCTCTTTAAAAAATGGTTTCCGATAGTTACACGGCACTATGTGTGAAAGCAAACGCTGGGTCTCGATTCAATACACATTGATGATTCTCTGCTTCTTCATAGCTTTTCCCCACGTCTTCTTCGTTACCACAGTTTCTTTTTCCAAGTCCTTTCGTAGAAATGGTTGTTTTCAAAACGAAAGTAGGGACGTGTCAACTTGTATTTTGGATTTACCATAATGCAGAGCGAAACGGAAAGTAGGAAATTTCTTTTCCTCCAGGACATAATCAGATTTCATTTTCATTTGCGCATTCACATTTTGTGAAGGAAGAATTCGGTACATCGTTCTTATTTTGTAACTGAAGTGATCACGATCAAAAACAACGCTGATTTAAGTTGAATATTGTGTCAGTGTTTGCCTACAGGAAGTTGTTTTCGATTTGATATCAAGACGTGATTTCTGAGAAATTCCACTTTGGCATACCATTCGTAACAGTAATCTGCGACAGCAAGGTAGGCATTTGTGAATTCTTGCTACTGACAGCTTTGTTTTTATCAACATTTATAGAGCTGAGACTGAAAGGTGTGTGTGTGTGTGTGTGTGTGTGTGTGTGGTGTGTGTGTGTGTGTGTGTGTGTGTGTGAGTGGGCGCGTGTTTCATTTGTCTTAGTGTGTGTGTGTATTAGTGTGTGTGTGTTTGTATGTGTGTGTGTGTTTGCGCGCGCGCGCGCGCGTGTGTGTGTGTGTGTGTTACACACGTATGTAACCGTAGGTAGGCTCTACTTGTTTCAAAAGAAAGATAGGGTGGTGAACAGAAACTAGCCCAGTGTGTGTGTGGTTTCAAGTCTTTCACATTGAAGGCATACTGTATCTCGACATTGCCTCATGTTATTTGTTTAATTACAGGCAACGTATGTCACATGTAATCTCAGGAGCTGGAAGTTTTAACAGAATTTTGAGAAGCAACAACAGCAGCAGCAGGGCCAGTTGTCTCTATTGAGGGCAACGGTCATTCCACCATGTCCAGTTCACAGTACAGACACAGGGGTAACCGTCACACAAAGTCAGGTATAGTAGGTCTACATTGGATCTCTCTCTCTCTCTCTCTCCTCTCTCTCTCTCTCTCTGTGTGTGTGTAGCCTACATGGGCTGTGTGTGTGTGTGTGTGTGTGTGTGTGTGTGGTGTGTGTTAACCGTCACACAAAGTCAGGTATAGTAGGTCTACATTGGATCTCTCTCTCTGTGTTTGTGTGTGTGTGTGTGTGTGTGTGTGTGTGTGTGTGTGTGTGTGTGTGTGTGTGTGTAGCCTACATTGGAGCTGTGTGTGTGTGTGTGTGTGTGTGTGTGTGTGTGTGTGTTAACCGTCACACAAAGTCAGGTATAGTAGGTCTACATTGGAGCTCTGTGTGTGTGTGTGTGTGTGTGTGTGTGTGTGTGTGTGTGTGTGTGTGTGTGTGTGTGTGTGTAGCCCATATTGGAGCTCTGTGTGTGTGTGTGTGTGTGTGTGTTAACCGTCACACAAAGTCAGGTATAGTAGGTCTACATTGAAGCTGTGTGTGTGTGTGTGTGTGTGTGTGTGTGTGTGTGTGTGTGTGTGTGTGTTCTCGATGCAGGACGGGAAACAGAGGTTTGTTCCATAAATCTGTATTATTGAGAGAACATTTCACAGAGAGAGAGACAGAGGGACGAGAGAGAGAGAGAGAGAGGAGAGAGAGAGAGAGAGAGAGGAAGAGGAGAGAACACATTTCAGGTACGCTGTATGTTTCTTGATGACTGCCGGCATATTTGGGTGGAACACATATGGAATTGTCCGAGTGCAATGATTCCCTCTTGAACGAACTTTTGACGTAATGTCTCACACTGTGGACTCAGAATGGGGTAGAGAGAGAGAGAGAGAGAGAGAGAGAGAGAGAGAGAGAGAGAGAGAGAGAGCTCATTTCAGACACATTGTAGGCTACAACCAAGACATTACTTATGCAGGGTACCAGGGACAAAACAGACATGCACGGACTCCTCGTACCCAGCGTAACCAGGATCATGCCGAGAGTAACCAGGATCATGCCCAACGTAACCAGGATCATGATCAACGTAACCAAGATCATGGTCAGCGTAACCAGGATCATGCCCAGCGTAACCAGGACCATACCCCGCGTAACCAGATCATGCCCAACGTAACCAGGATCATGGTCAGAGCAGCCACAACATCACTGACGGCAACACAGCATCTTGTCTTGAAGCTGGGCGATACAACGGTTCAAAACGTCCTTTCCAAGGTGTGAAAGTAACGGTTTTTATCCTTTTTCACCCCCTTAATCCGTAAGAAGCTGGTGGATAGGCTAACGGAGTAAACTGCAGGAAGCTGGTGGATAGGGTGAGGGAGTGAAAGGGTTTCAGGAAGCTGGCGGGTAAAGTGAAGGAGTGAAAGTATTTCAGGAAGCTGGTGTATAAGCTGAGGGACTAAAAGAGTTGCAGGAAGCTGGTGGATAGGGTGAGGGAGTGATTGGGGTTATGTGTATGTTGAAAAACACTCCAAATGCTGTGCGTCTTCAGCTGACTCACAATAAAATGCCCATTGACAGGAAGCTGGTGGATAGGGTGAGGGAGTGATTGGGGTTATGTATATGTTGAAAAACACTCCAAATGTTGTACGTCTTCAGCTGACTCACAATAAAAAGTGCATTGACAAATGCCAGTTGGTGTTGCGGGCCCCAGTAGCTCAGTTGATTTGAGCGTCGGATTCACATACTAATGGTTGTGGGTTCGAATCCCGAGGTGCACTGTAGTAAAACTGGCCATCTCACTGTCCCATCTTAACATCATTGTTGTTCTGGTGGTATCAGTATAGGATTAAATAAGTACCACCATCATCCCGTCAGCCATATCACCTGAGGTGGGTGTCAACATAAAAACTGAACCAACTCAATCAATCAATCAGCCAGTTGATGTAGTGCCACAGCTTCAACTTTTCAGTCTAACAGCATTGATTTGAAACTGGTTCTCGGAACTGTGTGCTTACAGCCTCCAGTTCACCCAGCTGTGAATGGGTACCTGACACTGTTCAGGGTTAAGGAAAGTAAAGCAGCGAGGGTGAAAAGCGGGATTCGCCCTCAAAGGACTGACCAGAGAGTAATGAGGTCTCTACAACCTCACTCCCAATATGATCACGATTATATCGCGGTTTTGAAATTTGTGAGTTTTTAAAACAGAAACTGCAAAAGCGAATGGTTGAGGGGTACCACAATTATAATTTTTTTTTCTAGTTTTTAACGAAGAGCAAGAGTGTTTCTAAGTGTGTGTTTATTTTTGTTGCCTAATGACTTTTTTTTTAGTCATGAATTTGTATTCAAACGTCATAATGGTACTACGTACTAGTGTAAATATCTGTTTTAGTTTCTCCGGAAATAAAGGAATTGTATTGGTCTGACAGTATGTTGTCACCAAGGCGAGCTAGCTGGTCTCTGCTCAAAATTCATTATCTGCTTTATATAAGTGACAAGTAAAAACTTTATAGAAAAAAAGAAAGAAAGAAAGAAACTGCTCCTTCTATGTAATATCGGGTGTGATAGTCGCGTGGATAAGTCACTCGTCTGTCAGTTTGAAGATTTGTGTTCAATCCTGCTAAGGTAACTCCTGGTCAGTAAAAGGTGGAGATTTTTCCGATCTCCCAGGTAACGTACATGCAGACCTTTTTGGTGCCTGAGCTGTATACAGAAACATGAAGTTTGCACCTAAAAGATCTGTTAGCAATGTCAGTGCTCAATGGCTTATTGAAACAAAAACACTCAGAGTATGTCTACCTTAATGGTAGGGTTTAAACTGAAACAGAAAACAGAAAGAAACAACCAACCAACCCCATAATGGCCATATATATACAGCCCTGTTCGTATATTCCTGTTCGAGTGTATGTGCGAATTGCAGCTTATAAACAACAAACAAACAAACAAACAACAACAACAGCAGCAGCAACAACAATAACAACCAACAACAGCAACAAACAAACAAAAATAATTCTATGTAAGGTTCGATACACTCTATTGAATGTTTTGATTGTGTAACGTCTTTGCATTGACGAAAATGATTAAAAGGATTTACAAAAAATTCCTGCTGTGTCTTCAGTTTAATTTTGAAGAGTGGAGATTAACCATTTTTCAGTTTTTAATGCACTGATGTTTATATGCAGGTCTGGAAAGATCGACCAAAGACCTTCACCGTCAGACAGTGTCACTGGAGAGGCTGAACTTGCTGATGGACAGTGAGATGGACCGCAGTCTGAAAAGTATCAGGACTGTCTTCAATCAGATGAGAACACAGTGAGCTCCGGTTTTCATGATTTGATACTAGGATTGGAATTAGAATTTGTTCAAGAAGGATTCATCAACTTTTTAATTTTTGACAATGTTAAGTTAATATGGTTAGATAGGGTTAGGTGTGTTCAAATAAAGTTAGTATGGTTAAATACGGACGGATAGGTGTATTCAAATGTTGTGAGAAAGTTAATATGAATATACTCACACCATTTCCATGGATTGATTTGAATAAAACCAAAGAACATAGTAATACGTACTTCATAATATGAAGTCTTTGATAACATTTTGCATTTTTGAAAGGGAGAATAAAACAAGGAATACCATGTTTCAGCCTGAACACCAGAGAGAAGGAAATGCTGGCTGAACTGGACCGCGTCAAGCAGCAAGGATGTGAGAGCCCTGTATCATTTCTTATTCTTCTTTTTCAGTCGCTTTAGAAAACAAAGAAAGGGAAAAAAAAGGGGGGGCGGGGGACGGAGAGAGGATTGTTTTATATCGCAGATGATTATTTCATATTGACCAAAGAGATTTTGTGTCTGTGTGTCTGCGACAAAAATTTGCTGTCTTTTCTCAGCTGTTTCTGAATGGATCTTTCCTGACACGTGTCAAAGATGTGAACCACTTCAGGATCGCAAATGCGTGAATTTGGAAGTCGTGGCGTCAAGGTCAAGGTCACACTGACCGTAAAAGTGCCTAAAGTCAACATTTCTTGAAGAAGGTGTATAAATACTTTTCAGGAACTTCTGACAATATTTATGCTCTGTTTACACTGTTGTGACAGTCCGCTATTGTCCTCGCTTTAGATCAAGTTTTACTACATGTGGTGCTTCTTCAAGGTCAAAACGAGTTTAAGAAGTCTAAAATCTAGATTTTTTGTGATGATTTTTGTATAAAAGGGGAGATTGTTACAATGGCTTGACTGTCTTGGATTTTTCCTTTTTCCTGTGTTTGAACATCTGTATGAAAAAAAAGGCTAACTGTCGTATATGTCAGTCCTGACGGGCACGATAGTCAAGTGAATAACATGGTGTTCAATCGAAAAATCTGGGTGATATCATGCCACCTGGTGGGGAAAAGGTTGGAGCTTTTTCCAATCTCTCAGCTTAACCCCTTCCTGTGTATATGCACAACATCAAACGTACACGAAAAAGATCATGTAAATCGTGTTAATACTCAGTGGTTTATAGAGACGTGGAAACACCTATTATGCACGCCCAATGAAGACCGAATATGCAGACTGTGCAGCAACATGCACTCTGCACAGTGTGGGCAAAACAGTGTACATTTGAACGCATTCGAGAAAACTCGAAACGCTGAAAAAAATCAGTCCATCTTAGACACTATTTAAAAAAAATAGTCCACCTAAAGTACAGCTGACCGATTGGCAGTGATGTGTCTATGCATGCACCGGTAACCCAAGCAGTGTAGACAGTGTGATTTTCCCAAAACTTTTCTTCAAATGTCATCTTACAGTACACAATCAAATCATGATAAATACTTTTAAAAACTATCAATTAATTACAAGAGGAAAAAACTGTGTGGTATATTCTTGTGTTGTTTATGTCGTCAATATGAAAGACTATTACCTGGACAGTAAAGTGAACAGCAGTGCATCTCTTTATGCAGAGGTAATGCTGCACATCTCCAATGTCAGTTGTGCCTTTTGGAAGGCTGACTAGAAGGCTGTGGCTGAACTGTGGTATCAGAATCGCCCAAAAGATTGGTGTGTAGAGAAGTCCTGAGCACCTTATCGTCCAACTGCATGGCTTGGACTTCCCTACCAACGACGCATTCAACAGTTGGAATAGTTCCACCAAAGACGTCTGTGCAAGATCTGCAACATCACGAAGAAAGATCTAGCGTTCAATCTTCACGTTCTGAAGAAGTAGGGCATGCCAGGTATTGCATGTTTAGTCGTTAAATACCACTTTCGACGGGTAGGGCACGTTGTCCGATTTGAAATCAACAGTACCCCAAAGATGTTCTTGCATAAAGAACTGAAGCAACGACACTGTGACTATGGAAATCCGCTACAATCAATACAAAGGAACTTTGAAAGGCAATCTCATCAGCTGCAGCATCAAAACCACCAACTAGTAAGACACTGCCCATGAGAGTATATTAGCGACAGTAAGGCACATGGGGCACATTCACGTTTGAACTGAAGAATAATAAAATAATATATTTTATTTATATAGCGCAAAATCTTGATAAAATCAAATCTAAGCGCTGAGCGTATACATGCATACATACCTACATACATATGAGCGTATACATGCATACATACATGCTTACATACTTACATACATAAATCTAAGCTGAGCGTATACATGCATACATACATACATACATAAATCTAAGCGTATACATACATACATACATACATACATACATACGTACGCACATGCATACATAATAATTACAATATTTATATAGCGCAAATCTCGACAAAATCAAATCCAAGCGCCGAAAAGACACACACGCACACACGCACGCACGCACGCACACACACACACACACACACACACACACACACACACACACACACACACACACACACACACACACACACATGCATGGCCACAAATGGGGAGAAAAGAATAAAAGCAATAAAAGCAAGAATAAAACCAATGGAAAACCACAGAGAGCACATCATATACAATTATATATTAAAACAAAGTGATTCCCCTCCGAGCGGAGACAGGCTGCAGAGGGGGGTTGAGTGAGGTTAGGAATTTATGCAGAGGAGAAAAGGTGAGTTTTGAGAGCGGACTTGAAGGAGGCAAAAGTAGGTTGCTGACGGACTGAGAGAGGAAGTTTGTTCCAGGAGAGTGGACCAGAAACAGAGAAGGCTCGTGGACCATAGGTATTGAGCTTAGTGCGTGGAAAGCGAGAAGTCAGAGGATCGGAGGCAGAGCGGAGGGTACGTGAGGGAACATAGATCTCAAATAGGCTTGACAGGTAATCGGGGGCTGCGTTATTGAGGCTTTTGTAGCACATGGTGTCTAGTTTGTACTGTATGCGCTTTGATACAGGGAGCCAGTGAAGTTGTGCCAGGAGAGGAGATATGTGGTCAGCTTTTTTCTTTTTGAGTACAAGAGGGACCAGTAGACTGCTAAAGACCGGTAGACTGCTGTAGACTGGTGGACTGCTGAAGACCGGTAGACTGCTGAGGACCAGTGGACTGCTGAAGACCAGTGGACTGCCGAAGAACATGTGCCTCCAGGATCGGTGTTCTATCCCACACGAAGACCCACACCAGGCGCTGAAGACCAGTACGCCTTCTCATCCATCGGATCGACGAGAGCGTCCATCATCACCATCATCTTCATAATGGAATACAATAGATTGTAAATTACAATTGATTTTTCAGGTGAAATATTTAAAATCCGGCAAGAAAAAGCCGCTTTCCTCAAAGGGCAAATTGACCGCTCTGAGAAGTTCTCTGAGTCAGAGATGGGTGATATCAGGGCAGATGTCAAGGTCAGTCAGTGTTATTCATTTTGACTACTATTGATATACGTGTCTGTATGTGTCTTCTTTTTCGTCTACGTGCTCATATGTGTGTGCGTGTGCATATGTGTGTGTGTGCGCGCGCACGTATGTTTGTGTGACGGATGTGTAAACAAGATTCCCTCAGCAGATATCATGTTCCTGTGCACATTCTTTCTCGATCTCTTTAAAAAAAAAAAAAAAAAAAGACAGAGAGAGAGAGAAAGGGAAGATTGTTTTCTGTCTACCTGATGTGTGCGTGTGTGTGAACAAGAGTTTCTCTGTTCTTAATGAGTGAACCTTAACCAAATTTTGCTCAAACCTGTAGACTGTTCAAAAACTACAAGAAATATAAACAAACAAACAAACAAACAAACAAACAAGCAAACAAATAAATAGCAAACAAATAAACAGATAAATTGGAAAGCAAAACACTAAGGTCAAGGTCACACGGACCAAAAAAAAAAGTGCCTAAAATCAGCTTTTTTTTTTCAGCAAGAGGGTTAAACAAGACTTTTACGAGAACTTTTGGCGATATTTGAAAACCGTTTTTACTGCCGTGGCAGTCTACCATTGTCCTCGTTACATGTCAAAGTTTATTTCAACTGAAGGTTCTGTTAGGTCACAGTGACCTTGAGAAGTTATAGATTAGATTTTCTACAATGATATTTTGTATAAAAATAAGATTGTTAGAGTGGCTTGACCGTTTTGTTTCTTTTATGTTTGTGGATTGCAATTTCCGTGCTCATTCGTTCATAGATGTACAATTTCACATGCATGTCTGTTGTGTTTCTTTTTGTTTGTTTCTTTTTTTGTTTGTTTGTTTGATTTCATTTTAAACTCTCCTTTTATATTACCATACTTTATCTTCTTCAGTGGGTGAGCATGCTGGGCGTTTTCGTGTTACTGTAAGCCACCGAACAATGGCGTGGCGTATTTGATGTTCTGCATGCGTCTATGCACGAAGGAGGCACAGGTATAAGTAGGTCAGCGTATACTGTTGACGAGGAAGATAAAAAATATTTCTGCACTTATCCACCGGAAGCTACGAGGCAGGGACTCTCTCAGATCAAAATGTCTCGTACTTATCAGACTGTCAGGCAGACCATCGGTGTTTCAACCAATTTGACTATCGCATCTGTCTCTGTTTCTGCCTGCCTGTCTGTCTGTCTGTCTGTTTGATTCTGTCTCTCTGGCCAAATATTTAATTGTTTGCTCGTTGGGATGCCTTTAAGTTTAATGAATTTTATGCATAGTATAATGTGACACAGTTTGGGTGTACTTTGCTTCTTCTGTTTCTTCTCTCTTCTCTTCTCTTCTCTCTCTCTCTCTCTCTATTTGTCTCTGTCTCCGTCTCTCTCTCTCTTTCTTTCTCTGTCTCTGTCAGTATGCATCACTGTTTTCACAACGTATATTTGTGATGATACTGCATTCTACTTCCGGTTCCTTGACTGTCCTTTGTCAGATCATAGAAATACCATAAATTAGAAATCCATTCGTCGTGCCATAAAGTTTTTGTTTAGTGCAAAAGAGATTGTAGGTATCATCTGACAATGTTGTCGACTCGTACTTTATAACGTGGGCCACTTTAGAATGTGAAATACACCAGTGTAGTTTTTTTTTTACAAAGCATATGACAGTAGCTTAACCCTTTGACTCCCGCACCTTAAGCACCAACTGCAAAAACTTAACCCTTTGACTCCCTCACCCTATCCACCAGCTTCCTGCAGGAAGCTGGTGGATAGGGTGAGGGAGTCAAAGGGTTAAGTTTTTGATTTGCTAGCATGGCTGACAATGTAGGATATTGGTGTACAAGGTGCGGGAGTCATAGGGTTAAACACGCCAAAGACCCCAAGGAAAACTGACTTTGCTTGGAATGGTTACAGCGTTTTGTGGCTGACCGTATGACAGATGAGGAACTAGGGAGAACCATTCGCTTCCGATACGACTCTGACCATCTGAAAGAGGTGGGTTCCTAGTCAGGTCATTCTTTGTGGCTTGAGTGTTTATTAATCCACACCACATGATGTTCATTGCTCGAAATCACACAGTGATACAATGTTCATTACTCCACACCATACAGTGTTCATTACTCCACACCATCCAATGTTCATTACTCCACTCCACACGGTGTTCATTACTCCACAGCACACAGTGTTCATTTCTCCACACCATACAGTGTTCATTACTCCACTCCACACGGTGTTCATTACTCAACCTTCACCACAGCACACAGTGTTCATTTCTCACAGCACACAGTGTTCATTTCTACACACACACAGTGTTCATTACTCCATATCACACAGTGTTCATTACTCCATATCAACACAGTGTTCATTACTCCACACACAAATTGTTTATTACTACCACATCACACAGTACAACTCCACACCACACAGTGTTTATTACTCCACACCACACAGTGTTTATTACTCCACACCACACAGTGTTTATTACTCACACCACACAGTGTATATTACTACACACCACTGGTTGTTTTTTTTTCACTCTTCACGGTCAGGTCAGGGTCAGGGTCAGGGTCAGGGTCAGGGTCCAGGTCTGGCGCTGGTAGGCCTTTGTCAGGGTGGATATGAAAATTGAACTGATAAGCTTTGCGTATTTATTACGTTTTGAAAAAGAAAAGAGGTGAAATGATGGACAGGAGATATTCCATGTCAGTGTACTTGAAAGTATATCACATGTCGGTAGATGTTACTAGGACTTCAGGTGGGGGTTGGAGTGTGTAAGAGGAAAGAATGAAACAAAAAGGGTTAACTGTACTATGTCGCTGTAGGGAGGTGGGGACGTGAAGATGATACTTTTTTTCTTTTCATTCTTTTTTTTTTTTCAGGATCATTCCACTCAGGGGGGTTACCTTTGTGCTCACCTTTTTTATTTCGTCTTATTTTCTACGCCATATCAATGGCCACAGAAGCTGGAACAGTTTTTACAATGCGATGATGATGATGTCGATGAAGATAATATTCATGATGTTATGGAGTTCCGTCTAGTTCCATCTAGGATTGAGACTGCGTGACAGGGCCGTACTCTAGTTTACTAACATATCCTGGCGTCAACCAGGCCCGAGAGATACAGACACTTGCGGTGCTGGTCAGAAGATTTAAGCAACACCCTCAATGACGCATCCGTGAATGGATGAGACTCGACTGGGTGGTCCCAGTCTGCCCAGTGAGCCCATAGCACGCCCAACTCTGGGTAGGAGCCGGTTAGAGCCGAAAAAAAACCACAATGACATATTTTTGAAGGGACTGAAGGGGATTCGAACCCACAACCTTCCAGTCGGTAGTCCGTTGCGCTAACCACTACACCACGGCGACTGGTGTGAAGATAATACTTGATATGTTGGCTTTTGCACAAATTTACAGTTCACCTGTTTTCACGAAAGCGTTAGAGTTCAAATTCATGTTCATTTCTATTATTTCTTTTTGTCACAGTGGATGTGCATATGAAACTCGGGCTGTTCTTCTGTCTGGAGCACGTCATAGCATGCAACGTCACACATTTTTTTTCTAATCAAGACTTAGAAAAGCAAGGAGGGTAATAATGGTCTTCAAGGGGAGGGACCTGGGAAATGAACCTCTCTCTCCAATGATTTATACCAGGGCAGCCGGGCGAATGCCCTGCTCTTCACGATTTTCAATTGCCGTGAGATCTTTAGCGTGCGCAGCCAGAATGCAGACGGGTCGCGACTTGTTTTTTGTCCCCTTCCCAAGGTCTAGACGTTCAGTTTGATTTTCCAGTCAAGAAAAGTCGAGACTTCAACGGCAAACAAAACCTGGAAACTCGAGTTTAATTGTTGGATAGGCGAACATCTCAACTATTCTGCCACTTTTTTCTCCCATACAGTTCTTTTAACATGTCGTACATGGTTTTCATATGTATTATGTGAAGCGTTCTGAACTCACGTTAGCCCGACGATTCATTATTATTGTTGTTGTTGTTGTTGTATTCATCGACACTATCATCATCATCATCATCATCATCACCACCATCATCATAACCACCACCATCACCACCACCACCACCACCACTACCACCACCACCACCACACCACCACCATCATCATCATCATCATCATCATCATAATAACCTATGTGCAAATACTCTGATTTTGACAATTTCAGAAAGTCTCAGTTTGTGGAAGATATCTAATTTGTATGTGTCGTTTGTTTCAGGAAATTCTCAATTTTGGCGAAGGTGGGTTTGGACTAAGCTGCCAAGAGAGATAAGTTTTATTATAAGCCCGAGCAGACAGCAGAGTGGTAGACCCTGTTCATGACATTTCACAGCACAAATAATGGACAGAATACGGCAGACACCGAAGAAAACCAGGAAACAAACATAGACAGATTATCATTAATAACCGGCACGATTTCCAGAGTTCACTATTTGATGTCGGAAAATCAGTTTCCTAAATTTATCTCTACCATCTGAATACATTCTTATGCATCATACTTGTATTCAATTTCTCTCTTAAGAAAAGATATGTCATAAAAACTGAATCACGTATATGTTCTTTTTAGTAATCCTTGTTTTTTCCAGGTTCAGTCTCGTGTTAATGTTCCTATCATTCTGGTGGTGTCAGTTTAGTGTTTCATAAGTTCCGTTCTCCTCCCCCCCCCCCCTTCCATTTCAAGACCTTGCCAACACATAGGAGAGTCTGTCATAATTTACCGGCAGGTTGTGTAGACTGTATGTAGAGAATTGTCGGAGTACACTGAAGCCCTTGTTATCAAACCCTTGACAAAGTCTACACTCTTTTCTTTTAAAAAATGGGGATTTTTGTCAGATCAACCTGTGATGACCGTCCAGGCATACGTGTATGGAAATGTATCAGCTAGGATTCTGTGGCTGTATATATTTGAGTCCCTCCTCATGTAAATGATATGTCCATGTTGTGATTGACAGTGACACCAGTAAGGTGTTCCTACAGCCCCTCCCCATGTAATGATATGTCGATGATGTGATTGACAGTGACACCAGTAAGGTGTTCCTACAGCCCCTCCCCATGTAATGATATGTCGATGATGTGATTGACAATGACACCAGTAAGGTGTTCTGTATCCCCTCCCTGTGTAATATGTCCATGTTGTGATTGACAATGACACCAGCAAGGTGTTCCTACAGCCCCTCCCCATCTAATGATATGTCGATGATGTGATTGACAGTGACACCAGTAAGGTGTTCCTACAGCCCTTCCCCATGTAATGATATGTCGATGATGTGATTGACAGTGACACCAGTAAGGTGTTCCTACAGCCCTTCCCCATGTAATGATATGTCGATGATGTGATTGACAGTGACACCAGTAAGGTGTTCCTACAGCCCTTCCCCATCTAATGATATGTCGATGATGTGATTGACAGTGACACCAATAAGGTGTTCTGTATCCCCTCCCTGTGTAATATGTCCATGTTGTGATTGACAATGACACCAGCAAGGTGTTCTGTATCCCCTCCCTGTGTAATATGTCCATGTTGTGATTGACAATGACACCAGCAAGGTGTTCCTACAGCCCCTCCCCATGTAATGATATGTCGATGATGTGATTGACAATGACACCAGTAAGGTGTTCCTACAGCCCCTCCCCATGTAATGATATGTCGATGATGTGATTGACAATGACACCAGTAAGGTGTTCTGTATCCCCTCCCTGTGTAATATGTCCATGTTGTGATTGACAATGACACCAGTAAGGTGTTCTGTATCCCCTCCCTGTGTAATATGTCCATGTTGTGATTGACAATGACACCAGTAAGGTGTTCTGTATCCCCTCCCTGTGTAATATGTCCATGTTGTGATTGACAATGACACCAGCAAGGTGTTCCTACAGCCCCTCCCCATGTAATGATATGTCGATGATGTGATTGACAGTGACACCAGTAAGGTGTTCCTACAGCCCTTCCCCATGTAATGATATGTCGATGATGTGATTGACAATGACACCAGTAAGGTGTTCTGTATCCCCTCCCTGTGTAATATGTCCATGTTGTGATTGACAATGACACCAGCAAGGTGTTCCTACAGCCCTCCCCATGTAATGATATGTCCATGTTGTGATTGACAGTGATACCGGTGAGGTGTTCCTACAGTCCCACCCCATCCTCACCATCCAACTGTGGTGGTGACGTCCATGATGTCCAGCCTTCCCAGTCCCAGTCCACTTCCCATCTGTCAACTGAAGAAGGTATGGCTGCAGCTGGAGGAGTTTTTTTTCTCAATGGTAGGCTGCTACTCCTGCATGCATTCAAACATATGAGTGTGCTTTTTACCTGTATGGCCACTGTTGTTTGTTTGTCTTTTACCTGTCCATAAAGGCAGTGGGCAGTTGTGCGCCATTTTCGGGAGTACATATACCGGATGTTTTCGCGTTTCCGTAAGACTCCGAGAACTGTCATGGCTTATGGGTGTTAAACGTGCGTATTTGATGTTCTACATGCACAAACAGGCGAAGAGGGTTCAGGCACTAACAAGTCTGCATGTATGTTGACCTCGGAGTCGGTAAAAATTCCATTCTTTATCAGACAGGTTTGAACCCAGACCTCCGTATTGAGAGACTTAACCACTCGACTGTGGCACCTGCTGTTGCTTCTGTTGATTTTTTTCTTGTCCCATTTTAAATAATGCTGTCTAGAACATGTTAATGCACGTTGTTCTGATTGTTTAGGTCACTACAGGCGTTATGTTGCTGTACTGTATGTACACTTCGTGCTGTTGGTGTAACCACATCTTTTTGAATGGTGTATTAACATAACATATAAGCAGAAGATCGCTGGATTTAAAGCGAGAGGCAGACCAAGGAAGGCCTGAATTGACGGCGTGAAACAGAACTTAACATCACACGGCATTTCTCCGCATCAGGCCTTCCAGCTCACTACTGATCACCAGTTCTTTCTCCTTGCCACACATATGATGGTACAAGCAACTAGATAAAAGACGAAAAGAAGAAGCAACAATATATAAAGTGACTGCTCTTTTCTTATTTCAAATCGTCCCTCCAGCTTCTGTTTCACTTTCGGTTTGCCCAAGAAGACATTGTAGCATACATATGATTCCATGCTAACATAATCTGACAATATAACCGTGTGGATGGTAATTGTCTCTCTCGGAGCTTTTCTTTACAAAAACTGGCCATAGCCTGAAACTTCTTTTAAAAAGAATTCACCGCTTGCCCGTTTGAAAGAAGTGTGGGTAACAGTCCTAATCGACATTTTGTAAATGTTGATACTCTCTTTACGTTCTGTTGACTATGTAATGTAAACATCTATTCACTTACTAGTAGTATTTTGAACACGCTGGGTTATTAGTTGTTTTCACATTAGTACCTCATCTATGTCAATTTGATCTCGTATACATTTATTTTTTGTTTACAGACGACATCCAGGCAAAAGCAAGTGGACAGCACAGACCGGAGAACGGTGAGCATCAAGAACAAGAAGAGAAAACGGACGAACCTTGACCTCAGCAACCCCTTCAGACGAACCACAATCCAATTCCAGAGCAGCTACTCCATCCTCCACCGACGTCCACACCAATATCTCCCAGCATCACGGACCCCACTACTCTGACCAGAATGACGGATACAGAGGTCATGAAGGTCGTGGTGGAGGTCGTGGGGGTCATGGAGGTCGTGGGGGTCAGTGGTCAGGGGAGTATAGAGGAAGATATAATCAGAGCCAGTTTGGGGAAGGGCGCCACTGGTCATATTCCGGGAACAGGGGTAGGGGACGGAGGTGGACAGGGCACAGATACAGGCAGGGAGGTCAGACACCTGTATTCGGTGACGGTGCCAGCTAATGATAAGAAAAAAGAAAGAAAGAAAAAACATGCAGCAGTGGGTCTCTTAGCTTAAGCGATCTGAAGGGTCAGTATACAATACTATCAGGTATTTTGAAACTGATGGTGACCTTTACAACAAATAGGCAACTTACACAAATAGGCAACAACACTATAGTCTCATACGCGCAAATCGTTCATTTTTTGTTTTGCTTTGAATGTTTCAAATGGACCTCAGTTGCAAGCAGGTAGACCTACATAGAACACCTGCTCTTTTTTGTTTTATTTTTTTTAGCTTCTCGTGCTCTTCACTGGTCCTTTCTTCTTCTTCTTTTTTCTTTTCTTTTTTTTTTTTTTTTTTCGTTTTTCTTTTTCGTGTTGTCCTGTCTTTTTTCAGTAGTCCTCTTTGTTAAATGCAATGGCAGTATAATAATCATTACATTTTGTCAGTATGTTTGTCTATAAGATAGACAAATAAAACCATTACATTAGTGTTTCTTGCCTGTTTTTTTGTTTTTTGTTTTTTTTTTGGTGTCTGGGAAATCTTCATGACCTGGTGTGTATGATTCTGTGCGTGGGTGTATGCTTGCTATACTGAAACAATACACAGTCCTTTGATACACAAGTGACAGACATAAGCACATTACCAAAAGCTGATATTCCTACAGTATCTCTGTATCAATAACTATTTTTCCCGACACTCTTGTATTACTACATTGAAAGAGAACAAATCGAGCAGTACCTGCCAGAATGGTGTATGTGCATTCTCAAAACAAGTGTGACTGCCCTCATTCATGCAAACAGGAACCAGAAAAAAAACACAAACAACGCCAGATACAAATCTAAGATTTGTATCTGGTGTTTGCGATCTTAAGCTTGACAAAGGCCAGTTGGCCGAAAATTTGCACCTGTGTTGTCTGGTTGTATTAAATACGCATTCTGATTCATTTTTCGTGTTTTTTTTTCTGGTTTCCGATGTGCATTCTGTTTTCATTTTGTGATATTCCATTCTGACGGATAAGCCTTGAAATCAGAGATGCTGGTCACACATTTAGCATCCTCCTGAGCTATCTTGCTGCGTTTCCATTGCCATAGTAGGCCTTTCAGTGAAGTGTGTGGCCTAGTGGAAAACATAAAGTTCCTCCATAGGACGTGAGAAACCCAGGTTTGATTCCCGACAGGACAGGGATTTTCCTCTCTCCCCTTCCCCCTCTGTTAAACCTTGAGTATTGGTCTGGGTGCTAGTCTTTCGGATATGACGATGAGCGAGGCCCCGTGTATAGTATGCACTAAGCACACGTTCAGAATCTCACGGCAACAAAAGGATATGTCTTGGGCAAAATTCTGTAGAAAAATCCACTGTTTTGGATAAACAAAAATACATGCATACAGAAAAAAGAATGGCGCTGTACTATGGCAATGTGCTTTTCACTGGAAGAGCAGCTCACATTTCAAGCAGACAAATTATATTATGAACAAAATGAATGAATGAATGAGTAAATAAGTAAATAAATAAATAAATAAAGCATCCGATCCAATTCAATCCAGTATACGGTTATTTACATCACACATCACAACATCAAACACTTCAATAGTGCCAGAAACCATAGCTGAAAATATGATGTGCACGTTGACGTTTTGGATAATTCGTTACATAAATGCGTTCTGTGAAAATATTTGTTGATTCTTTGGATAACTCGTTACACAATATGCTTTCCGTGAAATGTTTGTTGACCCTTTGGAGAACGTGTTACACAGTATGGTTCTCTGTGAAATGTCTGTTGACTCTTTTGGATAATACGTTACAGGATATGGTTTTCTATGAAATGTTAGTTGCCTGTTTTGGATAACATGTCACACAGTATGGTTTTTTGTGAAATGTTCGTTGACTGTTTTAGATAATTCATTATACAGCATAGTTTCCTGTGAAATGTTCGTCGACTCTTTGGATAATACATAACACAATTTGGTTTGCTGTCAAATGTGTGTTGACTCTTTGGATAATATGTTACACAATATGGTTTGCTGTGAAATGCATCTTGGCTGTTTGGATGATTCATTACATACTATAATTTTCTGTTAAATATTTTGGGCACGGCAACAAATTGTAAACATGGACCATTGCTTGGCAAATGGGATAGCTAAACGTAAGAAGAACACATTTGCAAACACATGAGAGTTAACACAAATTTCCATTAAGAATGTGAATGTTTATCAAATGATTTGATTAAATGGTTATCAGAAATGTTTATTCAAACTGATTGTGAGTGAGTTAAACTACGTTAATCAGAAATGTGATATCTATACTGGATGGTTTTAGTTTTCATACATAAATTATGTTCTGTGAATAAAAGTATTATTTGCAATTATATTGCAATATGTGAATAATGTAAAGTTGTTTTGTTTATTTCCTTTTTTTGTTTTTTTGTTTGTGTCTCGTTTGTTTTCTTTGCTGTCCATGGAATTCTCAACATTCTTCTTAGAAACCACATCTCGGCTGTCTCAATCTTGTTCTGGCTTTGCGTGTTGACTGTCCACACCTCACAACCGTATAACATAATTGGTTCTATATAACATTCAAGAACTCTCTTCCTGTAGGGAACCATAGAAGGACGAAACAGTATCGCCAAATATTTCAACATCAGCTTCCTCAAAGAACCTAGAGAAACCCAACCACGATGGATAAGAAGGAACACACATCATACCACACCGCATAGGCCTACCTACTATAGATTAGGCCTGCTATTATCATTATAAGATATTTGATAACGATGGTTTACTATGTAAAGTGCGAGAATCGTGTTTTCGACATGGACCGTTCTCGCTGTTCGAATGAAATATCAGTTATCATCATAATACCTTATATCAGAGCTCCGGGAAAAAATCAGAGACCAACTCCAGCCCAGAAAACAACAGAGTAAATACCTGAAAACCAAACTAGATAGGAAAAAGAGCAGCTGATTAAATTTCCGTTTCAGTTGACCCCAAAAGCGGTAACAGACAGATTGTACAGAATACCTCCACGGATACACAGCGAATAATGAGATCTACAATAATCACAGCAGATGTTACTAATTAAACTTGCACATAAACCCTACTGGTTTGATCATCTTGATCTGCCTTTCTTTAATTAATACGGGTTTCAGACTTAAGACTTCAGATTTCAGATGGTTAAATCATTTCGGCCATTGCCCCTCATGAAAGGGGGTGGGGTGGAAATAGAAAACAACATTCAACAGAAGTTTGACAACATTTGAAGACACTACTCATCAGAGCAATTGCACATTCATATATACAGACAACTAAGACACAAACATATAAATGCAAAAATGTATTGATATTACAAAATGTCTTTTACCTTTTTAAGAGATTTATACAAAAATAATGCTAAATTTCTCATTACTTGCTGTTTTTTTGGTTTTGTTGTTTGTTTGTTTTGTTGTTGTTGTTGTCAAGAGAAGTTGAATTAACTTTATTCTTGAGAGAAACTCACAGTAACTTTGTGGAATCAAATCTGTTCTTAGGTCATAAGGAGCAGGACACATCAAAACAAAAAGGAATTCATCCTCAATGTCATTCTTACACAGGGTGCATATCGTATTATTTGAAACAGTTGCTGCATATTGTCTGGAATGCATAACAATTTCTGACGTACCACATCTAAATTTTGCCAGTGCTTGCTTTACAAATCTATTTACATACAATAAAATGTACGGTTCAATGCAGATGGAAGTTCTTAACGTCCTGTATGAGGAAAATCTGTCACTAATTTGTATATGATCATTCCAGTCTTGCCACCTACAGTCTATAATCCACTGCTTGAAACAACTCATTAAATCTTCTATATTCTCTACTCCTTGATTTTCCTGAGAGAGAGAGAGAGGGGAGAGAGAGAGAGAGACAGAGACAAAGACACAGAGAGAGAGAGAGAGAGAGAACTGACATTTATGTCTTTATAAAAAGGACATGACAGTTTGTGGAACTAAAGAAGGCAATTTAAAGAAAACTTACATGAAAAGAAACAAAGAAAGAAACATAAACCACCAGACCCAGTCAGCCTTCGTAATGAAATAATTTGTGCGTGTGTGTCCAAGAAATGCAAAGAAATAGAAAACCGACACAAAACGGATCCTCAGGATATGTACAGACGAATTGAAGAAATTGTCCACAGGAAAAATATATGCACATCAACTGGTTGCTTAAAATCGAAAGATGGTACGCTTGTCATGGAAAAAGACAAAATAATAGACAGATGGGGAGAGTACATTAAAGACCTTTTTGAAGATGACAGAAATGTAGAACACATTATAAGAAAGAACTTCGAAGGACCACCCATAATGAAAGATGAAGTTAGAGCAGCATTGAAAAAGATGAAACCAGGAAAAGCCCAGGATCAGACAACATCACTACAGAGATGATTGAAGCCCTGGAGGAATTCGGTATAGAAAAAATAACAGTCCTCCTAAATGAAATTTACGACACTGGAAAAATCCCCAAAGATATGTCAAAATCAATTTTCATTGCTTTTCCAACGAAGACAGGGGCTATAGAATGCGAACTCCATCGCACATTATACCAAGGCTTCCGATCGGGTAAGACATGAAGAATTGATCAACCAACTAGAAAGACTCAATATTGATGGAAAAGATCTACGAATAATCAGAAATATGTATTGGGAACAAACAGTTGCAATGAGAATAAAAAACGATATAAGCTCTTTCCAAAACATCAAAAGAGGAGTCAGACAGGGTTGTGTTTTTGTCACCAAATCTGTTTCCACTTTACAGTGAAAACATCATGAGAAACCTAGAGGAAGACGCTGGATTAAAGGTTGGAGGAAAAATAATAAACAACATTCGATACGCAGATGACATCGTGCTAATTGCAGAAAATGAAAGGGACCTACAAAACCTTGTGAATATACTTGAAATAGAAAGCAAAGGTAAGGGGTTGGAACTTAACAGAAGGAAGACTGAAGTCATGGTGACCAGTAAAAAACATGAAATCCCCTCATGCAAAATAACAGCAAACGGCACAACCTTGAGACAGGTTGATAAGTTTAAATACCTGTGAACGATCATTTCACCAGACGGCAGATGCACATCAGAAATAGCCAGCAGAATTGGCCAAGCCAAAACAACATTCGAGAAGATGAAAAGCATTCTTACCAACAAATGCCTATCAATTAACATCAGGAAGAGAGTTTTTGATTATTATACAGAACCAATACTGTTGTACGGTTGTGAGATGTGGACAGTCAACAAGCAAAGCCAGAACAAGACTGAGGCAGCTGAGATGTGGTTTCTCAGATGGATGTTGAGAGTTCCATGGACAGCAAAGAAAATAAACGAGACAGTCTTGATGGAGGCAGACACAAGTAGATCATTCATAAGGAAGATTAGGAAAAGACAGGCAACATTTATAGGCCATTTTATGAGGAAAGGGGAATTGGAACACCTGGTCACAACGGGAAAGCTGGAGGGAAAGAGAGCACCGGGAGAAGATGCTAGACGGACTTGCAGAGTGGCTGGGGACAAGGAAGGTGGAAGAGATGCTTGAGGCAACAAGAGATAGAGACAGATGGAAGTCCATAATCGCCAACGCCATGATGCAAGGCACCTGATGATGATGTGTCCCAGAAAATATCAGAACGTGCATGTCTCGCTGTATAAGCCGGTCAGTATGTGTTTATCACAGGGGCCCCTCAGACCGTATTGTTAGACGGGTAAGTAAGGTTTGCGTAATGAAGATCACGCCATTCATGATTGGACTGGTTACTCAACATTTTCCACCGACCTCTAGGGGGGAAGAAGAGTCTAGCCATATCGTTATACGGGTACGTAAGGTTTGCGTAATGAAGATCACGCCATCCATGATTAAACTGGTTACTCAACATTTTCCACCGAACAGGATCTAACGCTCACATTGATCTTATCCAACTGTAGAGGGAGGTTATCTAGTACACAAAAGGTTTCAGCAAATACCAACGTCCAAGCGAAAAGTCCAGAAAGTTGAATAACAACCAGGGCCGCTCGGCCAAAGATTGCTTAGATATTCAAATTTCGATGTCCAATGAAAGACAGGTGCCAAAGATTGCTTAGTTATTCAAATTTCGATGTCTAATGAAAGACAGGTGGGAAGGTCTTGAGTCAGCCATTGTAGTCAGTTGAGTGAGAGACTTCACAACCTATCTTAGAGTCCTATTAATATCCCACGTCTCATTTTATACTTTCGTTAGGGTAGGGATAGAAATAGGTAGTATGTTTGATTTTCCATGAAGCAAAGAGAGAGGGAATAGAGTAGGACATAAGAAAGTGTTCAGCATTCTAGTGATATGCAAGTTCTGATGATTCGTAGTGCCTCTTAGGATTTTAGGAATATTAGGACCCAGGACAGTAGGAATGGTGAATCACATTTATGCTGAAGTTGATTGATGAAATAAATACGTTGTAGTTATTAATTTATGTGTGGACTGCTGATGAGAATCATGTCTAGCGTGGTTAGTGCATTTCTTCTCGTCACTCTCCTTCCTTGTTGTGTGTGTGACTTCTAAGTAGAGAAACAATTCTTCATATACATCCCCAACTCATCTTCCTGTTATAGATGACACAACCAATATCCTTCTCGCGATACAACACCAATATCCTTCCCGCGATATGTACATCAGTGGTGTGTTCACGTACACATATGCACAACTCAGCAGGCCAGGATATCTTCGTATGCTTGAGTGCGTAGGCTTGCACATGTGTGTATGAAAAGGATTAAAAAATATGTGTGTGTGTGTGTGAGTGTGTGTGTGTCTGTGACACACGCGCGCGCGCACACACACACAGCACACGCTCTCCTCTCTCTTCTCTCTCTCTCTCTCTCTCCACACACACACACACACACACACACGCACAGACACACTGACACACATATACATACACACATACATATATATGTATATATATATTATATATATATATATATATATATATATATATATATAAGTATATGTAAATATATGTGTGTGTGTATGTGTGTGAGAGAGAGAGAGAGAGTGTGTGTGTGTGTGTGTGTGTGTGTCTCAGACACACACGCATACACACACAATCATTTTTAAATCCTTTTCATACACACATGTGCAAGCCTATGCACTCAAGCACACGCAGATATCCATAAAATTACATGGTTTCGGCAAAACCACAACAGGTCATCAACCAGCTGACGAACATCACGTAACCTATCGGCAGTCGTTGTCAGTGTAGTACCGGTTTCAGTTTCGTCGTTACACGTACGTTGCGGACCGTTCTGTCGCCGCCCTATAAATCATGGCATGCTGTGGAACACGGCAAGTATTGGGATAACTACGGAATGGTCACTCAGCCATAGAGCGCTGAAAAAAAAGATAAAAAAAACAAAAAAAAAACACGCTCTATTGTCTCAGCCTTCTTTATTCCTGTTGTTATACATCATTCTGGCTGGTAATCGTCTCATTGTAGATCTACTGATAATTTGCGCTATAAATATGTATTTATAATACTTCTTATATAGTAAATACCCCAGGTGTGTTCCATCCAATACCTTGCGGTCTTTTTTTGTTCGATGACGCCAGATTTCTTCAGTTTTCCTCTCCTACATCTTCCCCTTGATGTCCAGTGAAGGACAGTCCGGGTGATGTTGTATTGCTCTCTTCGTATCTGATGTGCCAAGTCATCTCTAAGTGCCCATATTCCTGCTCTCCTTGATGCATTGAGCAAGTTGTTGTAAGCTGTAGATGTGT
>CM060306.1:98259616-98287116 GCA_030674185.1 Monoplex corrugatus | reverse complement strand
CTGGCTCTGTTTCCTTTTGCCACTGTTTTTCCTTGAAAGATGGTTGCTATATGGTCCGTGTTCTTGCTGCGTGACACACGGCCAATGTATTTTAGTCTTCTCTTGTTGATCTCTGCAAGTAGTTTTCTGGTGGTATCAAGATCTTCCAGGACACTTTCATTAGTTCTTCTGTCTGTCCATTTGACATGTAGGTCCTAGTATAGTATAGTATAGTAGGCCTCCTTCGGTCATGACTGACCATGGACAAAGTACATCCGTTCAAATGTCTAGATGGGCTGTCTGCTTGGTCCAAGCAGCGTCGCCTGTGACTGTACAGACCAATGCGAGAGAGGCAGTCTCTGTCGCAGCGGTCGCATGTGTATGCTGATGCTGGTCTGTTGGCTGCCATCTCTTTTCTGCGAACTCGCTTTTCTGCTGCAGCAGCTGACAGTTTGTCCTCACCAATCCGCAGCTGTTTCTTGAGAATAGTTCTCCAGCTGTTGCGGTCGTCTGCGAGGTCCTCCCAGGACTCAGTGTTGATCTCAAGCGCCTTCATGTCACGCTTGCAAACATCTTTGTATCTCAGCTGTGGGCGGCCAATGTTTCTCTGCCCTGTGGCAAGCTCACCATAAAGGATGTCTTTTGGGATGCGACCATCTTCCATGCGGCGAACGTGGCCCAACCAGCGCAGCCTACGCTGTCTCAGCATGGTTTGCATGGTTGGGAGGCCAGCGCAGGTTAGGACTTCGGTGTTGATCACCTTGTCTTGCCAGGAAATGCCAAGTATGCGCCGTAGGCTTCTCAGGTGGAAGGTATTGAGCCTTTTCTCCTGATGAGCATGCGTGGTCCACGCCTCGCTGCCATACAGCAAGGTGCTGAGGACACAGGCGTTGTATACAGCCATCTTTGTCTTTGTGGTCAGCTTGGGATTTGTCCACACCCTTTGTGTGAGGCGGGCTAGTGTTGTGGCTGCCTTCCCGATCCTCTTGTCGACCTCTGTGTCAAGGGAGAGGTTATCGGTGATGGTAGACCCAAGATATGTGAATTGATGGATGGCTTCAAGCTCGTAGTCATCAATGGTGATGGCTGGTGGAGATGGCGTGTATTGGCCCAGGACGTTTGTCTTCTTAAGACTGATGGTCAGACCAAAATCTTTGCAGGCCTGGGAGAAGCGGTCCATTAGTGACTGCAAGTCCCGCTGAGTATGGGTCACAACTGCGGCATCGTCGGCAAATAGCATGTCTCTGATGAGGGCTTCACGGACCTTTGTCCTTGCTCTGAGGCGGGCGAAGTTGAAGAGCCTGCCATCTGATCTGGTCCGCAGGTGGATCCCTTCTTGCGCTGTGCTGAACGCATGCCTCAGGAGGAGAGCGAAGAAGATTCCAAAGAGGGTTGGGGCCAGGATGCAGCCTTGTTTCACACCGCTGCGTACGTCGAAGGGCTTGGAGAGGTTTCCGTTGAACTGCACCATCCCTTTCATGTTTGAGTGGAAGGACTCAATTAAGCTGTGCAGTTTGGGGGGACAGCCGATTTTTCGGAGAGCCCTGAAAAGGCCATCTCTGCTGACTAGGTCAAAGGCCTTGGTGAGGTCAATGAATGCCACATACAGGGGCATCCGCTGCTCTTTGCACTTCTCCTGGATTTGGCGAAGGGAGAAGACCATGTCTACCGTGGATCTCTCTGCTCGAAAACCACACTGTGATTCCGGGTAGACGCGTTCAGCCAGTTTCTGCAGGCGGATTAGGAGGACCCGAGCATAGACTTTGCCAACAATGCTGAGGAGCGAGATACCTCTGTAGTTGTTGCAGTCGCTCCTTTCGCCCTTGTTTTTGTACAGGGTGACGATCTTGACGTCCCTCATGTCCTGTGGTACAGCTCCCTCATTCCAACACTGACAGAGAACTGCGTGCAAAGGGTGCAGAAGAGAAGTCTTGCAGTGCTTGATGAGGTCTGGGGGAATTCCGTCGTTGCCAGGTGCCTTCCCTGATGCCAGGCTATCAATGGCCTTGCTGAGTTCGTCCGCAGTTGGCTCTGCGTCAAGTTCTTCCATTACCGGCATGCACTTGATGGCATCGAGGGCTAAGGGGGACACCATGTTCTGTGTGGAGTAGAGGTCGGAGTAGTGTTCCGCCCATCTTTCCATCTGTTGGCTAGGATTGCTGATTACTTCCCCAGTGGAGGATTTGAGGGGGGCGATCTTGCTCTGTGTTGGTCCCAGTGCCTTCTTGATGCCATCATACATTCCTCGGATGTTGCCTCTTTCAGCAGCACTCTGTATCTCTTCGCTGAGCTCTGTCCAGTACTCGTTTGCGCTGCGCCTGGCGTTAAGCTGAACCTTACTTCTGGCAGCCCTGAGGATTTGCAGGTTCTTCTCACTGGGTGACCGCTTATACTTGGTGATGCGGCACGCTTGGCCTCAACAGTGGGAGTCATCTCTGATGATTTGGCCTCAAACCAGTCGTGGGACTTCACAGTTTTCTTCCCAAAGGTGGCCATAGCAATGCGGTGCATGGTGCCTCGTAGCGTTTCCCATCTCTCAGTGGCAGAGTCTCTGGGCTGCAATGCATCGTATTCTCTCTGAAAGGCCTCTGCGAACTGTTCTACAAGATCTGGCTGAGACATCTTGCTGACGTCAATGCGAGGGTTCCCTTGTTTCTTTGAGCAGTGGAACTTCTTTGGTTGTAGCCTGATCTTGCAACATACCAGAGAGTGGTCTGTGTCGCAGTCTGCGCTGTGATAAGAGCGAGTGTGGAGAACGTTTTTGATAGCGGCACGTCTTACTAGGATCAAATCCAGTTGGTGCCAATGTTTTGAGCGGGGATGCCTCCAGGAGACTTCGTGCTGAGGCTTCGTCTTGAAGAAGGAGTTGGCGATGCACAGTTCATGGCAGGCGCAAAACTCAAGCAGTCGCTGTCCATTCTCATTCATTTTCCCCACTCCAAAGGAACCGAGGCAGAAGGGCCATGAGTCATTGTCTGCACCCACTCTGGCGTTGAAGTCGTCCAGGAGAACAAGTTGTTCTGTCCTGGGGATGTTCCTTATGGTTGATGCAAGATTTTCGTAGAACTCATCCTTGGTGTCTGGAGAGGCGGACAGAGTTGGGGCATAAACGCTGATGAGAGTGACATAGCCTTCGGTGATGTTGAGGCGGAGAGTCAAGAGTCGTTCTGAATCGCCGCTGCCTGGTTCAATCATGTTCAGCAGGCTGTTCCTTACTGCAAAGCCTACTCCGTGCTCTCTTGGGGCATCAGAACTCTTTCCTTGCCAGAAGAAGGTGTAGTCCCTTTCCTTTAGTGTTCCTGAGTCAGCCAGCCGTGTTTCCTGCAGAGTGGCAATGTCCACATTGAGCCTCTTTAGTTCGCTGTTTATGACGGCGGTTTTTCTGGCGTCGCTGATGTCTTGCAGATCTTGGGAGAGCCCAGGCATCATTGTTCGGACATTCCAACAGCCCAGTTTCACTGCTGATCCTTTTCCTGATCCGTTTCTTGAATTTGAATTTTTCTTTTTGTTTGGTGCGGTAATTAACGACCTGCTTGTCAGATTTTCTCCTAATCTTCATGCACCCAATGAAGAAGGCAGGTCGTGGCGGGACAGCACCTAACTGGCTGGGGGCTGCCCAGCGTAGGTGGGCGGTAGCTGTCCAGTAAGACACGAAAGTCTCTCCCACCGTCAAAAGCAACCCCTGGCGTCAGCTCTACGCCAGTTGAGCAATGACTTATCACCGGTATCTGTTGCTTCCCGTGTTGTGCCGACACTAGTGTTAGTAGCGAGGCTGGAGTGTCCTCTCCAGGTCGTAGGTGCAGAGTGTTTGTGGATGAATGGACGATTGTAAGCCTGGGCAGTGTAATATGGAAGACAGGCTGTTGCCCATGCAACTTGTCCCCCCCCTCTCCACCTCGCTGACAGATCCAAAGGAACAGCAGGGCTGTTACGTTTTGGTGCCAACGCAGCCGCAGGAGCTGCCGGAAAGTGACAAAGTTTGCCATCCAACCGCCTTAGGGGCCCCACACCGGATTTACTGTCAGGGTTTACTCCCTTAGCTAGATGACCGCGGGTAGCTCTCCAGAGCTGGCGCCCTTTGATGAATCTAATTTATTTCCACCAGGGTTTCTAGCCACCCTCCTCACCATCCTCCTGAGAGGACTGATGGGGGTGCTGGTTTAGTCGCCAGCAATTCGACTCTGTGACAGGTAGTACTGGGTTCCAGGTTACCAGTAGCGGATACATCTTTCCGACCTGGTCCTAGTAGTCTCTGATAAAACAGTCAGTTTTTCTCAGAGTATGGGTTTCGCAGCCATAAATCATGACTGGTCAGATCAAAAGTTTTAGAAGTCTAACTTTCAGGCCATTTGATACGCCACTGTCTTTCCTCGTGTGCTACACCCAAATCTGCCAACAGACTCCTTGAGCCGGCGCAAGCCCCTATATGTTGACAAGGTCTTGAAATAGGGAGGGGAACGGGAGCTATGAAACACTGACACCACCTGAATGACTGGAGCAAAGGGACTATGATTGGGACAAAGGGACTATGATTGGGACAAATAGACTATGATTGGGACAAAGGGACTATGATTGGGACAAAGGGACTATGATTGGGACAAAGGGACTATGATTGGGACAAATAGACTATGATTGGGACAAAGGGACTATGATTGGGACAAAGGGACTATGATTGGGACAAATAGACTATGATTGGGACAAATAGACTATGATTGGGACAAATAGACTATGATTGGGACAAAGGGACTATGACTGGGGCAAAGTGACTATGGTTGGGACAAAGAGATTATGATTGGAGCAAAGAGGCTATGATTGGAGCAAAGACACTATGATTGGGACAAAGAGACTATGATTGGGCAAAGAGACTATGATTAGAGCAAAAAGACTATGATTAGAGCAAAAAGACTTTGATTGGAGCAAAAAGACTATAATTTGAGCAAAGAGATTATGATTGGAGCAAAGAAACTATGATTGGAGAAAAGAGACTACGGTTAGAGCAAAGAGATTATGATTGGAGCAAAGAGTCTATGACTGGAGCAAAGAGACTATGATTTGGGCATAAACACTATGATTGAAGCAGAAAGACTATGATTGGAGCAAAGACACTATGATTGGGACAAAGAGACTATGATTGGGGCAAAGAGACTATGATTAGAGCAAAAAGACTATGATTAGAGCAAAGAGACTATGACTGGAGCAAAAAGACTATGATTTGAGTATAGAGACATGATTGGAGCAAAGAGACTATGATTGGAGCAAAGAGACTACGGTTAGAGCAAAGAGATTATGATTGGAGCAAAGAGACTATGACTGGAGCAAAGAGACTACGGTTAGAGCAAAGAGATTATGATTGGAGCAAAGAGACTATGATTGGAGCAAAGAGACTACGGTTAGAGCAAAGAGATTATGATTGGAGCAAAGAGACTATGATTGGAGCAAAGAGACTACGGTTAGAGCAAAGAGATTATGATTGGAGCAAAGAGACTATGATTAGAGCAAAGAGACTACGGTTAGAGCAAAGAGATTATGATTGGAGCAAAGAGACTATGACTGGAGCAAAGAGATTATGATTTGGGCATAGACACTATGATTGGAGCAAAGAGACTATGACTGGAGCAAAGAGAATATGATTGGCGCAAAGAGACTATGATTGGTGCAAAGAGACTATGATTGGAACAAAGAGACTATGATTGGAGCGTTATGATCAGCAGCAAACAAGCAAACCTTTTCCATGCAGGGTGGTAAGCCTATAGGACTCGAGATATGAGATCTTAAATCTACGGCAGTATCAAATGAATCGGCCCGTTTACATAAAAAGAAAAAAAAACGATAACTGACAATGATGTTACAACAACAACCTCACACACACACACACACACACACACACACACACACACACACACACACACACACACACACACACACACACACACACACTCACACACACACTCACACACACACACGCACGCACGCACGCATGCTTGCACACACCCACACACAAACACCACACACCACACAACCACACACACACACTGAGCTCTCATGCGGGCGTACACTTACTCATACTGATACCATTCCCTAAACAGACACTCGACACATTCATATGGGTGCATTCGTGAACATAATCATACACCTCCCTCTCTGTCTGTCTGTCTGTCTGTCTGTCTGTCTCTCTCATACACATATATACACCACACATACATACACACACATACGCTCGCACGCACAAACACATACACAAACACAGACACGCACACAACAGATAGACACACACAGAGACAAACACACACAGACACACACACAACAGATAGACACACACACAGACACACACACACAGACACACACACAGACACACACACACAGACACACACACACACAGAGACACAGAGACACAGACGCACACACACACACACACACACACACACATTCACACACACACACACACACACACACACACACACACACACACACACACACACACACACACACACACACACACACATACTTTGAGGCTTTGAGCGCCATGGTTCATTATCCGATATTTAAAAGTCATTATCATCGTTATCACCGCCGCCATCATTTTCATTGCCATCATGCTCATCATCATCGTCATCACTATCATTTTCATCAACGTCGTTATCATCAACGTCGTCGTCGTCGTCGTCGTCGTCGTCGTCGTCATCATCATCATCATCATCATCATCATCATCAACGCGTCATCATTAACAATAACCATTTATCGGCGGCAAAAATGAAGTTATTTCAAAGTTCTAATGACAATTATTGACAAATTATAATTCAACATAGAAATGATTAAACAAAGTCATTGCGATTGAAAATCCAAATACTTTGGAACAAAACGTTAAAATTATAATCATCATTATATCACGAGTAATCGCTATGATTGATATTAGCTTTTACATTCACATTTTGCTTTGGGTTATGTCTGAACCTATTCCTGAAGAATAAAAGGCAAAATTGATGAGTACCTCATCATCATCATCATCAGTCCCGTGGTCTGGTTGACCGTTGGGGCACCACTGAAGATTTTGCAACCAACTTCCTCCACTCCTCACGGTCCTCAGCTTTCCGCAGAATGATGTTCCATTCAAGGCCAGTCCATTCTCTGATGTTGTCTTCCCATCTTTTTCTCTGTCTGCCTCTTCGTCTCCCTCCCTGAACTGTTCCTTGCAAGACGGTCTTGGCCAGTCCAGATGATCGTGTGACGTGCCCGTACCACCTCAGTTTGCGTCTTTTCACTGAAGTCAGGAGGTCTTCATACGGCCCGATGGCGTTTTCGATTCGGGTTTTGAGTAATATGAGTACCTCATATTACGTGAAATGATTGAAACTTTATACTTGTGGTAGTTTATAGTTTATCATGAGGAAAATTATTATTATTATACGTAAACATTAGTGACCGAAGAAACGAAATTATCAAAAAATTGTTTATTTACTTATTTTTTCCATGTGCTTTATACAAAAAAAGTTAATCACATGCTCTTACTGTATCGTTAATCATAGTCAGTTCATTTTCCTTTTGGACGTCAGGACATAAAAAACTCAGACAAGATTGTTAGGATCTTTCTCTGTCTGTCAAAATTTCTAGGACCCTTGTCTTTCCATCTTTACACTTGGACAGGATTTTAGGATCTTTCCCTTTTCACACTCTGACAAGATTTCTAGAATCTTTCTCTTTCCTTCTTTATACCGAGACAAGATTTCTACAATCTTTCTCTTTCCTTCTAGATACTGAGACAAGATTTCTACAATCTTTCTCTTTCCTTCTATATACTGAGACAAAATTTCTACAATCTTTCTCTTTCCTTCTTCATACAGTGACAAGATTTCTACAATCTTTCTCTTTCCTTCTTTATACAGTGACAAGATTTCTACAATCTTTCTCTTTCCTTCTTTATACATGACAAGATTTCTACAATCTTTCTCTTTCCTTCTTTATACAGTGACAAGATTTCTACAATCTTTCTCTTTCCTTCTTTATACAGTGACAAGATTTCTACATCTTTCTCTTTCCTTCTTTATACAGTGACAAAATTTCTACAATCTTTCTCTTTCCTTCTTTATACAGTGACAAAATATTCTACAATCTTTCTCTTTCCTTCTTTATACAGTGACAAGATTTCTACAATCTTTCTCTTTCCTTCTTTATACAGTGACAAGATTTCTACAATCTTTCTCTTTCCTTCTTTATACAGTGACAAGATTTCTACAATCTTTCTCTTTCCTTCTTTATACAGTGACAATGATTTCTACAATCTTTCTCTTTCCTTCTTTATACAGTGACAAGATTTCTACAATCTTTCTCTTTCCTTCTTTATACAGTGACAAAATTTCTACAATCTTTCTCTTTCCTTCTTTATACAGTGACAAGATTTCTACAATCTTTCTCTTTCCTTCTTTATACAGTGACAAAATTTCTACAATCTTTCTCTTTCCTTCTTTATATTGAAACAAGATTTCTAGAAATCTTTCTGCTTCGTTCTTCATACTCTGACAAAATCTCATGGATCTTTCTCTTTTCCTCTTTATCCTAATATGTTGTTGTTCTTCTCCTGTCCCATCTTCTGTCCTACTATCTCCACGCCACTTATTTCGCGTCTCCAACGTACCTCCAAACTCACCGTAACTAAGACAATGTAAGAATAGGTATGAATGGCCACAAAATTTAGAACAATCTTTTACAGTGCTATAACGATGAGAACGAGGATAACAATGGTGATACTCAGTATAGAGTTCCCTTTGGACTGAACTGCTTGACAAGTTTGTACTCTATGTTTGGGTTCATAAGATATCCTTGCGTCACTCGGGCTCCAGAGATGCACACAATGAGTGCAGAATATTAGTCATTGAATTTGAACAACATTCTCAATGACGCATCCGTGATGCGGATGAGATTCTACAGTGTGGTCCCGGTCTTTCAAACATGCCCATAGCACACTCTACTCCGGGTAAGAGCCAGTCAGGCAAAATGATCCTACAATATAATTATATAATAATAATAATAATAATTACAATATTTATATAGCGCAAAATCTTGATAAAATCAAATCTAAGCGCTGAAGCAGACACACACGCAAGCACGCACGCACGCACGCACGCACACACACGCACGCACACACACACACACACCACACACACACCCACACACACCCACACACACCCACATACACGCATGGCTATAAATGGGGAGAAAGAATAAAAGCAATAAAAGCAAGAATAAAAGCAATGGAAAATTATAAATTATAGAGAGCATAGCATATACAATTATATATTATAACCATGTGATTCCCCTCCGAGCGGAGACAGGCTGCAGAGGGGGGGGGGGGGGGGGGTTGAGTGAGGTTAGGATTTTATGCGGAGGAGAAAAGGTGAGTTTTGAGAGCGGACTTGAAGGAGACAAAAGTAGGTTGCTGACGGACTGAGAGAGGAAGTTTGTTCCAGGAGAGTGGACCAGAAACAGAGAAGGCTCGTGGACCATAGGTATTGAGCTTAGTGCGTGGAAAGCGAAAAGTCAGAGGATCGGAGGCAGAGTGGAGGGTACGTGAGGGAAATAGATCTCAAGTAGGCTTGACAGGTAATCGGGGGCTGCGTTATTGAGGCTTTTGTAGCACATGGTGTCTAGTTTGTACTGTATGCGCTTTGATACAGGGAGCCAGTGAAGTTGTGCCAGGAGAGGAGATATGTGGTCAGCTTTTTTCTTTTTGAGTACAAGGCGTACAGCATTGTTTTGAATGTGCTGTAGGATGTGAATGGTGGAGGCAGGAAGACCAGAAAGGAGTGAATTGCAATAGTCAATGCGAGACATTATGAAGGAGAGAACGAGTTTTGCAGTTGTTTCGACAGAGAGATACTTCCTGATCAGCCTTATACGATGGAGATGATAGTAGCAAGATCTGGCAGTTTGAGAAACAAAGTTGTTCATGGAGAGGGTAGAGTCAATGCAGACACCAAGGTTTTTAGCTGAATCATAAATTGGGACTGATGTGTTACATAATGGGAGAGAAAGAGGAGGCAGCTGAGAAAGTTTCTGACGGGTGCCAATGAGGATAGCTTCTGTCTTGTCATCATTAAGCTGAAGTTTGTTGAACGTCATCCAGTTCTTAATGTCTGAGTAACACTCAGTGGTGCAAGTCAACAGGCGCTGTATATTATCAGGTGAGTCACTGTCTTGAAGTTGGGTGTCATCAGCATAAAAGTGGTGTTTTATAGAGTGGGAGTTGATGATGGTGGACAGGGGGGAGGTGTAAAGAGTGAAAAGAACAGGGCCAAGGACAGATCCTTGTGGAACACCACAGGTCAGGTATGCAGGTTGAGAGTAAGTGCCATTGATGAGAACGGTTTGTTTTCTGTTTGATAGGTATGAGGTGAACCAAGACAGAGCAATGTCAGAGATGCCAAAAGTATGATGAAGTCTAGAAAGGAGAATACCATGATCAATGGTATCAAAGGCTGCAGACAGATCAAGGAGTGTGAGGAGAGAGACTTTGCCAGTATCAGTTGCAAGGAGGAGATTGTTGAGAATGTGTAGTAGGGCAGTTTCAGTGCTATGGCACTGGCGGTAGGCTGACTGGAAAGGATTGAGGAGATTGTTGGCAGGCAGGTGAGAGTTCAGCTGGTTGAGGACGACTTTTTCAAGGAGTTTTGACAAGAAAGAGAGATTAGAGATAGGCCGGTAATTTTTCAGTTCATTTGGGTCTAAATTGTGTTTCTTGAGGAGATGGTGAACAATAGCAGACTTGAAAGAATCTGGGACAGTTCCAGTTTGAAGAGAAGTGTTGATGATGTCAGTGATGAATGGGAGGAGAGTAGGGAGACAGTCGGAGTAGAGAGAACCTGGAAGAGAATCCAGTTCGCAGGTTTTGAACGACATGGATCTGATTGTGTTGAGAATTTCTTCTTGTGAGACTGGGGTAAAAGTAGTAAGAGGTGTGCCAGAGAAGGAAGGGTCAGGTGGCATGGTTGACAGGGTGTCCTGTCAAGCCTGTCACGAAGAGTTTGTATATATATATATATATATTTTTTTTTATTATTATTATTATTATTTTTTTATTGATGGGAGTTCGAACCTATGAACACCCAGTCATTAGTCCATAGTATAAACCCCTTTAACAAGTTGACTGGTCATCTTTACGCTAATAGTAGTAAGAAACTCTGGGCAGAGCTGGACAGCAGAAGGTCCTCAGAGGAGAACCCCCCGTCAAGCAAGTGTTTCGGCCCTTAACTCCTGACATTCTGAAGGGGCTGGCCGCATCCAGGTCATGATTACTGGATGCCACTCTGCTGTCGCCATTTGAAAGAGAGAGAGAGTGAGAGAGTGAGAGAGAGAGAGAAGAGAGAGAGAGAGAAACCCCCTTTGACAAGTTGATTGGTCATCTTTACGTTATACTGTATTATGTTGTTAGTATTGTATCGGTGTGTTTGGATGCCTTTTTCTACAGACTAGTCTTAGCATTTCTTGTTTATTTTATCTTTGATCAGGGCACATAACTTTACAAATAACTTTTCTAGTTGTAGAGATGAATATATGCCAAACGCTGCAACTGTTCTTCTCATTTCGAAGAAAAAGGCGTTACAAGACACAGCTGTATTAACATGCTGAAGTCTATAATGCAAAACACATAAGACATGCCAATGCAAACAGAAGAAACTTCTATTTACAAATGATGAAAAGAAGTCTTTCAAGCGCCCAGTTCTGGGAAAACGCATACAGGACATAATACCACAAGGAAGTTTCCCGCTTGTAACTGTGAATATAGAGGTCTGCAGTAATCAGGAAGTGATGGGAGGGGTGTGCATTACAACACACTAAATGATGTACTGAAGTTCATGTCAGTTTACTAAATAACTAAAACGGGTGTATTACAAGATGCTAAACCATATACGAAAATTCAAGTTAGTTTGCTAAATGAGAAACTTGAACTGATGCGTTAGAAGACGCAACAGAAGTAATACATGAAAAGTTCAAGTTTGTTCACTAGGCCACAACATATAATCATCGATCATATAATTATTCTCTGGCTTAAAAAAAAAAAGTTTGTAACGGACAATTTTGTAACTTCGGACCTAGGACGCTTATGATAATAAACTATTAAACCTAAAATCTTACTAGATTGAATATGCACGTCTAGCGCCTGTGCTTTGCATAGCCACATGGCGTTCGCTCAGCAGGCCAAACTCCCATCATGTCGTTAGTTTAGCTGGCACTTTTAACAAAACAAAAGCGACGTAGACAGGAGCGGCACGTGAGTGGTCTGGTGAAACATTTGGTGACTTTCCACTGTTTGTCAACGAGGTTTTTAAGAAACAGCTGCACCTCGAACAATTTTGCTCAGCGACCAGTGGTGGGTGTATCGACATTCCTCTTTGGTTCATCATACTCGGACATTGATGTTCGTGATCTATGCAGCCAGCAACAAGAAAATGCCCGAATTATGACGAGGTAAGAACGGACAGACAGACAGACAGACATACACACAGAACACAGACAGACAGACAGACAGACAGACACACACATCTACACTATTCGCATGTACATGTATGTATGTCAGTATATGTACATGTTATGTGTGCGTACGTGTGTGTGTGTGTATGTGTGTGTGTGTGTGTGTGTGTGTGTGCGCGCGCGCGCGCGCGTGTGTATGTGTGTGTGTGTGGAGAGAGAGAGAGAGAGAGAGAGAGAGAGAGAGAGAGAAAGATCGCGCGCGTGCACGCGCGTGTGTGTGTATGTGACATTTTTGGCACCGTTGACTAACAGTATATTAAAATTTTAGTTAAGAGTAGTAAAATTGTATTTTGTCATTTGCCAAGTTCAATGTTGATCAGTTCCGCATCGAAAAAGATGACAACTGACTCAAAATGCCACCGGCGTTGGAAGAAAAGTACAATACAATACAACACGACACAACACAACACAACACAACACAACACAACACAACACAACACAACGCAACGCAACGCAACGCGACACGACACGACACGACACGACACGACACGACACGACACGACACGACACGACACAACACAACACAACACAACACAACACACAACACAACACAATGCAACACAACGCAACAGTACAATGATATGTTGTAAACCCTTGTACTGGACCAAGACAGTGATTTTTTTACGAAGAAGAAAAATAAATCCTATTAGTTTTCTTTGGCTTGAGTCCCCACATTGACATGGGATGTGTTACATAAACTTATCAGATAAAATAAAGTTAAAACTGCCATAAATGAAAAGCGTGTTTAATTCCCTTTCAGAAAAATACAGGTGTTATATACTTTCCTTCAGTATTTTGCATGCTAGACTTTTGTTGTTGTTGTTAATTATTACCTTCCACAACCACAAAACCCTTGGCAAATAGTTGTCACCGAGCATAAAATAGGAGTAGTTAGGAGCTGTGACTTTGATCATTGTGTCTGTATTAAAAAAAACAAAACAACACAAACAGATCATCGCCAAAGAAACAGACGAACAAACGGACAAACCAACCAACCAACAAAAACAAAACAAAACAACGACAACAAAAACAAACAAAGAAAAACAACGAACAAACCAACAAACACAATCAAACAAACACACAGAAACAAAACCAGAACAAACAAAACAAAACAAAACAAAACAACAAAACTGTGAGATAAGTTTCTTTTTTAAAGAACAAAGAAGTATATTATTTCCTGTCTTATTTGACCTCTATATAGACAGCAAAATGTTTCTATTTCCTGTTAAAAAAAAAACTCGGGTAAAAGGAAATTCACACTGACGTATAACCGGTGTATTTATAACATGAAGTAACCTTGATCTGTCATCAGTATTTAAGCCTACTATCATTTGACATCGCTCTTAACGTTTCCATCATTCTGTTGGTGTCAGCTTAATGTTTCATAAGTTCTTCTCTCCCACCCCTTCCCGTTTGTAGACTTTGCCAGCGTACAGGTTTTTGCACAAGCCTAGGTGTTGTTTTTTTTCTTCCATATGATAGCTGGCAGGTTTGGATGGAGCGCATATGAAATTGCCCGAATGTGACGAATCCCTCTAGAACAAACTCCAAGAACCCAAACTCTCAACTACAAGTCCAACAGGAAGTTTGCAGACAAGACCATCCTGTTTGATGCTAATTGCCTGCATAAAGGATACTTAGGCCTATAGCCGTGTATGAGTACCAATGACCCATATTCTATACACGTATTTCATCACTGTGAATATGATTAAAACTATGTCCAGGCGAGTGGCGTAGACACACATGCACACACGCACGCACACGCACGTACACATACACACACACGCACCAGGAAGATCCGTTCTTTGGTTTCATTATTGTTTTTCTTTTCACTCGTTTAAATCGTCCTTTCTGACCCAATTTCATTTATCAAAGGAAAACCATTCGTCATAGCAGACCCGCTGACTCTTCCGTGTTTTCTTTAGTAACAGGAATTTAGGCAGGCATTATACGGTAAATCAACATGTTTTTTTGATTTATAAAAACTGATCTAAATAAATCAGTCTCAGGATGCCAGTTGTCAAATATCAGTACATACCGGTGCACGACGATTCGCCAAATCATGTTTCGCTTAATTTAATGTCGTTTTGACTGGACTTTTCAAGACTGGTTCGTTTTGCGTAGAGAGGTTATAGAAAAATCAGCAAAGTCCGAAACTTGTGAGAAATTCTTCAGACATAAATGGTTTATGCACCAAGAGTCACAGTCAGATCCATCAGCGACTTCTGTCCATCGCTGAATTCTCCGAGGAGACTCATCTTCAGTCGCCGATTCCGTGATCTCAACAAATACCAGAGACCCGAATATTTAGGCGAAACCACCGTGTTATGTATGTGTGTGTATATGTGCACCCTAACCTTGAATAACGGCAAAGTTGGAGATTAGGAAGAAGTAGCAAAGATCAAATTATGAGGTGAAACGAATTTAGGCGAATCATGTGGCATTCGACAATGCCTCGGGCGGGCCACAAGTTTTGTTTTTGTTAGTTTGGGGATGTCCCCTTAGCTCCTTTGGTCAGAGTACCATGATGATGAAATAGGGGGGGTGGGTTCAAGCGATCCACGGTCAGTGTGTGTGTGTGTGCATGTGTGTGTGTGTGTGTGTGTGTGTGTGTGTGGTGTGTGTGTGTGTGTGTGTGTGTGTGTGTGTGTGGAGTGTGTGAGTATGTGTGTGTGTGTGTATGTGTGTATGTGTACGTGTATGTGTGTGTGTATGCGTGAGTGTGTATGTATGTATGTGTGTATGTGTGTGTCAGTGTGTATGTGTGTGTATGTTCGTTCGTTATTTCTTTTAACGTCTATTCACATATGTGCTTTTAGACGAGTGTGTGTATGTGTGTAGTGTATGTGTGTGTGGTGTGTGTGTGTGTAGTGTGTGTGTGTGTGTAGTGTGTGTGTAGTGTGTGTGTGTAGTGTGTGTGTGTGTGTATAGTGTGTGTTGTGTATGTGAGTGTGTTGTGTGTGTGTATGTGTGTGTGTGCGTGCGTGTGTAGTGTGTGTGTGTGCAGTGTGTGTGTGTGTGTGTGTGTGTAGTGTGTGTGTGTGTGTGTAGTGTGTGTGTGTGTATGTGAGTGTGTTGTGTGTGTGTATGTGTGTGTGTGTGTGTTTTCTTTGTTTGCTTTTGTTTGATTTTGTTTTTGCTTGCTCAGTTGATTAATCCAAGGACTGAAGATCTGATTTTTCAATTTCAACCCGAACCTGCAACATAAAAACTGCCTTGTTCGCTGCCCATCTTAATAATGCCCCAATCATTCTGGTGGTGTCAGCGTAGCGCTTCATAACCCCCCCCCTTCTCCCTCAACCCCCCCCCACCCCCCCACCCCAATTCATGACCTTGCCAGGTCATCGGGTTTTGCGCTGGCTCAATTACTCTGCCAGACTATTACTGGTAGATTCGATGGAGCGCATATGGACTTTTCCAAGTAGAATCAATCCTCCTTCAAAAAATTCCAGACTCCATCAGTCTGACATCAAGTGACAACAGGGCTGAACGAAACTGATTTGGTCAGAAAGTGAAACTTACCTGAAATACACAACTGAGTACTGTGGGTTTTACCAGAACGCATATTGTTCGTTATGCGCTACGTTCCCTCCTCCACGGCAGATACATACTCTTTAAAAATGATGTATATGTATAGATATATTTATTATTATTACTATCATTATTATTATCAGTGTTGTTGTTGTTATTGTTGTGTTGTTATCAACATTGTCATCATCATCATTATCATCATCATCATCGTCGTCGTCGTCGTCATCATCATTATTAATAGTAGTAGTAGTAATAGTAGTCGTCGTATTTACGGAGGGCAGACTGGAGAGAGAGAGAGAGAGAGAGAGAGAGAGAGAGAGAGAGAGAGAGAGAGAGAGAGAGGAGAGAGAGAGAAAGAGAGAGAGAGAGAGACAGACAGACAGACAGAAAGGCAGACAGACAGACAGATAGAGGGAGAGAGGGAGAGAGAGAGAGAGAGAAAGAAAGAGAGAGAGAGAGAGAGAGAGATGTACACGAGCAATGCACAAGTCATCAGTCTCATCCTGCAAGCAAAGCAGGAACAAGAACAAGCGCGACTGCCCGCGTTCAAGCGAACAGGAACCACAAACAAACAAAATAGAAACACAACCATAATCAGCTTACCATCAACTCAAGTCACCAACCAAACCACCTTCTTCTGCGTTCATGAGCAACTCCTGTTTAGAACACTCGTATCCGGGAGCCCCCCCCCCCCCCCCCCTCAAAGCTAGCAAGCAAACAAAACTAAAAAAAAAAAAAGACAAATGAATGGGCTTTTGCGTGTATGTCTGCAATTTCACCCAGAAATTTTAGGGATACTGGGTATTTTCATGCTTCTGTATTTCACCAGACAGTCTTGATGGAGACAGACACAAGAAGATCATTCATAAGGAAGATTAGGAAAAGAAAGGCAACATTTATAGGCCATTTTATGAGGAAAGGGGAATTAGAGCACCTGGTCACAACGGTAAAGCTGGAGGGAAAGAGAGCACCAGGTAGACCCAGGGAAGAATATTGGACGGACTTGCAGAGTGGCTGAGGACAGATTGGGTGGAAGATGTGCTTGCGGCAACAAGGGATAGATGCATATGGAGGGCCATGATCGCCACCGCCACGTGGCAGGGCACTTGGTGATGATGTATTCCACCAGACATAGCCATTACATGCCTCCTGGATTTTAAAGTGCGCATTTGATATTCAACACGCCCACACATACGAAGTGGGTTCAGCCACGAGTACATGTAGTGTATGTGCACTGATGCATACCGCAGTCTGATAATTAAATGGTATCTGATAGCAGTTATTGATATCCATCGGTAAATCCCGAACAAGTCACCGCTAATAGAGGCATTATAAGTTTCGCAAGTCTTGAAGTGCTTCAGTAACCTGAGAAATCGGGAAAATCTTCAGCCTATTTATAGTCACTACTTCGACCTGCCTCTCGCCGAAATTGTAAGGGGGCGGGGATTGGATTCTCCCAGGTCAATAAATAGTGTTGTAGCTTGATAGTGCCTAACCCCTCCTCGTGTGTATTCGCACGCAGAACATCAAATATGCACGTTATAAATCTTGTAAATCGATCGACGTTTGTGTCCGGTGGATGCACGCCCACCTAAGACGTAGAAGAGTACGCAATAATCCGCCTGCGCAGTGTGGGCAAAACAGCGTGCATGCATGTATCGAGAAAACATCGCGCTAAAAAGTAAACCAAAAGAAAAAAAATAATAAAAATAAGAAGCCCACTGGGCACTGTCAAGCAGGATTGAACTCAGATCCGACAAGTCTGACGTCCTTGTCACTTGGCTGTTGTGCCTCTTAATCGCCCCACCAATTAAACACACAAGTTTTAATCAATATAGCACACTCGCACACGTGTATGCATAAGCCTGTTTCAGTTTCAGTTTCAGTTTTATCAAGACGACGTCTTCGCGCTCGGAACGAATTCCATATACACTAACGTCACAGGTGCCACGTGTATGGTGATCATGGCACAAGCCTTAAGCCTGCACATAAACCCCTGAGTTGGCCAGGTCCTGAGGCCCTACCTAGGCTATGTTTTACCTAGTCTGCATTTTATACTGGTATTTTATCATAAGCCACAACTGGCGATGAAGGTGACCTTTCCCACTTTGTGCTAACTGCCATGGTCCTTGGTGGTCAGCAGAGTTGTAGTAGTACTAACTTCCCTGAGGGTGGATCCTCAGTGTTGAGGCGCAGAACTCAATGCTGCTCCACCCTAAAAGGACATCAATGGGCGAGAGGCATTTTTGTCTAATGTAGATGACGATGTAGACATTTGCATTGTAGTACATGATAGAAGGCTATTGCGGGCCAGGTATTTTTGATTCAGCATCCTGCATTATCAACCATGCCAGCAAGCAAAAACTTAACCCTTGAAGGCTGAAGGAAGCTGGTGGATAGAGTGAGGGAGTCAAAGGGTTAAGTTTTTGCAGCTGGTGGATAGGCTGCGGGATTTGAAGGGTTAACCTCCATATCTGAAAAAGCCATTTATCTACCATTCGCCAACTGTGACCCGCTGGGTTGGGGATGCTCGCGCATTACGAAGGTGGAGGTAGCTTTTCCCAATAATTTCAATAACAAAACTAATCTCATTTTGGTTCTCTCTGTCTGTCTGTCTGTCTGTCTGTCTGTCTGTCTCCAGCTCTCTCTCGCTCTCTCTCCAGGCTCTCTCTCTCCCCAGACTCGCTTCTCTCTTGACTCTTTCTCTCTTCTCTCTCTCTCTCTCTCTCTCTCTCTCTCTCTCACCAGGCTTTCTATGTCTCTGTCTCTCCTTGTTTCTCTCTCTCTCTCTCTGTCTGTCTATCTGTCTCTTTCTCTCTCTTTCTCGAATATCAACGAGTGGTTGACAGCATTTCTAGTGACACAGGTTGCATTCATTTGATTGACAATTCCTTGCAACACGAATCTAGATTTAATGTTGATGAAATTATTCAACAAGGGATGAAATCAAAGACAGACGATTCAGACCTCCCTCTGATCACCGACTTCCACTCAAATGTGGTAAGCATTAATGACAAGAGACCAGTTGTAAAGCCAGAAGAAACTTTTCTCCATTTTCTTCAACACCCAAAGCTCTGTAGTGGGCCTATGACCTGTCCTGTATATGTTTATATATTTATCTTATATACATGTATTGTTGACAGCGTCGATACTTCATGCACATAGATACTTTGGTGAAGATGTGGAAGTCTTGCGTGTGTTTTGAGCTTTAAGTCTCTGGTGCAAATGATTCTACTTTACCAGTATCGTTCGTCTTTGTATCTTGTTGAAAATCAGTAAGAAAAAAAAAAGTTGATGAAAACATCTGAGTCACACACACACACACACACACACACACACACACACACACACACACACACACACACACACACACACACACACACACACACACACACACACACACACACACACACACACAACACACTACACACACACTTGATTAATAGTTTATCCTTAAGAGGCACTGATATTACTTTCTGCTGGATACCATCTCATAGTTCTTTTCATTACAATGATATGGTTGATAGGGCTGCCAAACGGGGGGCAAAGAGCTCACCAGATTCAAATCATATACAACTTTCCCTCTCATTGCATGAGTGTTATACCTTAGTGGACGCCTACGTATGGAAGCAGTTTCAAGATAAACAGAAAAAGTATGAAAAATGTTACATGAATTTTGAAATTAGCAAAACACCTAAGCGGTTCCCTGCCAGCAGAAGTATACAATCCCTTATGTATAGGTGGAAACTTGATGCATTCAAAACAAAATACACCAGGAATGTAGTGTGCCTGTGTGGAAAGAAGATAACACATAGTCATATTCTTTCATGCGTTCGGGTAAAACGACATATACTACGTTATCAACGAAGACAGTTTCTGACATATTTGCCTCACCATCCTTAACATATGAATTTTTTGTTAGCCTGTCAAAAAGTTCTATAGCGAATTATCTTTAACGCGCGTTACTTCTCATGTTCAGTGTTATGGTTAGCTAATTTACTGTTTCAATCGTTAATTATGATAACGTCATTTGTGAATTTTTCTTTCTTGTCTTGTTTTTCTGGTTCATTTCTTTTTCCTGAAGATTAACCTTTGCAAGTTGTTGGTTTTGTTTTTTTTAATGTTGTTGTCTAAAATCACTTTAGTGAATAGACATTAAATCAAAGACCACACACACACACACACACACACACACACACCACACACACACACACACACACCACACACACAACACACACACACACACACACACACACACAAACAACACACCCCCCCGCCATCCCAACCCCCTCCCCCCAACACACACACATACACACACACACACACACACACACACACACACATAAACACACCCACCCGCCATCCCAGCCCTCCTGCCCCCCAATTCCCACCATTTCACCCACACTACTACAAACAGAATTGCTGAAACTCCAAAACGCAAAGAACAGGGAACTAGAATTTCGCTATGATGCCAAGGATTTCGTTACTTGTTCTATCAACAGGCAAAATAATCAGTCCACAGCCCCTATCCCCTGTCCTACCACAGAGATTATTAAGAAAACGCAGAAGCCTCAGAATTCCAGTTTCTAGTGAAAGCGAAACGAAGAGCTGTATATAAGTAGCGCTACCAATATCCGTGGGTTAAAAGTTCACAGTGTTTTCATTCGTGTACTTTCGTGGTAAAAATGGTTTTAGGATTTGTACGCGCATTGACCGTTGTGAATCGGGTGAGTCGTTGTTTTTCTCTGGTTATTTTTTGTTTGTTTGTTTGTTTTCTGTATCGTGTCACTTGAGTTCATTTTCTCTCTCTCTCTCTCTTCTCTCTCTCTCTCTTTCCTGTGTCTTCGTTTTTTTTTTTCTTTGCATTTTCTTTGTTATTGTTGTTTGTTTTGTTTTTGTTTCCTCATTTTGTGTCAAGCGAGAGAAGACCCACTGCGAATCATGTAGAACGGTCTGACCAAAAGCTGAAACAGCCAGCGATGGACTCTGAAATTATCAAAGAGAAAGAGAAGAAGGAGAAAAAGAAGAAAGAAAGAAAGACAGAGACTAGAATGAGAGACAGAGAGAGACAAAGAGAGAGACAGAGTGAGAGACAGCGAGAGAGAGAGAGAGAGAGAGAGAATTCTGTCAACATGAGTCAACTCTTCACATTATACGTAAAATAATATGATATGTATCTGAAATAATACGAGACAGCAAGAAACTGAGTAAAACAGAAAATTGATAGTTACAAGAGCAATAGAAATAGATGTGAATGTTAAGAAATGTCACAGGAAAATAAAAGAAAAAGAAACTGATAACTGAAACTACAATGATTGTTAAAGAACACAATACTTATCCGGAATCTGCCTTGATATCTTTTTTTTTTTTTTTGCATTACAGTGACGTGGGGGTGGGGAGAGGGAGGATGGAATTGAGCGAGAGAGAGAGAGAGAGAGAAAAGACAGACAGAGACAGACAGAGACAGAGACAGAGGAGAGAGAGAGAGAGAGAGAGAGAGAGAGAGAGAGAGAGAGAGAGAGAGAGAGATTCGTTTGTTTTGAAGGTACCACACAAGCATTTTGATTTTTTAAAATCGTCCCTAACCCACTACACTCACACACCCAGAAAGAGAGAAGATATTACCAAACTGAGATGATTTTATCGTTACTGTCTATGTTGTTGTTGTTGTTGTTGTCGTCGTTGTTGTTGTTTGCAAAGGGTGGAGTGGTTTGTGTGTGCAGTGACCGCTCAAAAAGCTCCTGCATTTTTTTTATAGGTGAATCAACAGAACCCTGGCACATCAATACCAGTACTGCACATTAAGAAGTGATTGGAAAATATGAAAGACGAAAAAATATATATATACATATAGATAAAATGGGAAATTAAAAAATAACATCGTATTTAAGTCAAGCTGGCCAGGAACAAATATCAAAATCCTAATAAAATAAAAAATGTAGGAGAAAAAAAGCAGGGCGGAATATGCCCAACATATATTATAACTGAATTTACAACAACAACACTATCAACAGCAACGACAACAAAGACAATGACAAAATGAACAATAACAACAACAACAAATGTACTAGAAATAGTTGCCGTCACCACTGTCAACATCACTGAAAACAAGACAGTAAAAACGACAAATCAGTGGAGCAGTAAGTACAACATAGAGACTACAGAATTTCATTTAAGAAGAAAATGCATTTCCTTCTCCTTCATTACACTATCGACCTTTGAAACAAAACTGGCGCAGACGTCAATGTTTGATCTGATTCATAAAGTTGATACCGAACCCAGATTACCTCCCCCCCCCCCCCTTTTTTTTTTTTTTTTCTTCTTCTCTTCTTCTTACACTGAAAAATGAATATTTTGGTACTAAACACGGCTTTCTGAGAAAACCTCGATTCTTCTTTACATTCAGTATTGCCGCGAGCAGTGGCTGAGTGGCCTACTAACAAGCTATTGTTACTCGCTGAACGGATTCAAAACTGCGCAGTTAAAACTTTGCCTTGGCCCGTACAGCAGCTGTCCAGTTGTTATAAAAACATATACGATTACAGTACATAAATGATTAAATAAAAAGAAATTAAAAAATTATAGGCATGCTAAAAAGCGAAAAGAAAGGTTGTGCGTTTACAGCTGGACAATCCATAATTGGATCCTTTCAGTTAGTGAGTGTTTATCAACTTTTCTCCTTTTTATCCTGAAAGTACTCAGCAGCAGTAGCAGTAACAATGGAAATGACAACGACGTAAAAAAAATTGAAAAAAAAATCAAAAAAAAAAATCAGTGGAGCAACAAGTAGAACATAGAGACTACAGAATTTCTCTTAAAAAACACAACAAACCAAAAACAAAACAACAAACTAATTTCCTCATCCATAATTGTTCTATCGACCCTTGAAGCGAAACTTTCGCAATGTTTGATCTGATTCATAAAGTTGTAACCGAACCCAAATGACCGTTTTCCCTCTCATATCTTTGGTACCAAACACGGCTTTCTGAGAAAACCTTGATTCTTCTTCACATTCAGTATTGCCGCGAGCCGTGGCTGAGCGGCTTGCTAACTAGCTATCGTTACTCGCTGAACGGATTTCAAAACTGCGCAGTTGAAACTTTGCCTTGGCCCGTACAGCAGCTGTCCGGTTATTGTTAAAAATATCTACGATCAGCGGACATAAATGATCATATGAAAAAGAGAACTTCAAAAAATTATAGGCAGACTAAAAAGCAAAAAGAAGGTTGCGCGTTTACAGTTTGGACATTCTAGTTGGATCCTTTTGGTCGGTGAGTATTTATCAACTTTTCTCCTTTTATCATGAAAGTACTCATCATCATCATCATCATCATGTCGAGCTTGTTCGGCTATCCATGACACGTTTCTTTCATCCTTCTCTGTCAGACATTGCAGAAAAAGTGAAAATGATGAAGACGGACAAAAATAATGATGACAATGATAGAAATAACATAGGATGATGATGATGATCATGATCATGACCATGATGGAAATATAACAGTAATAATAATGATGATGATGATGATAATAATTATGAAAATAACAATGATGATGATGGTGATGATGACAACAACAACAATAATAATAATAACAACAACAACATCAGCAATAACAATAATAATTAAATGATGATGATGATGATGATATCATCAATAATAATAATAATAATAATAATAATAATAATAATAATAATAATAATAATAATAACAACAACAACAAAATAATAATAATAATAATGATGATGATGATAGTAACAATAATGCTGACACTGCTACTGATATAATGATAACAACGATAATGACAGTATTGATAATGCTGCTGCTGCTACTGATGATGATGATAGCTACTACAGCCATAACAACAACAATGGCAATACAACAACAGCAATAATAGCAGCAGTAGCAGCAACAATAACAACGAAAACAACAATGAAAACAACAACAATGATCTTTTTTCTTTTTAAGCAAAACAACAACAAAAACAATAACAAGAACAACAGCGACTTTCTTTAAGCAAAACCAAGCAACCAACTAACCTACCAGCCAACCAACCAATCAACCAACCAACAAACCGACCAACCAACCAACCAACCAACAACCAACCAACCAACCAACCAACTAAGCAAGCAAGCAAGCAAGCAAGCAAACAAACAAAATGACTAGCAAGACAAATGAGCAAAATGCCTCATGACAAGGATCACTCTGGATATGGACTGCTCATCCAACTTGATAAGTTTCGGTCGTAGCCTGTGCTGGAAAATCTGCATACATGGTCGATTTTGATCTTTTGTCTTGTTTTGTTTCCTTTTGTTCGTTTTGTTATGTTTATTTTGTTTGTCATGGGAGGGCGTCAACATCATGTTCTGAAGATATAGTCTTTGTTGTTTTGAATTATTGTTATTCGTTTTATTTTCTTTTGTTCGGTTTTGTTATGTTTATTTTTGTTGTCATGGGGAGGGCGTCAACATCATGTTTCCTGAAGGTATAGTCTTTGTTGTTTTGAATTATTGTTATTCGTTTTATTTTCTTTTGTTCGGTTTTGTTATGTTTATTGTTGTTGTCATGGGGAGGGCGTCAACATCATGTTTCCTGAAGATATAGTCTTTGTTGTTTTGAATTATTGTTATTCGTTTTATTTTTTTGTTCGGTTTTGTTATGTTTATTGTTGTTGTCATGGGGAGGGCGTCAACATCATGTTTCCTGAAGGTATAGTCTTTGTTGTTTTGAATTATTGTTATTCGTTTTATTTTCTTTTGTTCGGTTTTGTTATGTTTATTGTTGTTATCATGGGGAGGGCGTCAACATCATGTTTCCTGAAGGTATAGTCTTTGTTGTTTTGAATTATTGTTATTTGTTTTATTTTCTTTTGTTCGGTTTTGTTATGTTTATTGTTGTTGTCATGGGGAGGGCGTCAACATCATGTTTCCTGAAGATATAGTCTCTGTTGCTTTGGATTATTGTTATTTGTTTTATTTTCTTTTGTTCGTTTTGTTATGTTTATTGTTGTTGTCATGGGGAGGGCGTCAACATCATGTTTCCTGAAGATATAGTCTCTGTTGCTTTGGATTATTGTTATTTGTTTTAATAATAATAATGATGATGATAATAATAATGATAATAATGATGATGATAATGATAATAATAATAATAGGAAAAAGAAGAAGAAAAAGAAGAAGAAGAAGAATTGTTATCAATATTATTTTCATGATGATGATGGTGATTGTAGTCGTCATCGTCGTCGTCGTCGTCATCATCATCATCGTCGTCGTCGTCGTCGTCATCGTCATCGTTGTTGTTTTGAAACTTAACATCATGTTCATTTAAGAGAAAGAGTTTCTCTGTTGATTTATGATTAATACGAATACTACTGGTATTACCATTACTATTATCATCATTATCATCATAATTATTATCATCGTTGTTGTTGTTACTATTGTCATTATTGTTATGATCATTATCCTTACTGTTGTTATAATTCTTATCATTATGTTCATTCACAATAAAGAGTTCTGCTGTTGATTTAAATAATTTTTCTATTGTTATTACTATTAATAGGATCATTGCTGTTGCTATGCTATTGTTATTGTCGTTAATTTAATGTTTTATGTGTTGTTGCTGCTATGCGATTATTATTATTGTTATTGTTATTATTATTATCATCATCATCATTACTATTATTATTATTACTATTATTACTATTATTATCATTATTATTTTTATCATTATTATTATCATTATTATATTATTATTATTACTATTGTTGTTGTCGTCGTCGTCATCGTCGTCATCATCTCATCATCATCATTGATATCATGTTCATTTAAGATGGTGTGTCTCTGTTGATTTAAATTATTACTCACTGTTGTGATTGTTATTACTATTGTTGTTATTATTGCTGTTGTTGCGTTTGTTGTTATTACTGCTATTAATGTGATTTTTGTAGCTTGTGCTGTTGTTGTTATTATTTGTATATTATCAATATTATTCATAGCAATGTTATCATAAATATTGTTATCATCATTGTTATTGCTATCATTAAGAATAGAACGCAGAAAAAAAAAGTGATTGCGTGTTTACAGTTTGGTTTTTCTGATCAGTGATCAATTTTAGTTGTGAGTCATTGTTTCTTTTATTTTTTTCTACTTTGCATGTTTGAACTTAGCCAGTATCAATAGCAGCATCAGCGGCAGTTACAAACAACAACAACAACAACAACAACAACAACGATGATCATGATAACGACGATGATCATGAAAATTATGCGATGTTGCTGCTGATAATGATGATGACAATAGGACTACTACTATTGCTACTACTACTACTACTACTGCTACTGATGATGATGATGATGATGTGACGACGACGATGACGACGATGATGATAACAGTAATAACGATACACTGTTGTTATTGTTTTTGTTGTAGTAAATATAGATGTAACACTGTCAGTTTACGTTTCGTGTATTTTGTTTCATTGCTGTGAACCAGCAGTTTTGAAAAATAAAGTACTTGCAAGGGGAAAAAATGAACAAATCCCAACAACAACAACAACAACAATCACCCAAGAAAAGAACAAAACCAATAACAAGAACAACAATAATTGCTGATCGGACTAATACTAAGTGTAATAATGAAACTACTACTACAACAACAGCAACTACTACTACTATATCCACTACTACTGCTTCTATACTACTACAGATGATGATAATAATGATGATGGTGATGATGATGATAACAATAATAATAATAATAATAAAGCATAAAAATATTAATTGACTCCAGAGAAGGTAGGCTATATATTTCTTTGTCTGTGGTCCTTTACACAGAATGTCATGGCAACGATTGTCTCGGTTTTTTATCAATATTTCAGCCGAATTTCGGCCAAAGGTCCTTTATTGGAGCTTTTCCGAAGAAAGGAAAAAGGAAGAGGAAGAAAAAGGAAAAAAACAAGTCTGGCAGTACAAACTTTATCGTGTGTGTGTGTGTGTGTGTGTGTGTGTGTGTGTGTGTGTGTGTGTGTGTGTGTGTGTGTGTGTGTGTGTGTGTGTGTGTGTGTGTGTGTGTGTGCGTGCATGCGTGTTGTGTGTGTGTGCGTGCGTGCGTGCGTGTGTGTGTGTGTATGTGTGTGTGTGTGTGTGTGTGTGTGTGCGTTCATGTACGTGCGCACTATCACAGGGAGTATCCCAACATTATTTTAAGATTCAAAACTTCTCTGCGATTTTGAATTATCATTATTATTATTGAGAAGGAAGAAAAAAGAAAGAGAAAGGAATGAACTAGCAATTTAACTCTTTGACTGCCTCATCTTATCTATCATCATCAGGAAGACAAATAGTTAAATAACTAACAGACATAAGAAGTTGTGCCAGGGTAAATTTTTCAGTGTGTGTGCGTACGTGCGTGCGTGTGTGCGTGCGTGCGTGTGCGAGAGAGAGAGAGACAGACAGACAGACAGACAGACAGACA
>CM060306.1:98189616-98254616 GCA_030674185.1 Monoplex corrugatus | reverse complement strand
AGTTCAGTCCCAGCCTGCGACAAACAAAAAAAACACCCCCCAAAAACACACAAACAAAAGAAAAAACAACAACAACAAACAACAACAACAACAACAACAACAACAACAAAAATTCATGGTCATACATTGATGTCATAGGTCAGCTATACCTAGTCGTATACTGATGTCACAGGTCAGCTACACCTGGTAATATATTGATGTCACATGTCAGCTATAACTGGTCATATATTGATGTCATAGGTCAGCTATAACTGGTCATATACTGATGTCATAGGTCAGCTATAACTGGTCATATACTGATGTCATAGGTCAGCTATAACTGGTCATATACTGATGTCATAGTCAGCTATACTGGTCATATATGATGTCATAGTCAGCTATACTGGTCATATATGATGTCATAGTCAGCTATAACTGGTCATATTATGTAGTCATAGTTCAGCTATACTGGTCATATACTGATGTCATACGTCAGCTATAACTGGTCATATATGATGTCATACGTCAGCTATAACTGGTCATATATGATGTCATAGTCAGCATTCATATATGATGTCATATATATATGTCATATGATTCATAGTCAGCTATAACTGGTCATATATTGATGTCATAGTCAGCTATAACTGGTCATATACTGATGTCATACGTCAGCTATACACTGGTCATATATTGATGTCATACGTCAGCTATAACTGGTCATATATTGATGTCATAGTCAGCTATACTGGTCATATATTGATTCATAGTCAGCTATAACATGGTCATATATTGATGTAATACGTCAGCTATAACTGGTCATATATTGATGTCATACGTCAGCTATACTGGTCATATATTGATGTCATACGTCAGCTATAACTGGTCATATATTGATGTCATACGTCAGCTATAACTGGTCATATATTGATGTCATACGTCAGCTATAACGGTCATAATATGATGTCATAGTCAGCTATAACTGGTCATATATTGATGTCATACGTCAGCTATACCTGGTCATATATTGATGTCATACGTCAGCTATACCTGGTCATATATTGATGTCATACTCAGCTATAACTGGTCATATATGATGTCATACGTCAGCTATAACTGGTCATATACTGATGTCATAGGTCAGCTATAACTGGTCAATATATGATGTCATAGTCAGCTATACCTGGTCATATATGATGTCATAGGTCAGCTATACCTGGTCATATATTGATGTCATACGTCAGCTATACTGGTCATATATTGATGTCATACGTCAGCTATAACTGGTCATATATGATGTCATAGTCAGCTATAAACTGGTCATATACTTGATGTCATAGTCAGCTATACCTGGTCATATATGATGTCATAGGTCAGCTATAACTGGTCATATATTGATGTCATAGGTCAGCTATACTGGTCATATATTGATGTCATACGTCAGCTATAACTGGTCATATATTGATGTCATAGGTCAGCTATAACTGGTCATATACTGATGTCATACGTTCAGCTATACTGGTCATATATTGATGTCATACGTCAGCTATACACTGGTCATATATTGATGTCATACGTCAGCTATAACTGGTCATATACTGATGTCATACGTCAGCTATACCTGGTCATATATTGATGTCAATACGTCAGCTATAACTGGTCATATATTGATGTCATAGGTCAGCTATAACTGGTCATATATTGATGTCATACGTCAGCTATACCTGGTCATATATTGATGTCATACGTCAGCTATAACTGGTCATATATGATGTCATACGTCAGCTATAACTGGTCATATATTGATGTCATACGTCAGCTATAACTGGTCATATATTGATGTCATACGTCAGCTATACTGGTCATATATTGATGTCATACGTCAGCTATAACTGGTCATATACTGATGTCATACGTCAGCTATAACTGGTCATATATTGATGTCATACGTCAGCTATAACTGGTCATATACTGATGTCATACGTCAGCTATAACTGGTCATATATTGATGTCATACGTCAGCTATAACTGGTCATATATTGATGTCATACGTCAGCTATAACTGGTCATATATTGATGTCATAGGTCAGCTATAACTGGTCATATTTGATGTCATACGTCAGCTATAACTGGTCATATATTGATGTCATACGTCAGCTATAACTGGTCATATATTGATGTCATACGTCAGCTATAAACTGGTCATATATTGATGTCATACGTCAGCTATAACTGGTCATATATTGATGTCATAGGTCAGCTATAACTGGTCATATATTGATGTCATACGTCAGCTATAACTGGTCATATATTGATGTCATACGTCAGCTATAACTGGTCATATATATTGATGTCATACGTCAGCTATAACTGGTCATATATTGATGTCATACGTCAGCTATAACTGGTCATATATGATGTCATACGTCAGCTATAACTGGTCATATATTGATGTCATACGTCAGCTATAACTGGTCATATATGATGTCATACGTCAGCTATAACTGGTCATATATTGATGTCATACGTCAGCTATAACTGGTCATATATTGATGTCATACGTCAGCTATAACTGGTCATATATTGATGTCATACGTCAGCTATACTGGTCATATATTGATGTCATACGTCAGCTATAACTGGTCATATATTGATGTCATACGTCAGCTATAACTGGTCATATATTGATGTCATACGTCAGCTATAACTGGTCATATATGATGTCATAGGTCAGCTATACCTGGTCATATATTGATGTCATACGTCAGCTATACCTGGTCATATATTGATGTCATACGTCAGCTATACCTGGTCATATATTGATGTCATACGTCAGCTATAACTGGTCATATACTGATGTCATACGTCAGCTATACCTGGTCATATACTGATGTCATAGATCAGCTATACCAGGTCATTATACTGATGTCATAGGTCAGCTATACCAGGTCATATACTGATGTCATACGTCTGTCTCATACCTTACTGATGTTATACCCGTTAGCTCACTTGATTAGAGCGTAGGTGTGGCACATTTTTTGTCCCTGTCTTGTGACAACAGACTTGCCATATGAAATTTAGGTTACTCTTCTCAAGAAGACTCGTCGCCACTGCTTAGTACTACTATTTTTGTTTTTTGTTGTTTTTGTTTTTGTTTTGTTTGTTTGTTTGTTTGTTTTGTCTGCGTTTTGGGGTCTGTGAAAATGTTAATCTTTTGACATAATTTTACAAAGGACAATTTTATTTCCATGGGTTCTTTTTCGTGCGCTAGGTAGGTGCTACACAGAGCACTCAGCTGACCTTATTGTTCTTATCGGAAAGACTAGCATTCAAACCACTACTCAAGTTCTGGTGGAGAGGAGAGGAGAAAAACAAATCCTGTCTAATCGGTTGCTGATCGTTAACTTTTCGTGGCCTCTCGCTTCTTCAGCGGAGATTTTTTTAACCTCATCATATCCTCCAGCTGCAAAAACTTAATCTTTTCTTTCCTTGGCCTCATCACCAACTGCAGAAACTTAACCCTTGCACTCCCTCACCCTATCCACCAGCTTCTGTTTCCTGCAGGGAGCCTGTAGGTAGAGGGATGGAGTGAAAGGATTGTTTTTGATTTGCTTGCATGGTTCATAGAGGAAGCTGGTGGATAGGGCCAGGGTGTGAAAGAGTTCACTTTTTGTTTTGCTGTCATGGTTGACAATGCAGGAAGCTGGTGGATAGGACCAGGGTGTGAAAGAGTTGTCATTTTGTTTCACTATTGTGGCTGACAATACAGGAAAATGGTGTACGGAGTGAGGAAGTGAAAGGTCTGACCACTAGACAGCTACTGTCGATTTCCTGTATAATATATATAATTGGGTGTAATCTGTCCGTGTTCTGTGACTTGTCAGTTCAGCAAACTGTAAACTGAAACCGAAACTGTTTCAGGCCAGATCATCAAGCTTTGTAAAGGGGTTTTTGATAATGCCAACTTTCCTTTCTATAAAGGGTAGCTTAGTATTGTACATTATGTATGTACGCATGTTCTCTATTAATACCGCCACACGTTAATCGTTCTTATACCCAGAAAACGACTCAGCGCAGGTGAAAAGAGGAAGTAGATAAATAATTATCAGATGAGTACGCACAAAGACATGTTCTGTCGTCTCGTGTCATGTGCTCGTCCGCTGGTTTCGTGGTCAGTTGCAGGTGAGTACAACTGGCATAAGCCAGAAACTAGCAAGTTTTGGTGATTGGTTTTTCAACAAAAGGCCTGGTTAATGGTAAGGTAGAACTTCACTCCCATCTTGGCTGGCACAGGATCAAGTCTGGTCTCACCTGTCGGCGTCACCGGGTTCAGTGTTGGCCGCTGCACTCTTTGACACCACTACCTCCCTCCAGACCGCTCTGTCTTGACTTTTGTGGGCATTTTCTTGAATATTTAGGCCCCTAAGGCTGGTTATGTTCTCGATGTATGAGATTGAAGGTCTGCCTTTCTTACTTTTTGCCACTGTTTTTCTTTGAAAAATGATTGCTGAAAAATGATTGCCACGAAATCCGTGTTCTTGCTGCGTGACAAATGGCCAATGTATTTTGGTCTTTTCTTGTTGATCTCTGCAAGTAGTTTTCTGTTGGTATCAAGTTCTTCCAGGACACTTTCATTAGTTCTTCTGTCTGTCCATTTGACACGTAGTAGTCTCCGATAAAACCACATCTCTGCTGCCTCAATTCTTCTGCAATTAACTTTTCTCAGGGTCGAGGCTTCGCAGCCATAAATTATGACTGGCCTGATCAAACATGTTAAAAGTCTAATTTTCAGGCCATTTGGTATGTCTCTGTCTTTCCAGATCTTGTTGAGTTGGACCATTTTTTTACTTTGCCGTTCCAATTCTTATTTTGATATCTTTGGAGCAGATACCATCATCAGTTTTTACGGAACCAAGATATTTGAAATCCTCAACATTTTTTTAAAGGAACTTTGTTAATTAAGATGTCTGGTAACGACAAAAAAGTTAGCATGCGTGGCCTCCACTCCACCCAACTGTGAATGTGTAACTGATCGTTTATCACTGGGGAAAGACAAGCAACAAGAGAGATGAGAAGGACGCCGTTCTCAACATACTAGCCTTGAACGAAAGTTGAGGTCTTTACACCTCATTCTCCTACGACCTCAGGTTGGACAGGATTACGGAATAATCTTTACATTTCACTTGTAAAACTGATGGTATTTGTATTGATTTATTTTTAGTCACAATCGATTTATTGTGTGAAGTTCAAGCTGCTCTATCCGGGCATAACGCGTCGCTGTAGTGCAGTGCCACTTCTTTTTCTTTTTCTTTTAAATGTTCTGTATACATGTATTCCTGTTTACAATGGTACCTGTAACGGTGAAAGTTTCTTACTCGATTGCTTACCTCGTATAGCGGCTTATAAAGAAAAATCATCAGACTGACAAATGCTGATGGAACAGACGTTGCAGTCGCAGAGCGTTCTGCAACATTTGCAGCGTTTGTTGTATAAAACATTAGGTTCTGCTGTGGCAGTAGTGAAAGGAAAGTACAAGTTCGCGTATAAGCTTAAGTGGAGTAAAGATACCACACGGGGGGGGGGGGGGCAAGGGGGGGGGGGCAAGACAATGGGGGGGGGGCAAAGATACCATATCAGGGGGGGGGGCAAGATACCATATCGGGGGGGGGGGGCAAAGATACCATATCAGGGGGGGGGCAAAGATGCCATATGGGGGGGGGGGCAAAGATACCATATCAGGGGGTCAAAGTTAGAATATTATGGGGCAAAGATACCATATCAGGGGGGGGGGGGACAAAGATACCATATCAGGGGGGCAAAGTTAGAATATTAGGGGGGCAAAGATACCATATCAGGGGGGGACAAAGATACCATATCAGGGGGGCAAAGATACCATCTGGAGGGGGGCAAAGATACCATAACCGGGAGGGGGGGGGAAGATACCATATCAGGGGTCACTAAATTGTTGTGAGCGCAACAATAAATCTAACGAACAGAAAGCTCACAATTTTGGCATGTAATTCAAACACAGCACAGAATAAGAACATGGAAAACTGGACAACCTTTTTTTTCGGTTGAAAACTGAACGTGTTGTGATAGTGAAAAATATTCCAAGAAAAACACTTTGTGCATTTCTGAAAATAGTCTACCACAATTTTAAACCCCACTCATAAATATGAAAAAAATACTCTCATTGCTTTGATTTTTAGTGTGCATGTAAATGTGTATTATATCTAGATTTTGTAATGGGGGATAAGGCATGGGATAAAAAAAAAATCACCTTTTAGACTATACCATAGATTTAAATACAAAAGGTAAAAAAGAACTATCTTTTTTGTAACTAGCGACTGTACATGTTTGATTGGTTGCCTATATGCTGGGTTATCCTAACTTTAGAACTGACGTGTTTGTTGATATCACACACACACACACACACACACACACACACGCTTTTTTTTAATCACACACACACACACAAACACACACACACACACACAAACACACACACATACACACACACACACACACACACACACACACACACACACACACACACACACACACACACACACACACACACACACACACGTTATACAGACACAGACAGATAGACGTACACATACACATAATGCTCTTAAATTTTCGTTCTCTTCAACCCCAAAAATCGATCGCGGTAGACTGAACACACACACACACACACACACACACACACACACACACACACACACACACACACACACACACACACACCTGTTCATTCTCTTCAACCGAAAGCATCCGCCGTGGCAGACCGAGCAGTGAGCTAAATATAGCCAAGGCGGAAACAGATATGGTTCTGGGTTTTTCCCTTGCATTTAAGCGGATCGCTGATCGGATCACAGAGGGCGCAGTCACAACGGGCACTTTACGGAAAACGGCTGTTTTCTTGGCATACCCAAACGGATTCATACGAACTGCTTGTCAAAAAAGGACCTAATCCAGTGCCAGTCTGTCTGTGTTATGGGCGGCTTTCCGTTATCAGATTGATCCCTGACGCATAGGCCTACACATGATAACACATTTACAGCATACGCAGTGCTTTGTCTGTCTGCCTGTCTATGTCATAACTTAACCCCTTTGACTCCTACACCCTCTGTACCAACCGCAAAATCTTCACCCTTTGATTCATTCCCTCGCCAAAAACTTCACACTTTCATTCCCTCGCCCTATCCACCAGCTTCCTGCAGGAAGCTGGTGGATAGGGTGATGGAATCAAAGGGTGAAGTTTTTGTTGAAGTAGCATGGTTAACAAAACAGGACGCTGGTAGACAGGGTGCGGGAGTCAAAGGGTTAATCAACTCTCTATCATTAAATCAGTCTAATCACTAAAGAGTTGGAAGCGTTTGAACTCTGTTCAAGTGGGATTCATCGCGTTCGGACCATTTCATATACTCTTCGTCCAAATCTAAAAGCAATTTTTTTTTTACCAAGACAGTGTGTCGAATCAGTCCGACTAATGGTGATGATGGTGGTGGACTGTGTTCCAGATGGCAGACAAGGAGCAATTGCGGAAACAACGGAACCGGGAAGCAGCCCAGAGAAGTTATTTCAGAAGAAAAGCTGAAAAGGAAGAATTAGAAAAGGTATATCTTTGCTTGCAATGATGCGTTTACCTAGTGCCTTTCAGTATGTTACGTATGATGGTGTATTTGTCCATAGTGCCAGTTGAACGTATATACCACAAAGTATACACAGTACATGTAAATTGGATACTTGTCTTAAATCATAAATATGGTTTACAATGTGTTCTGTCATACAAAATTGAATGATTGTATTAGTCTTGCACCACGCTGGTTATTTGAAAGTGCGTTTAAATACAGGTCCAAGTTTTTTTTTAGGACAAGTGATTTTTGACAAAAAGGTGTTGACGTTTTTTTGTTTGTTTGTTTGTTTGTTTGTTTGTGTGTGTGTGTGTGTGTGTGTGTGTGTGTGTGTGTGTGTGTGTGTGTGTGTGTGTGTGTGTGTGTGTGTGTGTGTGTGAATTGAGGTGTTCGTTTTAAACCATTGTGAATGTGTGTGTCTGTATGTGTGTGTGTGTGTGTATGTGTGCGCAAACACATGTGCTGGCGTGCATATGCGCACATTGGCGTGTGTGTGTATGTATGTGTACGCGTGTGTGTGTGAAAGAGTGAATATTATACATTGCGAACATACACCATCATTTAGTCACAGACGTGGTTTATTTGAGTATGATGTCATATCTCTTTTTTTTTTTCTTTTTTTTTTTTTGTAAGGGCAATCAAATCGTCCTACTGTGTTTGTTACAGAAATTGGAGAAGTCTGAAAAGAGACAAATCAGCCTGAACCGGGAAATCCGGATGTTGAAGAGTCAAGTGGCAGCGTATGAGACGGTGTGGGAAAACATTCATCACGTATGCAATAGATATGGTGGGCCTGGGTCATCCACTGGAAGTTCCGATCCTTCCTCTTCATCTGACGCCTTCAACCACGCTTCAACATCAGGATCAGCGCCATCTTTCGATGCCACCCAAGCTGAATCTACCGGGCCATCTCCCACACAGTCTTACCAGACAACATCAGACTCGACTCTATCTTTTGACGTCCAAGAGGCTGGACCTACTGGGCAACCCCCAATACAGTTGTACCAGACAACATCAGGTTCAGCTGTATCCTTTGATATCCAACAGGTTGGGTCTTTGGGACCATTTCCCACACAGTCTCACCAGGCAACATCAGGTTCGGCTCCATCTTACAGTGTCACCCAGGTTGGGTCTACTGGGCCCACGCAGTTTCCCCAGACAGGGCCCCAAGATAATGATGCTTTTCACACAGAGTCCAAGCTTCATACCACACCTCAATCAGCTGTTTCTATCTTTGTCCCCACTCTTTCTCATCCAGGTGCTTGTCCTCCTGTTTCCACTGTCACTTCTCAGAACACTGAACAGGTACTATGTCAGCAAAGAAATGTCGCTGAGTACATGACCTCTGTACAACCAGCAAGTCTAACAAGTCAGCAGTGTGGATCAAGTTTCTCAGCTGCTGGTGGTCAAGACATTAAGGCATTGCATTTGTTGTCAGCCTCCTTACCGCCACGTCACATAGTCTCTGCTGACATCTCAGCTTTGCAAGTGTCCAGTCGTTCAGAATGTAAAGGAGCAAGCACTGCTGATGGCAGCCACTTACACAACGTGCCTAGCTCTGACCTGTTTGATCTGCTGACCGACTTCAACATTCATCATGGTCCCTCCTTGACGTCCACCATAGATCCGGTCAAAACCTCCTTTGACAAGCGGCATAATAACGCCTTTACGGTTGCTGACGAATTCATCAAGAACACAGCGATGGTAACTGTAACCCAAACTTATTCTGCTGAGGGACATTTTCTGCAACCAACACCAGAAGTTTCCAATCCTACCCAGGAAGACATTCTCACTATCTCGCTGCCCCAACGTGACCCTCAGACAAACATGTCCAGAGAAGGCCTACCTAAGCCCACTCCCTGTACAGACCCTGCTACTATAGGCTGGATGTCGGAGATGAGCAGAACTCCAAGACAGAAAGGCACTTCAGCGAAAGCTGTATCCGATCTATCCGTAGGCAAGTGTTCAAACTATTCTCCACTTTTATCACCCAATAGCTTCGTCACTGGCACTACTGGTTCTTCGTCAGGTTTCAACAAAGGTAAGCCAAATGGCCAGTGCCTAGATCGACAACAAGGCGGAATTTTAAGTGTGTAAGAAATTATCACAAAGCAGAGAGTTTTAAACGCATGGCCACTGAAACTGCTGTCAGTCAAACTCCAAAAAGAACCAACATTGCTGACTTGAATGGTATTTGCAGCAAATCTCCCGTAGAAATGACACCTCTTTCCATGACCAAAACTGAAACTAATTTGAAAGGATTCCTCCATGAAGACTATGGCAGCTCTTTGACAGAAGTACCCAAATTTCCTGGATCTGTTTCAAACTTCCACAATGACAATACGTGTACCAGTAGCGGTGACACATTAAGTGACACAGTAACAGAAAACTGTGGCACTGGACTGCCGGCGGAAATGTTCAGAAGGAACATGGATAACAAAACACGTGACATGACGGACATAACGTCAGCATATCGACTTGCTGACGTCAATCGTCAAGCTGAAGAAAAAATACAAATAAACAGACAAGCGTTTAAAAAAAAGAAAAAAAAAAGAAAAGGTGTACGTTTTGTTTTACCGTAACCGCCGTTAAAAGATTTCAGGATTATTTGATGGTGTTCATAGAAAGCGTTTGGACAGTTTGGGAAAGGCTTACATGTGTATTACCGTAATTGCCTTTTCAAGATTTCATGATTACTTTGAGTTCAGTCCCGGCCTGCAACATTAAAAACTGAGCTGTTGGCTGCCCGCCTTGATGTTTCCATCATTCTGGTGGTATCTGTCAGCCTAGTGTTTCATAGGTCCATTCTAGCTCCCGCCCCCTCCCTTTTCCATTTGAAGAACTTGTCGGTGCATAAGGTTTTGCGCAGGCTCTGAGAGTCTGCCAGATAATTGGTGGCTGCCATTTTGAGTGGAGCACATGTGGAATTGTCCAAACGCAGCGAATCCCTCTTGGGCAAACTTGAACTCAAATAATTATCGGTGGTGTTCAAAGTGTGGGAACGAATTACTTTTTGTATCACTGTTATTGCCGTTTAAGGATGCCATGATTTTTTTTAATTGTGTTCAAAGAAAACTTAGCAAAATTTTGGGTTGTTTTACATTTTGTATGACTGTAACTGACGTTTATAGGATTTCATAAGTATGGGTAATGTTGAAAGAAAGCGTTGGAGAGTTTGGAAATGCTGTTGCATAGTTTCTTTACTGTTACACAGTACAATAATCGTTTGATTTGTGTAATATATCCGTGGTCGAGCACATGACCCTTGCATGGTGCTCTAGCCACCTGAGCTGGTGAGTCAGTCAGTCAGTCAGAAAATCAAATAGATCATGTGTGTGCGTTGCGTGCGTGCGTGCGTGGTGTGTGCGTGCGTGCGTGAGTGTGGTGTGTGTGTGTGTGTGTGTGTGTGTGTGTGTGTGTGTGTGTGTGTGTGTGTGTGTGTGTGTGTGTGTGTGTGTGTGTGTGTGTGTGTGTGTGTGTGTGTGTGTAAGAAAATTGTGTGTGTGTGTGTGTGTTTTAATTTTCCTATTTTTTAAAGGGGGAATATTTCACATCGACCGGAAGGGTGTGTGTGTGCGCGCGCGCGTGCGCGCGTGTGTGTATGTGTGTGTGTGTGTTGTGCGTGCGCGCGCGCGCGCGCGTGTGTGTACGAAAATTGTGAGGTCACAATTTTCTCAGCTCTTTATGGATGGATCTTTACCAAATTTTGATCAAAGGTGTGGACCATCAAAGAACTGTCAAAGAATAAGTTTAGAGGTGAGTTGCCAAGGTCAAAGTCACACGGACCAAAAGGGCATCGAAAATCAAGAAGGGTGTGTGAATATCACTTTCTTCTCCGAAAAAAAAATCACTTTCTAAAGAACATCTGACAATACTTAAAAAATCTGTTTTCGCTGTCGTGACAGTCTGTCACTGTCCTCGATACTCATCAAGCTTTATTACATATATAGCTTCTTCAAAGTCACAGTGATTAATATTCTATAACATCTGTATCCTCATACTTACACTGTCCGAAACGAACATTGTCCAAAATGTAAAGAATACACTTTCCACTGTCTATATAAGAACAAATTTGTTTTTCTTTACGTTGTCAACTGGTCAGGAAGGGTGTTGAGTGGTAATTAGATTGTAGTGATGAATAAGGTCAATTTCATTCTTCTCCAAGCACAGATTAGCTCATGGAGTAAGAAGCACTCTAGAGGAAGGGTCGAAAAACACAGTGTTCATCTGCATCAACAAATTACAACCCATAGGCCTAGTGAAAGCCTCACTGACCTTTCTTTATTTTTCTTTTCCAAGATGTTTCAACGGTACATGTACCTCTACAATCTGCCTCTGTCAAAACTAAACAGTAATAAAACTGCTAGTTCAAATAATACGAACTACATATTGACATCAAAACGGCTGACTTCAGAATACATGCTGGTCACATTTTCACATTTAATGTCTGTCTTCAAAGTCAAACGCGAGAAACAATCACTACACAAAACTTACATGTTGTCTGTCTTGGCTCAAGGCCTGCCTACTACCGAGTGTTGTAACTCGTGAGTCATACGCTCAACACCGGGTTAGAACAAAAAACTTGGCCGCGATGGACAGTGGCCTAGCCAAGTCATAAAGTACAACACAACATATGGCCTAACATAAAGGCTTTCAGTCACACAGTGTCACGGTAGCACATGGGACACATCTTTGGTTAATTCTTACAGTCCAAACAAGCCAAACTGAAATATAATTTTCGTATTTTTAGTGAGAGATTTTCATCCACTCACATGTAATTATATATTAATCATCATTATTAATGTTACAAAGCCTAGCCGATTGCGCAGAGCCTTATCAGGGTTATAAAACCTCAAAACACACAACGCAACTCCTCGCTGCCTTAAAAAAAAAAAAAGAAATCTTGAAAGGAAAATTAAGTATACATATCAAGGCATTCGAGCTCATGATCTACTGATATTCCCCTAGCGCCGGCCATTTTGCCCAATTGCCACCTGGGTCTTTAATAAAAAAAAAAAGTAATAAAAAACCCCTCTGAATTCAAATATGTAAACGTTACTAAGTACACGGAAATATGCATAAGAACTGGCCTACACTACCTTTAACTTTCTTCTGCATATCCCATTTTTGTAGAGCCAAAATACAGTTAATACATGTACCTGATTATGAATCCTAATAGAAAATATGTAAGACTTTACAGAACACATCAGCTTTATGGACCAACATGGAAAACAATGCTAGGAAGAGATGACAGAAAGCAAAGAAGCAAGAAGAACAGAGAGATGACAGAAAGAGAAATTCCGAACAGAGAGATTGACAGAAAAGAGGAAATTCCCGGCACACAATTTCCAAAGATGGGGAAAATATTTGTACTGAAAGAGCCAACAGCATCTCCACGTGGGGATGTAATTTTCTTCTTCGTTGTATGTCTACTTATGCGCGGCAAAGAGAATAACACCACAATATATCTTCCACTTCCGACAGAAGCTTTGAAAATTTTATAACCATTGCAAACACGTACATAACATCTCGATGACATAGAAAAAATTTTGACCAAAACAACTGGAAAAAAAAATTAATTGCGTATAAGAATGCATTCGGGTATATAATGTAAAGATATGCCCCTGGCACTGATCATTCATCCAGTGTATCACCAGGGGGTTAAAAAATCTGATACGAATGTAAACATTATTAAGGACAGTTAAACATATAAACACTGGTTTAAATCATCTAAACTGGCTTCTGCGCGTCACATTTCCTTGGACGTCAAAATGCAGTTAATTTATGATGGCCTATCCAGTTATCAATCCTAATAAAAAGTATGTAAACCTCACAGAACACACATGTGAATCGATCAACAAGGTAGAAAGTGGAAGAGAAGACAGAAAACAAAGGAGCTAGGCAGAAACAGAGAGAGCGACAGAACTGAGGAAATTTCTAGTACAGAATTTCCACGAAATGGGGATGCTATCTATACTGATAGAACCCCCCTGCCCTCCCTGCTTCTATTTCCACGTAGGGACCGACAGAAGCTGAACTTTATGAAACTGATAAACACACATCGAAAATAAAAGATGGGCATCCCGAACAACATTTGTTCTTAGAGTATGTGGGACCTACATTAAAAAAAACAACCGCTTCTTTAAATTTTTATGCTTTTATTTCAAAATTCCCTGCTCAGGATGTCCGTTTCTGAAGCCGGAGCGCAGCTTTGTATGACGAAGAAAAAAAAAAGAGTAGCCTATATAGACATGGCCGCTATCTTTGGTCTTCATTTGGAGCGATACCTTGACAAGTCATTGCATCGTTTCCAGGGGTGTAAGATCTCAATTCTTTCAGGAAAAGTTTTATTCAGTAAGCAAAAACTCTTTTCTGTTTTCTCTGAAATGGGATATGATCTCATCTCAACAAATTGAGTTTTTAAATTAAAAAAAAAAAATCTCTCTTGCAATAGGGATTGCCTTAGTTCTCAAGTTTAGATAGGTGTATATCTAGGTCAGTTTTACCATTTGACTGTATTATAAAAACTTAAGTGAAATCTTGTTACAAGTGGTAACACACACACACACACACACACACACACACACACACACACACACACACACACACACAATATATATATATATATATATATAATAATATATACATATGTATATATAATACATACATACATATATATATATATATATATATATATATATATATATATTATTATGCCTTTAAAAAAAAACAAACACACACACGCACACACACACGCACACGCACACACACACACACGCACCCGCACACTACACACATACCGCAAACTTAGATCTATTGCTGATATTCATTAGTCTCACACACACACATATATACATGTATATATCAATAATATATATATATATATACATATATGTATATATATATATTATGCCTTTAACAACACACACACACACACACACACACACACACACACACACACGCACGCATACACATACGCAGAAATAGATCTGCATTAAATCATACACTGATTTTACGAGGTACGTGGTCGCAGACAACGCTTGTTAGTATGCATGTATCAAATTAGGCTTACTACTAATTAAAAACAAAACAAAACAACAATAACAACAACAACAACAACAACGCACATACAAAACAAAAACAAAAACGTATTCAATAACTGTTCACTATATATATATATATATGTCTGAAGTAATATTGCATTATGGTATTGTCAAATCATCGGAAAAAATAAAAGGAATTACCGTTCATTATCTTTCTTTCTCTTATCTTTTCATACCAGTTGTAAAATGAAATGTAGCAATTTACTTTGTTTGTTTTGGTTAGATATTCAAAATACACACATAGTTACCTAAAGCTGGATGGTAGGCTATGGCGTGTTTGTGGTATAATCTTGCGAATTACGTAATCATTTTACAAATTACGTCAACTGCTTGGACTAAGGCGTCAACTAGGCTTGGGCAGGCGAATTCGTTTGACAGACGTTTCGAAGAAGAAGACGGTGTTATCGAACAGGTTAATGGTAAGCTTATAGTTCCGTCTACATCCACACTGGGAACCGCATATGCAACTCTGCGTACAAGTGAAGCTATACAAATCTATGCACCGACCTCAAGGCATTCTCTTGCAAAAATTTGGTTGACAGTGAGCGTTTCATCTTCAGGGTGATTTCGGCCCCATTCCTAGTCTAATACAGCCTATAGAATAACAATTTGTGCAGCACTGAGATGTCTGATCCACGATCCAGAAAACTCCAGGAGATTATGCAACGGCAGATGGAAGTTGTGCAGCAGCTGAGGGCAGAAAAAAAACTTCAACGGCGACCAATAAGTAGCACTATCGCTGACATGATCACCTTCATGGAGTCGCAAGCAAACCACGACTACCTCCTCAAAGGGTTTCACAAGCCCAGCGACAATCCCTTCCACGAAAAAGGAAAGTGTACCATCGTCTAGAATGGATCTACTCACAAATCCAGATCTAAAATGATGGTGACTGAAGACAACGTGGTGGCCATCTTAAGCGTTTTCAGCCAAGACCACAACGGTCTTGTTCACTTTAAGATGCTGGAATGAAGGAATCCTGCAGAGATGTGACAAATCGGACAAGAAATGAGTTTGTCACTCTGTGTCTTGTCTGGTCATCGACACCGACAACGAACAGATCTACATGTTGATACGATTCGCGTTTTTACTTGTTAGCCATAGTACATTCTTTGTGGTAGTTTATTAACTTCTACACATTTGTTCCTGTGATACAAAGATTTTGTTATAATTGGGTACATCTGACAATTTCAGCACTGTGTGTGTGTGTGAAAAACATCGAAGTAATGTTAAGAGAGCCATGTCAACGAATTTTGCTAATCTGTAGGCCCACATGTTGATTTAATCCTTTGACTCCCACACTCTGCCCACCAACATCCTGCATTGTCAACATGCTAGCAAAGCAAAAACTTAATCCTTTGACTCCGGCACCCTATTCACCAGCTTCCTGCAGTAAGCTAATGCATAGGACGAGGGAGTCAAATAGTGAAGTTTTTGCAGTTGGTGAATAGGATGCGGGAGTCAATGGGTTAATAGACCGATTGTGAATTTGGGAAGGCACGCAGGAGGTGACAGTTGGCAGATTATGGGATAATAATTTATATGATACGCAAATCTAAACTTTTTTCCCATCCCTTATGACATACGAGTTTGTAGGGTCGAGAATTTTGCTCTCAATAAAATAACAATAGTTCTAGTAATAAAGAAAAATGATCGTACCATTTCTCGATTTCATTATCCTTCTGTGTGTGTGTTTTTGGTTGTTTTTTTTTTCTTTTTTTTTTCTACCGTACCTCTTGTCTTTTACTTATGAAATAACCTTCAACTTAGGTTGTTTCAATGCATGGTTTACTGTAATAATCCTACCTACAAATAATCGCGATTTTGTGCGAGCTACACATTTTAACCCATCTAGTGTAAACCCAAATGCTGTGGAGGATGAATTAGTCTTCTTTTAATTTAAATTTTAACATCAAGCATCTTTACTTAATTTGATGGTTACTGTTTATTAGCTGTGTTTCTTAGGGGTAGTTTTGGATGGTGTTCTTTGAATCTGTGTGTGTGTGGGGTTTTGTTGTTGTTGTTTTTCGTTTCTTTTTTCGTGTGTGTGTGTTTTTTGTGTGTTTTTTTGTGGTCAGTTTTCGTTTGTGTGTGTGTATGTATGTATGTATGTATGTATGTTTGTGTGTGCGGGCGTGTGTGTTTTGTTTCTTTTTTGTTTGTTGCTTTATTTTCTTTTGTTCTTCTCTTTTCATTCTTCGAAATGATCTCCAGTTTTTGTTCATTTCATTCTTATTAAATCGTATTTAGCCCTTAATAAGGTCACGAAGGTTACATGGATTATGGCAGTCCTTCTTCTTGTTTGGTTACTTCATGTTTGACTGCTGCTGTTTTTGAATGCAGTCATAGATTAGCTATTCATTGTCCATTATATATACTGCATTAACCCTGAGTCAGCACATTTGTCATTTATATCAGTCAACGTATCATTGAAAATACATTCATCTTGCTAATTTAGATTTCCAAAGCAACGGTGCACAGCGTGCAGCAAGCATAGAATGACACTGAATAATAAGAAAGTAGACCTACTACTGTTTTACTGTTGATTCATCCAAAAAGATTGATGTTTTACTGAGAAAGTAGGCCTACTGTTGCTTAACTGTTGATTCATTCAACAAGACTGATGTTTTACTGAGAAAGTACTGTTATTTTACTGTTGATTCATTCAAAATGACTGATGTTTTACTGAGAAAGTACTGTTATTTTACTGTTGATTCATTCAAAATGACTGATGCTTTACTGAGAAAGTACAATTATTTTACTGTTGATTCATTTAAAAAGATGCTGCACGCCTTGTACTAAAAAAGAAAAAAGCTGACCACATATCTCCTCTCCTGGCACAACTTCACTGGCTCCCTGTATCAAAACGCATACAGTACAAACTAGACACCATGTGCTACAAAAGCCTCAATAACGCAGCCCCCGATTACCTGTCAAGCCTACTTGAGATCTATGTTCCCTCACGTACCCTCCGCTCTGCCTCCGATCCTCTGACTTTTCGCTTTCCACGCACTAAGCTCAATACCTATGGTCCACGAGCCTTCTCTGTTTCTGGTCCACTTTCCTGGAACAAACTTCCTCTCTCTGTCCGTCAGCAACCTACTTTTGTCTCCTTCAAGTCCGCTCTCAAAACTCACCTTTTCTCCTCTGCATAAAATCCTGACCTCATTCAATCCCCTCTGCAGCCTGTCTCCACTCGGAGGGGAATCACATTGTAATATATAATTGTATATAATATGCTCTCTATAATTTTCCATTGCTTTTATTCTTTCTCCCCATTTTAGCCGTGTGCGTGTGCGTGTGTGTGTGTGTGTGTGTGTGTGTGTGTGTGTATGTGCGTGTGTGCGTGCGTGCGTGCGTGTGTGTTTTAGCGCTCAGATTTGATTTTATCAAGATTTTGCGCTATACAAATAAAGTATTGTATTGAGGTTTTACTGAGAAAGCACTATTATTTTACTGTTGATTCATTCAAAAAGATTGAGGTTTTACTGAGAAAGTACTATTATTTTACTGTTGATTCATTCACAAAAATTTATGTTTTACTGAGAAAATATTATTATTTTACCGTTGATTCATATTGTAAAAGACTGATGTTTTTATTATTTTACTGTTGATTCATATTGTAAAAGACTGATGTTTTGCTGAGAAAGTTCTATTATTTTACTGTTGATTTGTTCAAGAAGATTGATGTTTTACTGTTGATTTGATTATATTACATTACTGAGTTGAAACAACGTTGTGCGTTGTGATTTGTATTGCTCACTGGACAAGCGTTAACATCTGACATACGTAAATGTCACCACATAACGGTCATCTGGATAACTGTTGTTCGTTCAATTATTGCATCTGGATGTTTATTCACTGGTCAAATGGCCTGCCCCAACCACACAGAAGCACTGTCTCAAAAACAAAACAAAACAAAAGAAACAAAAAACTGGGGGGAAAAAACACTTTGGAAAATGGCGATCAAAAAACATTCTCTTCTTTGACAAAGGTTACATATGTGTCTTTGGTCTGTTCGTTAGTCATTCTACATATATCTATCATTTAGATACAATCAAAAACTCAGAATAAGTAAAAATTAAATAATCAAGGATGCAAAGAATGTACTGCACATGTGCGCAATGCCTATATTTATTATACATTGTCTGTGCCATTGTAGCTTAATTTGTTGCTTAATTTAATCAATAGTTGGTTTTCAGTCTTAGTAGGCTACTCTTTATCAACAAAGCTTACGCATGGCATGTGGTGTTTCAAAATCTGATTTAATATTAAATCTAATCATCATTTTGTAATGGAAAAAAGTATCCACTGAGTTCATACATGTGCATAAGCAAGATCTCAGCCATATCAACCAAAATATCAACTAATCGTTGGTTGGTTCAGTTTGAAACGTAACCGCATTTTGTATCCCTGTTTTAATAAGCACATGTCTTACAGAATGTATGTGCCTCACACATTGTGATTATTTGGTTTATATCTTGTATCCTACAAAATGATTCTGATAACCCATAATATCATATTTAAGAACGTTAGTATACAGTGATACCTTAAGTACTCAGCTGTGTTCTGTATGAAAGAAAATTACTTGGATTTTGTAGCCAATGACTACATTTGACGAAGGTTCCAAGAAACATTGCCTCTTTAGAAAACCTGCAAACTCTTGAGCAGTCTTTTTCATGCACATGATTAAACTAATTGGTGTTAGCCTGAACAAGAGTTCCCAAATAATTATGTATAAATTTAAAGTTAAGAAAACAACACAGTTCTCTTCAAAATTTAATATGCACACTGTCCGAAATTCTTTACAGGATACGAATTTTGCAAAAATAATGTTTTTTCTTTTCTTTCATAGATGTAGTGGAGAAAAACTGTTGTCAGGTCTTTTCCAGTTTATGCATTTTTGACTTCATACTGGGCTGGCCCTGTATCCTGTGACAACGAATATCAAAGCAAAATCAAAACTATCGTATCCCTGTTAGTTTACTTGATCAGAGCGCTATGCTGATAACACAGTGGTTATGGGCTCAACTCTCAGACCGACCACATTTTTTTCTATTTTGTTTCAAGGCTGGTTCGTTCTTTTGATAGAGTTCATGTTGAGTCTAGCCTGCAATATGAAAACTGGCCTGTTCGTTGTGAATCTTAATGCTTCAGTTATTCTGGTAGTGTCAGCTCAGTTTTCCATTGGTCCTTCGAAGCCCTCCGACTCCCCACCCCTAAATTTATTACCTTGCCAGCGTGCAGGGTTTTGTGCAGGCTCACAAAGTCTGCCAGATATTTGCTAGCAGAATTGGGTGAAGCACATATGGAATTGTCTGAGTGTGATGAAACCCTCTTGAACAAACACTAGACTTTATCACTTTACAGTTAAAGAATCATTTGTCAGTCAATATAAACTTGGATGAAAGACACACACTCTCCATCCATCCATGCAAGTATACAATCATGCACACAAATATTGGCACAAGTATGATACTCATACTGTCATTTAAAACACTTTTATTTACATTTCTATAAAGAGGATTATTTTCATGCTTTGTACACAATGCATGTCTAAGAATCACAGCATAGGCATTTTTGAAATCCAGTGTAAATGACATGTACAACATGTCATGAAATAAATGCATTCAAGTGTTCTAGTGCATGTACATCCATAATAATACACACAAAAGCAATCCCAGTGTAAAATTGTTAGCAACAGCAAGCTATTAAGCGAGTACATCAGAGCAACAACTTGCACTCAACACACATACCTAATCAAACAGTTCATGCAATAGCCATCTATGTCAACAGATGACGAGTAGTTGTGATACATTCTCTCACCAGCCCTTCCAACAGACAGACAAACATATCATGTAATAGCCACCGGTTTATGTACACAGGCTGGAGTTTGAATTCTCGCATTTGATATCATCCCCCCCCTCCCCCACTCTTACATCATATCAATCAAAGCTTGCTGACCTATGTATCTGCTTTCTACCCTTTCTTTACTATCCTCGTGTAAGTAAAAAAAAACAAAAAAACACAAAATCCCATACAAACAAATAAGCAATTACAAAATTTAGAATATAAACAAACAGTAAGTAAATAAATAGATATAAAAACCAACAACAAAGAAGCAACAACAAAAAACAAACATCCCCCTCCCCCCCGCAATCTACAATGTTAGTGAAAAAATTTAAATTACACCAATCAACAGTAAAGAACAGAAAAATCACTCCCCTCCCCCCAACCACCTAAAAAGGCATACCTGTTTTCACACACACATGTACACACAAAATCCAAATAGTAACACACAAAATCCAAATAGTAACAACCATGAAAACAGCCCTGAGACAAAAAAAACAAAACAAAGGAATTCCCAAATCCGAATCAATGCTTTCAGTGACCCAAGATAAGAATAATAAATAGTAAACAAAACAAAACAAAACAAAAAGCCAATGAATACACCACAGACTAAAGATTAGCAGGCACTTGATAAAATGTTATATCAATTTCCTGTAAAACCAAAATAGAAGCAATCCTGATTTATTTTAAAAAGTGTACTTAATTGAAATACAAAAAGTTGAAACACAGGCACAGTGTATAAGAATTATCAGGCACTTGACAAAAAGTTTAAATATCAAAACATAAACTATACAAAATGTTCAATTAGGCCTACAGTCCGCCATTCAGCACAAATCTTGGAAACACATTTATGTGGCCAATGATGTGCATCTCACTGAAAACTAGAAAATCCCTTTATTTTCATGAAACTTTCATGATACTGCAGATTTACCTATTTTATATACAAATATTGCCCAAATTCATGAAACTTTCACAATACTGCAGACATTCACTTTATGTGCAAATCTTTCTAATCAATACTATCTGCATCAATATCTGATAATTCAAATAATGGCAAGCCTTTAGATGATCAGAAATAAAATGTTGTTCCATAAAAAGCAATGAGGCTGCCTGGATGTACCAAAAAATGAACACAACCAACTGCGCAACACACTAAACCAACCAAAATGAGAAAAACCATTCCCCCAAAAAGCACTTATAAAAAATAGACTCTATTGTTGACTCAAATTCGTGATCGGCAATCTGAGAAAAATAGTAAGTGTCAGTGTCCGTGTGTAGCTTTATATACACTATTCAATACATGTAAAAGACACTTAACATTACTACGTATAACATTCTGAAGAATGGTAATCAAAAACTCTTGACTATTGGGAAATTAATACAAAAATAAACTGAATTCATGCCCTTTTCTTAAGGTACAAACAAATACAATGCATAAACAAATGGTTCCAGATCAAACTTGTAAGCAGAATCATTGCAACAGAGGTAACTCTAAAACATATAACTGTAGTATTGCTGAAAATCAGATTCTTTCTACAGTTGAATACAGTATAAAAACTGACTAATGGTGGAATAATTCAACCAATGACATCATCAGTTTTTATGATGTGTGTATAACTGTAGACAAAAAATATTTCAATGGACATTGTTGTTTTAAACAAATGCTGCATGAGCAAATAAATCATAGAAGGTTACAGTGCTAAATAAACTGAGTTAGAGGAAGAAAATCTCACAGTCAACACCAGTGCATTGGTACATATGTCTTGAACTCATTTCAACAGTATGTTAATACATGGTGCATGGAACATATGTCTTGAACTCTTTCAATAGTATGTTAGTACGTGGTACACATGTACTGAATGTATATCAATATGACATTACATATATACATTGTAAACTAATATGAATAGTACATGGTACACACACATTGTATATTAATATGACTAGTACATGGTACACATGTACTGAATATATGATGGTTCTGTATCATATGACAAAAGTCTTTTGTATTAGGCCACATACTAATCTTATACCATGTAATTTGGCTTCCCTTTGTGTTCACAGTTTCTTTCTTTTAACTCAGTTAAAAGCATCAAGACTTGTTAGCTCACATCACTTCTTTGGTAGAAGCAGCTCTTGAGATTGGTAGACCGTTGACTGAAAAAACGCAATTTTGGGAAGTGACTGTTGCAGCTCTCATGACTTTGAGGAAAGGCAGACCACATGTAAAAATGTGATTAATATTATTTGAAGAAGCAGGCAATTTTGCTGTTAAGTTGAGGCACAGGCAGACTGAAATGGAACACTCAAAATGAAACATCATGAACAACGAAAATAAATAAACATCAATGAAGCTTCATCAGGCCTGTGGCCCATGTGTGTTAAAGCAGATGAAAACTGATTTTCCACTCCTCCTCTACTGTACTTCTTATCTCCATGAATGAACTTATGCTGGCAAAAAATGAGAATTCATTACCACGCGCAATATTTAACTCTTTTTTACAACCTGGCTGCATATGCAGCAGACAAAATTTACTATCAAATGGCATCTCTATTTTGCCACATTAACAGAAAATTCAACATGAATACATCTGGAATGCTTCAGTCTCCTGAGTTACTTAAATAGTCAAGCCAGATTTTTTTTCACACTAATGTACCTTTTGCCTGACAATTTTGTGTGTGTGGTGTTCCAGATTATGGACACACACACACACATGCAATGCATATTCTTTATATAAGTATATAAGTATATTTGTAATGTCATATTAATATCAATTGGGAACAGAAAAGCAAATAGACCAACAAAAAATAATAATAAATACAAACAGAAAGTGCAAATGGAATGTGAACTATATAAAAGAGAGACTACATCCACCAAATACATGACGTATGTAACAAAGTGACACGTGTCACCATTGATTTTCTGCAAGCATGCCCACCCAAGATGCAGGTTGTGCAAAAACAAGTGAGTTCTCTATGACCCACTGAAAAATGTGATTTGTATATAAAAATCTAGATGAAAAATGAAGAACATTTTTTATCTAAAAAAAAGAAGAGAAAACACACACACACACACACACACACACACACACACACACACACACACACACACACACACACACACACACACACACACACACTCCCAACAGTCCGAATGAGTTTGCAGAATAACGCTACACAAGAATGATTTGTAATAACAATAAACTGTGACAGACATCTGCATTGCACAACTGATAATCAGAATGAGACAGTGACATCCATTAATCCCAGGCACGTAGATATTCCCATTTTTGCATGCACTAATTCTTCTTCATGCTTGGCCTTTCATTTTTAACCATACAGTTTATGTAGATGTGGTCTGTAGTAAGTAACCATGACAAATCTGGACAAATATTTGTGCCTGTAATTTCCATTCCCCTCCCCCGCCCCCCTCTCACATACATACAGGTATACAATTTTGTCATTATAAAACAGTAAGCAAACAGAACTTAAATATGAAGTGAAGTCCTTTGAAGTACAAGACAACAACATTTAATTCAGAAAAAATTTCCAACACCCTATCCTCTGTGCGTGTGCGTGTGTGTGTGCATGCGTGTGCTGTACCAGTCCCATGTATGAATGCTATATTTCAATAGTTTTTGATGATTTAGTCATAAAATTTATGTACTCGTCGGAAAAAAATGGATGAATAATGAAGATTTTTTTACTAAAAAATACCCACACACACTCACACAAACTCTCAACAGGCCACAATCAGGACTTGCATTTGCATGCTGTATATACATATACATATATATATATCTATCTATATCTATCTATCTATGTATATATATATATACATATTATATATATATATATAACACACACACACACACATATATATATATATATAATGATTTTAAACAAAGTTAAACTTGAAAAAAAAGCACATGGAACATAAAAGATGCAACATATTAATTAATGAAAAGACCGTAACATAAAATATCCAACACTATTAACTAATCATGAAAAGGCCAATAATTTCATATGTCACATTATATCTGCTGATCATGAACAAATTACGGATTAATTGTCATGTTTGCCTAAATTTTTGTGTGCCATACAAACTAGGCAAAAACTCACCCATGCTTCTAAAGAAGAACTCTCATATGGCATATGCACTGGGTGATTCGTCACCACGGCCGCTTATACAGAGAAACTCCTATCACATGATGTACCTTGTGGAGGAAAAATCATCCTTGACTTTAATGTAATTGGCGGCTGGCCTGTTAGTCTCTTGCTTATACCTGCTTTTATAATCATGCATACTCACACACAATGTGCATCTCTCTCTATGGGAACACATACATCGTGGAGGTATACAATTCTTCCTGTCAGTGTGAGGACTTGGTAGAGAAAACTGTGCACAATGTTATGACTTTTAAGGGTTGCTATCAAAAGATTATTTGAAAAATAGGAAATGCATTGCAAAAAATATTAGTGGAATAAATACACAAGAAATCTTTGAATCGTGTGTTTCAGGATCCAAATATATGCACGGAAATCAAAATTTTGTGACAAACAACCTAACAATTGCCAGTCAAAGACATTCATCTTTTTCTCTCTCTTCCCCTTTCTGCGTGTGTATTGTATGCATGTGCACTTGTGTGTAAGGAAGAAATGAAAGACTGACAGTACTCCAATGTGAGTGGTAACATCAACTGGAAGTATATAACAAGTGAGCACAAAGTCTCTTCCACTGTTCCCCCACACCACTGCTCCTCTCCACTCACCCCCCCCCCTCCCCCTGTGCAATTAAAAATCTTGAATTTTAAATATTATGAACACAAGCACTTACATGTGCTGCAATGCATTTACATCTGCTGCAGAAGACAGTTTAGATCACACCACATGTCTCTGGTTTAAATATATTTGCAGGAATAGTGTATGCATTTAAATCATATCTAGATCTGTATGCACATACATTAAATCTATGTAGAGTTGGTGCCTGGTTAAATCTGAAAACATTAGCAAAAACGTCCCAGATTGCGGTTTTTTTTTCCCTTTTTTGGTACATTTCAAACTCAGGTCTAACCCTAACTATACCAAGAACCCTCACCCATGGGATCTGTAATCTATTCAAGGAAGAAAACTGACATGACCCCAACAAGAGTGAGGGTTTAACACAGACAGACACAACACACACACACACACACAGACACAGACAGACAGACACAGACACACACACACTCTCAAACAACAGTATGGGGAAACAGCATCCAGTACCCGTGAAACAGTGGTATGACACCAGTCTCTCCTGCTGAAAAACATGATCACCCTGAGTGACTGTGAGAGAGAGAGAGTGTATGTGCGTGCTTGACTTGTGCATGTCACCCAAACATTTGCACCTGTGTTTCGTAATGGGCACATGACTTTGTAAATATGTATTTATGTTTATGTCTTTTGTATCTTTTGTTCCTTCACACACCAGTATGGGGGTAATTTATAAATAAATACCTATTTTAATTTTGGTTGTGTTTTATTTTGTTTTGTTTGATGGGGGAGAGGGGGGGTACGACACCAACTTTACTTATGTTAAACATTTTGTTATGTGGAGTGAATAAAATACACTGTAGGCCTACTAAATGTGAAATATGTCTACAGTTTAAATAAAGTTGTGCATCTATCACATTCTGAAGTTGTTCACTTGTAATCAGCTGCACGTTTTGTTCCCTTCTTTACTATTTGTGCTTTGAGTGCTCAAGTCTGTAAGCACTTGATTACAGGCTGCATCATTTTATTTTAAATAAGTGTATATAATATACATATGTATACATGCATCTACACACACACACACACACACACAACACACACACACACACACACACACACACACACACACACACACACACACACACACCAATTGATGCTGGAATTCTACCTTTAAACAACCATCGTAAGCTAGCTACAGCAAAGTTTGCAATTAGAACTACTTCACAAGCGGATAATTTTGTGAGCAAAGAAATTAAGATCAGGTCTGATACTGACTTTCCAAAACGAGCAAAAAACATTTCATCACAAATTACAGCCGCAACTTACATATCTGGCCTGATCAAACAGTCCAACATAATAATGGATGAAATAGCTGAGAAACCAACGATAACGCCTATCCCTACATGGGAAATGCTAAAGGCAACATTTGATCTCGATTATGCAAACATTAAAAAAGATAATAATGTCAACATTACGCTATCCACAGCTTGTGAACACATCGATGAAAAGTACTGTACCCACCTCCACATTTTTACCGATGGGTCAGTCTTAGCAAATCAGAGCGCTGGAGCAGCCTTTTATGTTCCAAAATTTAACATTAAAAAGTCTTTTTTCATTGGGGCAAATGTATCTATATATACAGTAGAATTAGTCGCTGTTGTTCAAGTGTTGCATTATTTAATAAGCCTTCGGCCTGTGTCATTCAAAGTAGTTCTCTTTGTTGATTCAAAATCTGTATTATATGCCTTACAGTCTTTTGATACAGACACAAGACCTGACTTAAATTTATTGAGGCAAATCATCTAATACATTGTTTAAAGATAAATGGCTCGGAAATCAATTTATGCTGGGTGCCTTCTCATGTTGGTCTTCATGGCAACAACGTAGTTGACAGAGCAGCTAAATCCGGTGCCCTCCATTCTGAATATTCTATAGAATTACATGTTAACACATCGGTAAAAGAAGCTTACAACTCGTTAGAATTAGCATCATGGATTCGATTTCATGAACATTTAAATGAAAAATTTGTGTCTCAAAAAAGAATCAAACTTTCAGTTCAAAATATCTGTAAAAAATTGCAGTATTCCTCGTTATATCATTTGAGATTAATTGTTATGACATATTTTCGCATTCAACTGAATGCTTTGAAAACAAAATATTGTAACAACGTTTTATGTATTTGCGGAGAACAATTCACATTGTATCACTGTTTGTTTTACTGCAGAAAGCTTCGTTCCTTTTTACCAAAGACGTTTACACAAGGAAACTATCTTGAAACGCATTTTAAAGAAGTAGTATCGGATCAAGTTTTGTTTTAGTTAAAATTTCAGAATCATTGGTTCACAGTCCTGTTAATGCGTTACTTTAAGATTATTATTATAATTATGATTATTTTTTTTTGTTTGTTTATGACGATTTTTCTTTTACATTATTGATGTTAGTGTTGTTCTAGTTTCATTTCTCTGTTCATTCATATCCTTTTTCTTAAGACCTTGTTGCTTCCTTTTAATTTTTTTACGTCCCTTACTCTGTTCCCCTCTCCCCTCCCCCTCCCTAATTTCATCCCCCGTGCCATTTTCCCCCGTCTAATATCGCTTATAGTGAAAAGACGTTAAATCAAGCAACGAACACACACACACACACACACAACACACACACACATTCTAGGGTTAAATGCAGAACTAGTACACACACACACACACACCACACACACACACATGCAGGGCATGAAGTTTCACCGAGAACGTATGCAATGCAAAAAAATCAATGTTTTTATTTATATAAAAATATTCTACTTTACAAAAGTACACCATTTTTTGTGAGTATGTGGCCAAAAAATCAAATGGTATAACCGAAATACTTTTGAGTTAGAAAGTTTTAAACCAATATCTGAGTGACCCTTTACCATGGTGCATGGCAATGGTTGAGTCACAATGAAGCAAGCAGACCAGATAGATTTTATACATTTTAAACAAGAGATCAATACGACAAACAGAACAGTTGAACCCTGAGCAGCTGCAAAATATTCTGCACAAAAAAAAGTTGCATACAGTGCATACTGCAAGCACATCATCAGCCACACAGAGTGGACAGGCATGCCGTAGAAGACAAGAAAATGAAAGGCCTCCATAGTAAAGCCAGTAACACTTTTCCCTTTGTGTGTGTGTGTGTGCGTGTGTGTGTGTACATACATAAAGGCCTTTTCCTTTGTCAAACTGAGTAAGATAATTAAAAAATAATTTAAAAATAAAGATGTAAGGCACAATTCAGGCATCTGAACAACACATGGAACATGTGTAGAATAAAAGCTGGCATATCATCACATCAAAAATCTGCCTGTTGGGGCAAAAGAAAGACTGTGAAATCCAATAAAGGGTTCAATGACAAGTAAAAGTATAAAAACTGGAGTGGGTAGAAGTACTCCGGCAGGCATGACTGAAGCGTAAGAAGAAAGGCAAAACAAATACAGCGGAAATAACTAGATGATTTACTGTGTTCTATTGATTACTGCATCACAGACAAGAAAAATATATGTGTATCTGAGCATGAACATCTAGGACATACGTACAGATAGCTGACCATTTCTTCTCAAATGCATAAGCTACACAGTTATTGCCCGATCAGCCCACAATGCTGAAATCCAGAGCACTGTGCATTATTATCTACATGCAAAAGTTTATATGATCTCAGCTTTTGTTACTTGTTTAAGTGTTAGTTTCTGTTTGCATCAACACTTTCAAACAAGGAACAACGCTGCACAAATAAACAGCACTGCATAAATGATAGTAAATAAATTCACTACATATATCAGTGCACATCAGTCACAAGAATGTAACCATTTCAATATCAAACCCAAGAAGCCCTAGCTAGCAGTACCGTATTCCTGAGCTTAAAGATTTTCTCAGAAGAAATGCAAGAACATCTAACAAAACAATCATAAGAATAATTCAGTGAGAGAGCATCTCAATCAAACGAGAACATCTCGAAGAGTGATCATGAGAAATGAACTGATTGACTAACTGACTTTATTTCCCAAAGGTGAAGACGATGATACAATGCAAGAGAACCGTCCCATGGCATAGTGGTTAGCGCAAGGGATTACTGCCTGGGTGGGTTTGAATCCCCATCAGTCAAGAACCATTGTGGTATTTTTTGGCTTCAACCGGCTCCTATCTAGGACTGAACATGCCATGGGCTTACCAGGAAGACTGGGATCATACAGTCAAGTATCATCCACTTCACGAATGCATCACTGAGGGTGGTGCTCAAATCTTCTGACCAATGCAGCAGATACAGGCTTGGTCGACACCAGGACATATTATGATAAAAAGCCCTGTCATGCAGTCTCAATCCTAGATGAAATTCCACAGCATCGCCATCATCATCATCGCATTGTAAAAACTGTACCAGCTTCTGTAGCCATCAAGGTGGCGTAGAAAAAAAAAGGGGTAAAAAAAAAAGGTAAAGACAAAGGAAATCTCCCTAAATGAGATGAAACATAAAAAAAAAATTTTTATATAAAGGATACAAGTACATGTGTTAAGTCAATTTTCCATGTCTGTTACTGCTGAAATTTGACAATAATTTACACACCACTCAGGACAGCACAGCTTACAAAACAACTGTGAGAGAATTTCAGCTTCAATATAAATCATGAAAACATATCTTACAGAATAATCATGAGAGAATAGCTTACAAAGCCATCCGAGAACATCTTTAAAAAACTACAATGGAATAAAACACAACAACCAGAAACCGATAGCATTCACATTTTCCCCTTTGCACAGATTTCTTCCCTTTTGAGAATAAAGTATGTTAATATCAAACATTGTATTAAGATATTTTTCATGTGTAAAAGAATCTTCCAAAATCACAGGTGTGACCACTACCAACATTGTAGAACACAACATCCAGTTAACTTGAACTCTTTCTCTATCACATTCCTTTCATTTTAAGTCTCAAAACACTGTGATACAGCACCTAATTCATTTTTACCATTTCTCTACCAGACACTCTCACTGATTCTCTTGAAACCAGTTTTACACAACATCTAGTCAGTTTTAACCCTTTTACTACCAATTCCTTTCACTGTCTGTTATCTGCTATCGTTCCTTAAAGCCCAATCGACTGCATAGAGCCACACAGGGCTATAACTGCTTCAAAACATACACAATACTTCGACATTGTTATTGCTATTTGTGTCCAAAGCCCAACCAACCGTGCAGAGCCACGTCAGGGTTATAAAAATTTCAAAACACACACAATACTTCAACAGGAAAAAAAAAAAGATAAGTACACATATCAATGCATTAGTGCACATAATCAAAGGAGATGCCCCTGTCGTGGACCACTGCATCCAATTTATCGCACAGGGATTTAAAAAAACATTTGAATGCAAATTTAAACAATACTAGGGACACTAAAACATACATGAAATTGGGCCTAAATGACCTAAAACTGCTTCCGCATATCTCAGTTCCCTAGAGCTGAAAATACAATCAATACATGTATCCAATTATCAATCCTAAGAGAAAGTAACGTAAGACTTTATTGAACACGCAGAGGTGAATGGACCAAAAAGGCAGAAATCGACAGGAAAAACGACGGAGAGCAAAGGAACAAGGCAGAAACAAAGAGAGTGACAGAAAAGAGCAAATTTCTAGCACAGAATTTCCAGAAGGTGGGGATACTATTTATACTGAAAGAGCCCCCGGCATCCCCATGGAGGATCCTCTAACTGAAAGCATAAGCCAATCTACTGCTTCACCACTATCTACAACTATGGTAAACCTTGTCAATGCTACCTCATTTCACTTCAATCACCACAACATTCAGCAAAGACTTTATTATCATATAAAACCATACAGCAGACACGGTTATCATGGACACAGCAGCTGAAAGGAGTGTGCTATTCTGGCAATGTGGTGGCAAAAGAATTCAACTAAACTGAACATCTTAGTTGTAACAAGAGCATATATACCAGCAACATTAAAACCCACCTATACAATAAAGTATCATCATGTAGTAAGGAATCTGAAAACCCACCAAGGGAAAACGTTAGAAATACTGCTTTTCATTTATACAGTGATATGTATAAAAAATGCTTAAAACTCACAATTCACAGTACAAAATTACACACACATTTTGGCCAAATGCAATGAACATTTTATGTAAGTGTAAAGACAAGATATCAATTAAAAAGAAGCACAACCAGCTTGATGAGTATGAGCATCTAATGAGCATTTTTGTAAGATCCATATGAGATTAAAAACATGATAAAGGCATACATCATTTCTCAAAAAACAGAAAAGAACACAGCCATACTTTATTTACTCTCCTCTCTTCACACACACACACACACACACACACACACACCACACACACACACAACACCAGTACACATACCTTAGAACAAACACATACACAATCAAAATACACAAACAAACCAAACAGCAATATACACACAGATGAGTCACTTAGAGATAATAAGTTTCTGATAAACTGAAGCTAAGCCACAAAATCTACAGAAAAAAATACAATTTGAAATAAGCGCTGACACCAGCATAAACTATAAACCTGTTCATCCCACGGCATTATAAACTCTCCTATCAAAAGAAACAATTGTGCAAATTAAAACATTTTTGTTCCACTACATTTTAAAGCAGTTTACATCAGGAGGATGGGCTGGGGCTGAAAATAAAAAAGATAGAAGAAAACGCATCAAGCAGCAATTGATGGCAAGCTTCATGTTGTCTCTATCCAGCAGAACGTTTCACAGGAGCAGTGAGCTATAAAAAAACCCACTCCAACCCTGAACTACAGTTTACAGCTTGTGTAAAACGGATTCATTCCACATGGAGACTTCCATATGCACTCCTCCAAATCTACTGGCAATTCTCTGGCAGACTTCTTATGCCCGTGCAAAACCTTAAGCACTGGTAAGATCTTGAAATGGGGAGAGAAGGGAGACCTATAAAACACTTAGATCACACCATCAGATTGACTGAAACATTAACACATCCATGAAGGGCCGCGACTTTAGTTGTGAACGCAAGCTTACCTACTGCCGGGCCGCGCTAAAAGTCGTTTCAGTGATATATATTGTACAGAACTGGATGGCAGCTAAAAAGTACCTAAGTAATAGCTTTATGAATAGCACAGCTAAACTCAGCATCCTTTTTTCATTAAGTACATAAATTTTGGTGACAATTGGACTTCATTCAGGCCTGCCGACATTTTTTTTTCAAACTACTGGTTCTTTATTGGAGGCAGGCTTAGGCTGGCCAGAAGTTCAGGCAGATGCAGGGCCAGTCACAATAGTGTTACGATATACAAGTTTTGTTACAAGCTGGGGTTTGGAGTTTGGAGTTGTTCAAGAGGCATTCATCGAACTCAGAATGTTCCATAGGCGCTCCACCCAAATCTGCCAGCAATTATCTGGCAGACTTTCTGAGCCTGCACAAAACCATATGTGCTGGTAAAGTCTTGAAATGGAAGGGGGGACAGGGACCTTTGAAACACTATACTGACACCAACAGATGGTGAAAAGATTAAGAAGGGGAGCAAACAGGCAAGTTTTTAATGTTGTGGACTAACTCGAGATATTGGATTTTCAGTCCATGGTTCTATCAAAAGAATCAGCCCTCCCGCATTCATCATCATCATCATCATGTGCCCTGCCGCTTGGCACTGGTGATCATGGCCCCCCATACGAATCTATCCCTTGTTGTTGAAAATACATCTCCCATCCTCACACACTGCAAGTCCATCCAATATCTTCTCCCTGGGTCTACCTGATGCTCTCTTTTCCTCCAGCTTTCCTGTGTTATAAAAACTAAACAAAAAAATCTGAACTCGAGACATCAGACCCTCAGTTCATGATTCTATCAACAGAGCCGGCCAGCCTGTGCATACCTGAACTTCATGATCACCCCAAGTTGTCCTTCCTGAAATGTCTCATTCTCAGACAGAACTGAGAGCAAAGAATGGAATTTATATGCTAGTTTTCCCAACAGTCTGCGCATGAAAAGACCTAAAGAAGTAGATGATTCCATATGCATGCATCACAAATGACATGATGCACAGATAATCATAACAGATACCATAAGGCTGTGCAAGTAAACTATCTGCAAGGACATGCCCTTTGAAAAAAATCTCACCAGTCACCTACCAGTAATTTAAGAGTTTTAAAACTAAGCCACATGTCAATGGAACCATTCATGCACCTGCACACACACCTTCTGCAGTGGTCCCACTAAATGTAATGTCCGCTAGAGCCTCATGCAAGTTCTAGAAGGGAAGTGTGCACAAGTATACACACGCATGCGTGTGCCTGCGCGCACGCACACACACACACACACACACTTCCAGTTATTCACAGAGGCTATGTAACTATCCCTATTGTTTTTCAGCTAACACTTTACTGCAGAAGATTCCTGCATTTAGTTATTTGCTTTTTTTTCCTTGTGTGTGTCGGTTTGTTCTGTGTTTTGTTTGTTTATTTATTTGTTTGCTGTTTTAAATTTACTTTTTTGTTTTGGTTTTAGATATCTTTTAGGGTGCTAAGAAAAAAAACCACAAGCAGAAAATAATGACTGGTTTGATCAGGTCAGAAAGAATGTGCTTGCACTTAATATTCCGAGCTACGATATAACTGATTTTGTATCAGGCCACAATCATTATCAGTATTATTATTAATATTATCATTATTATTATTCTTATTTAAAGCCCAGTTGTATTATCATCATTATTATCATTATCATTACTATCATCACTATCATTGTTACCATTGTTTAAAGCCCACTGACTGCAGGGCCATATCAAGATTATAATCATCGCAAATTGTACACAAAATCTCAATGACTCCAGAAAAAAAAATAGATAAGAACAGTACACATCACAATGCGATCCCATAAGCAATGACCATTCCATCCAATTTATCACCAGAGGGTTTAAGTAACAAATTTATATACAAATGTAAACATAACTAAGGACACTAAACCATACATAAAAACTGGCCTACATTTCTTAAAGTTGCTTTTGCACATCACAGTTCCTTAGAGCAAAAAATGCAGTTAATACATGTACTCAGCTATCAATCCTATCAGAAAGCATATGACACTTTACAGAACACATATAAGTGAATGAACAGGCAAGACAGAAAATGATAGGAAGAGATGACAAAAAGCAAAGGAGCAAGGCACAAAAAAAAGAGAGTGGAAAAAAAAAAGAAGGAAATTTCTAGCACACAGTTTCCAGAAGGTAGGAATATTATTCAAACTGAAAGAGTCCCCAGCGTCCCCATGAAAGAATCAGGCAACAATTATAGGGAACAGCTAAATGAAAACTCATTATTACCAACTGAAAGGGACATCTGACTAGTAAGTAGAAAACCACACAAAAAAAAAAAAAAATCAGCCATGCTCACTTTGCACAACAGTTTGATTTCTGACAACTTGTTTCACCAGTAGACACTGTTTTTTTTTTTTTTTGTTTTTTGCTTTTTTTAACTTGAAATTTCTCCATCTGAACAAGGCCTTCCAGCATGTTATTTAGTCAGAGTAGACCTCCAACAGATCCCCACTCACTGTAGGTTACAGGAAACAAGACAGTACATGAGCTGGCAAAAGAAGAAGTACAGGAAGACCTATCAGACAACAACATCGGCTAAAGCAAGAAAAGGAGCATCATCAGATCACTTAGTAAGCCACCACCGACAGAAAGGGATGATTACCACCTTCTAAAAAGAGAGCAGAAAGTGGTCCTAATGAGACTCTGCACAGGTCTCAACCTGCTCAATGTCCATATGAACCACAAACTGACGGCTTCACCAACCTGCCTCTTTGGTCAAGAGGACAAACAGCTAACAACTTATTGCAGTGATGTCCCCTCTACCTAGTGAAGCAACAAGAGATATGGCCAAGTACAACTCCTCTGACCAGCAAGCCCCGTGGCAGCCAGCAGGACTGACAAAAATAGCCGCATTCATTGTAAGATGTGGCTTGACCATGTAGATGGTGAATGAAAAAAAGAAAAAGTAGAAACGTCACATTTCAAAGGTAAGTAGTACATGTAAACAAAAACTGTTTGAGCAAAAACCAGATCTGTATTCCCCCAACCCCCCACTTTTTTTCTGTTCTTTTTGAATAAAATTTTGTTTTGTTAAAAAAAAAAAAAAATTTATTTGATTTCTTATTAGGCAGAATCATTGCTCACATAAAATTCAAACTAACATAACAAAATCAAATATGAGTTCTTGTAAGTGTCAACATGTAAGTTTGGATTTGGAATAAAATGTTTCCAGGAAAAGCATCTGTTCACTTGTAGTTAAAAAAAAAAAGGAATTAATTTCATTTGATTTCTTATTAGACAGAATCATTGCTCATGTAAAACCTAAACTAACATAACAACATTAAATGTGAATTTTTGTAAGTGTCAACATGTAAGTTCGAATCTGAAACAAAATATTTCCAGGAAAAGCACGTGTTCACTATTTCCATCACTCTTTGGTCCATAACATTACTGTATTACCTACCAGTACCATATTAGCACTTTTTCCCTTTGTTCCCTTTCCTTTTTTAGCTTCCTTTCCTTTTCTCTCTCTCTTTCTTTCGTCTTGAAAAGGCAAGTTATTCTTCTAGAGGACTGTATGTCTTGAATACTGAACAAGTGACCACTGTCTGTTTCAATTTTATTGTGTTCCACCTTTAACAAAAAGAAAGTAAAAATCATCAACAGGTCTCAGTTTGTGAAAACTCCAGCTGGGATTTACAACCAGCATCATATTCTTATGAAACAAACATATCTTTTACTGCACCTGCCCCCCACCACTACCACCCAATCCCCCCCCCCCCACACATACAAACGAAAAAACAAGAACCAAAATGCCACCCCAAAATGAGCAATGCAGAAAAGATACAAAATGTATTATGCCCTCTGGCTGCTGAAGATTTCTAAAAGCACAGAGTACACCCCAGCTGCTCCACAGCAGACGCCAATGATGATAATGGTGATGTCTTTGACCTTACTGTACAGAGAGCTGTGTTTCCAGCACAGTTTGAGGTGGAACATACAAGGCAAAATGTAGGCCAGCATTGTACTGCCCAGCGCACCTGAAACACATGTATACAATGAATGAAGGTAAGTGAACTTGTTGCAGGGATCCCAACACGAAATGAAAAAAAAACACCTGAAAATCTAGGGGAGTCCAGGGGCATGCTCCCCCAGAACATTTTTTTGAATATAGATGCAAAATAGTGCAATCTGACACTATCTGACACAACTTTAGGCTTGTTTATGATCCTTTGTACTTGAGCAAATAATCTATACATACTGGTGTCAGATTTCAAGAAAAATAACTTGGTGAGTATTTTTCTAAAGTATGCTCCAACAAACATTAAACAACAACCTAGACTGAATACCTTCAAGATTCTTTGCATGTTTCTGCCTCATCTGGTGCTTCTTTGACTTGAAATGGTTTGAAACTTTGTGGATGCCTGCTTAACTCACTCGGTACGACGGAACGCTATAGTGGTCGTGAGGAAAGGCACGGTTCCGTATGACGGAACGCTATAGCAGTTTTGATAATTAAAATTTTTTAGAAGCTCCCCTTTAGATCCTGCACGCCTACCATAGCCACACTGGTCACTGCAAACATGTCAAGGGTCAAAGGGAAAGTTACTTCGTGAGATTCCGTAGCCATACACTCGTCGGGAAACGATTGACTTTGGTACCTTACACGAATGGCTAATCTGCATTCGTGTCAAAAATGGCGTCGCAGGCGAGTACGAGTTTTCGAACAAAGTAGATCGCGATGGTGGCGTTTCACTGCTGCTGAAGTGATTTAAGTGCTTCAGACTGAAGGATTGGACATCGAGGAGTATGATGAAGATAATGATGAAAGTGTATCAAGTGATGGAAGCTGCCAGCAAGGAGGAACTGACAGTGACCCAGTTTCAGACGACAGTGAAGTGGGAGAGGGTGGTGGGCGTACACGTCATGAGAGGCGAGCGGTCAGCGGGTCAAGCACAGTGAAACGCATGTCTGATGGAGGTTTCATTCACTTTCCTATGCATGACTGGCACGAACATTTTAGTTTTTCTCCCACTTTGCCTCTGTTCTCTGGCTCTTGTGGCATGCATGTCCCAGTTCAGTGCCATGTCCCCTTTGATTTCTTGAATCAGTTTGTGACAGAAGACTTTCTAAATTCCATTGTCATAACAGAAGGCATAAGAGAACTGAGTAGCAAGCAGAATGAGCACTTCTCCTGACCTTCTCACTTTTGACTGTGTGATCATGGAGCTGATCAGAGTGTGTGACTGTACAGTGATCCTGACCACAAAATTTGAGGTATTTTCAACATGGCACATGACGAAGAAATATTCAAGGAAGAACTTCAATATTTTGGCATGAACTAACCCAGCATGTAAATATTCAGATCGGAAAGTTTCATTTTGTTCCTTTATGTTTTGTATTTTTTGTGATTTTTTTCCTAACCCTTCAAAATGGGCCGTCCCTGGGGAAACGCAAGGGGAAAAACTCTCCATGAGTTAACTATATTTATTTTAATTGACTTCACAACGGCACATGACACAGTAGGCTATGCCAGCCTCTGTTATTTTTGAAAGCCATGTGCTCATTTCCATGACATCAATTTTTTATGAAATCCACTCCTAACACCGCTTATTTCTGCAGTCTTTGTCAAACATTTTTGCTGCGGCAGACCCTCTCTCCAGATTTTCGGCTCGAGACATGGTTACACTCTTCAAACGTTTTGCAATCAGTTCTGAAAACAGGCCCTGCCTGACAAACAAAAAACACTGAAAGTGACTTCCGGAAAATGATACCAGATTTATCCCCCTTACTGAAATTTCGTTGTCTGCTACGAGAGATCAACAGACTAACAAACAGCTGACTATTTTGCAGAAGAAAAAAAAAATCATCAGTTGATTTTTTTTTTCTGGGAAAGACCTTTTTTTTCCCCAGAAACAGCATGTGGATTTTCGGGAAAAATGGGAGCCCTGTTGTTGGTAACATCATGTACACCATCATCATCATCATCAGATTCTTGTAATCAGAGGGACTAGCGGAACACAGCTACAAAATCCACCATCTCTGTCTCTCGAGTGCAGACGCAAGTAAGCCAGGCACCCTGATTTGATCCAGTCTTTGATATTTGCAACTCAAATTTTCTTCTGTCAACATAACCAACCTCCCTATTCTAGGGTATCCTAAAGAATGGTGGACATGGACCAAGTGTCATGCTGGGTGACACAACTAAAGCAAGAAAGCCTGTCTCATTCTATAATGGCCAGACGTAGTTCCCACGCATACTACAAGTGAAAAACAAGTCTGCAGAGAAATCTTATCTAAAGTACAAAATAGAAAAAAAAATCACACACTTCCATACAATTGTAATACAAAAATCAAACAAACAAAAATGATTAGCAAAATGAAAAAGAATCTATTTGTTTTCCAGGCATTTCAAACAAACCAATCAACTAAACTCTCATAATCCTGGTTCAGTTTTTTAACCTTCTGATTTTTCTCTGATGTGTATGATGCACATTGTCTTTCTCACACTGTGCAGGCAGTATGTTGCTGAACAGTCTGCATACTCAGTCTGCTCTGGTTCATACATACTAAGTGTTTTCATGTTTCTAAAAATGGCCAAACACTGACATGTCTTACAGGTTTTTTATTGCATGTATTTGAAATTCTACACACAAAGGCAGATCAGGCAGGCACTAAGAGGTCAGTACATATGCTGACCTGAACGTTCAGAAAAATCTCTAACCTTTACCCATCAGGGGTACCTTGGAGGGTCCAACCCAGACGCCCAATATCCTATCCACTTGACCATAGGGCCAGACGATATCCTACCCACTTGACTATAGTGCCAGATGTAAAAGGTCTTACCCACATATCTACAGCGCCTGTCATGGTTTGATTAATGAACAAATGTATATGCCTGACCTTCACACTTACCAAATGGCAAAGACTTTGGTCTAGAGTTTGGGCGAGACTGTCAAAGAATGCAGTTGCATTTTCCTGGCATTTAGTAACTCCAGCAAGCAGCACAATCTTAATAAGTTTCAGACCAAAGCATGGCCTCAACAGGTCAAAGTATCTCTACAATTTACCAACTCTGCATTCCAATACTTTTTTAGATGTTTCTCTTTCTCTCTTTCACTCCTACACACATATGTGGATGTGTACATGTCCACACACACAACACTGTATCACATATGTGTATGTCTGCACATGTTCGTTCGTTCTTTGATTTAACGTCTTTTCACTATAAGTGATATTAGATGGCCTGTGGTGTGTGTGTGTGTGTGTGTGTGTGTGTGTTGTGTGTGTGTGTGTGTGTTGTGTGTGTGTGTGTGTGTTGTGTGTGTGTGTGTGTGTGTGTGTGTGTGTGTGTGTGCGCGCGCGCGTGTGCGTGTGTGTATAAGTGCGCGCATGCACATGCATGTGTCTACATATACAAACATATAAATGTGCATATCTGTGACCCCCCACCACCAAATCAGTCATAACTCGCAGTCAGTCAAACAGCACTAGGAGCTGAAAAGGTGGCTGAGGGTCTATCTGGGGTGTTTTGATTTTTCTCAAAATTGATTTCTGTAGACTAAAATCTATCCCCCACAGAAATTTTTTTCTTGAAAAAGTATTATTAATCAATTTGAAATGGTATTTAAATGCACTGATCGCAGCAGGAAGAACGCAATTTCCTACCAAAAGTACCTATTTTTGTCTCTTATTATGAACCATAACCTGTACAGTAGCCCCACATGTAATATACTGACAGAAAGCTCTTAGGTGCACCTTCCAGATAATGACAGCTAAAATTAGAAACAAACTGAGTCAAAACCACCAAATAAAGAAATTTAAGGAAAATGTGTAGGAAAGTACATAAAAACTTTAGAGGCTGTTTTCTCAAAATGGCCGTCACACAACTTAATGACCTTAAACATAGGCCTACATAACTTATACATTTTCAGTATAAGCTTTATTCAAGTACCAAAATTATCAGCAGAATGTACACTTTCCAGTGATATGTATATCTCAAAATACCCAAAATGCCAGTTAACCCTACCAGACCTTAGCCCCTGAGCGTAATTGTGCCCTCTGCCTGGCCTCCTGAGCAAAATTTTGAAAAAAATGTATATACGTTAGAAAACTGATCATATCATGCACACCAATGGTTAGAATTATATGAAAAGTGGAGAGATTGTAGAAAATAGGCCTACCTTTCATCTAACGCCAGTCCAACCCTCAATCACACAAGCATCTCCCCTATCACTTGGTTGGGGGGTATGGGCACGCCCCCTTCTTCCAACACTCTGTCTCGACCTACTTCTTTCATTGTCAGAATCATCACTTTCACTCAATGCTTCATCAACGTAATCATCGTCACTTGAATCGGAAACATATTCCTGATCAAATTCTCCAATCTGCAAAATGTCCACCACTTGTTGAACTGTGAAGCGAGTTGGCCTCGCCCGTTTACCTGTTGAAGTGCTTGGTTCATCACTAGCTCGCTTCATGGTCAATTTTGCACCCAAATCACCTCAAAATACCATCAACACAAAGGCAGACATTTGCAATAGGCTGAACACACGCTCACGCGACGCTTAGCAACGGTTCGATGGCTATTTTTAGCTCTTGATAAAGTGACGATCATGTGAGTGTGCTATTCCCGCTATAGCGGGAACTCGGTATATAGTCATTTTCGTCATTCCCGCAATAGCGGGAACTCGGTCTGGTAGGGTTAAGACTGATTTCGTGCTGGCAGGTCACATTTTTTTGTATCTGCATGTATATAATAATATAATTTTATTTATATAGCGCAAAATCTTGATAAAATCAAATCTAAGCGCTGAGCGTATACATGCATACATACCTACATACATATGAGCGTATACATGCATACATACATGCTTACATACTTACATACATAAATCTAAGCTGAGCGTATACATGCATACATACATACATACATAAATCTAAGCGTATACATACATACATACATACATACATACGTACGCACATGCATACATAATAATTACAATATTTATATAGCGCAAATCTCGACAAAATCAAATCCAAGCGCCGAAAAGACACACACGCACACACGCACGCACGCACACACACGCACACACACACACACGCACACACACACACACACACACACACACACACACACACACACACACATGCATGGCCACAAATGGGGAGAAAAGAATAAAAGCAATAAAAGCAAGAATAAAACCAATGGAAAACCACAGAGAGCACATCATATACAATTATATATTAAAACAAAGTGATTCCCCTCCGAGCGGAGACAGGCTGCAGAGGGGGGTTGAGTGAGGTTAGGATTTTATGCAGAGGAGAAAAGGTGAGTTTTGAGAGCGGACTTGAAGGAGGCAAAAGTAGGTTGCTGACGGACTGAGAGAGGAAGTTTGTTCCAGGAGAGTGGACCAGAAACAGAGAAGGCTCGTGGACCATAGGTATTGAGCTTAGTGCGTGGAAAGCGAAAAGTCAGAGGATCGGAGGCAGAGCGGAGGGTACGTGAGGGAACATAGATCTCAAGTAGGCTTGACAGGTAATCGGGGGCTGCGTTATTGAGGCTTTTGTAGCACATGGTGTCTATGGTAGCATATGTGTGCATGTGAATGCATGTGTGTGTGTGCAAGCATGCATTGATTCCTCTTTGTTTTACATTTAACCCCCAGAACAATGACGGGCCATGCATTTGCTGTCAAACATCTGATGGCGGGGAATTGCCACAGTTCACAACAGCTGGTGACTGATCAATATTCTGATCAATAATCTTGGAGCAACAATTCTCTGCCCTTGCAATAAAAGCGATGAATCACAGAGCCAGCAGCAAATATATTAATCTCTCTACCCAACCAAGAAATGACATGGGGGAAAGGGGGGGGGTGGGGGGGGGAGCTTTGTGGCAAAAGGTATGGAGGAATGTGTTTTATTTACATGCATTAATGCCACCTTAATAACATTTAACTAAAAATATCATATAACAATTTTAAAGCATGTAAGACAAATTAATTTTATTTTATTGAATGCAAACTTGTACATTTGTTTGTGTATATGCATTGGTATAAGCATATGTACATGCATTTCAATATGTGTATTTATGTATGCATGTTAATAAGTGTGTATGTGTAATAACAATAATGATATTTATAATGCACTCAATCTTGAAGTATAGTAATTAGTATAGATCAAATCAAAGAGCACCCTCTCATCATTCACTAAAACATTCACTAGCATTGGCAAAAACTTCAGGGTACAAAGTGTATACACATGCATGATTGTGAGGGTGGGGTGGGAGGACAGGACAGGAGTAGGACAAAGGGATGGGTGCACAGAGGGGGAAATCAGTGCTGGATAAAATAGTATGTCTTCATGTTAGACTTGAAGGAAGACAGAATATGCGACTGTCAAAGAGGCAAATGATTCTCGTTCCAGTTATATGGACCAGGCACACAAAATGAACAGCGACTGACTGTGGAACATATGTATTAAGAAATTGTAAACAAGTAGTGTCAAAAGCAGAATGGTGAGGTTGGGCAAGGACGTACATTCAGAGGTGGTCACAAAGGTAAGTAGGTACAAGATCTTTAATAATACACTTGTAGTATAACATATTGAATTTATATGAAACTCTTTTGAGTACGGGTAACCAGAGGAGAAGCTGAAGCTAGGGAGTGACATGATACACCTCTTTTTATGAAGAGCAAGATGGGCTGCTTAATTTTGAATATGCTTGAGGCATGTGACAAAAGAAGCCAGACAGCAGAGGAATACAATGATCAATATGAGGCATGATAACAGAAGTTTTGAGTTGAGATGCTGAAGTTGAAATATACCAACGAATACAACTGACACCTCACAGCCGACAGTAACAAAACTGACAAGTATACCAGCAAAAACAACTGACACCTCACAGCCGACAGTAACAAGACTGACAAGTATACCAGCAAAAACAACTGACACCTCACAGCCGACAGTAACAAAACTGACAAGTATACCAGCAAAAACAACTGACACCTCACAGCCGACAGTAACAAAACTGACAAGTATACCAGCGAAAACAACCGACACCTCACAGTGGACAGTAACAAAACTGACAAGTTTGGGTGGTGAACGTCTGCACAGAGAATAGAAAAACGCCAAGGTTCTTGACTGAATCAGAAAATACAATACTTTTTTGACCTAGCTGGACAGAACAAACTTTTACAGCAGATAGTTTATGTTTGGTGCCAATGAAAATTCCTTCAGTCTTATCTCCAATCAACTGTAGGTTATTTTATATCATCCAGTTGTGAACTTCAACATAGTAGACAGAAGCTTCACAGAAGGATAGCTGACACATTTTCAGGAGATGCACTGCTGTAGAACTGAACGTTATCAGAATAGAAATGATACATGATGTTGTGCTGACTGATAACATTGACATGTGGCGAAATGTACAGTGTGAAGAGGACTGGCCTGAGCACAGAAGCTTGGGGAACCTTATAAATAAGTTTTACTAGCTGGAACTTAGACTCAATTACCATGACTGACTGAAAGCAATCAGACAGGTATGTCAGAAACTAAAAAAGAGAACCAGCTCAGACTCCAAATGTGTGCTCAAGGCGAGAAAGGAGGACAGTGTAGTTGATGGTACCAAAAGAAGCAGAAAGATTCAAAAGAATAAGTAAGGAAATTTGGCCACAGTCACTTGAATGCAACAAATCATTCAGAAGGCAATCGAGGGTGGCTTCAGTGCTGTGGTGTGTGCATGCGTGCGTGCGTGCATGCGTGCGTGTGTGTGTGTGTGTGTGTGTGCGTGTGCGCGCGCGTATGTGTGTGTGTGTGTTTATATATTTATGTATGGATGTATGGATGTATGTTTGTATGGATGTATGTATGATGTATGTATGTATGTACGAGGGTTGTTCAATTTAAGATGTCACCACCCCCTTAAAAAACGTACCTCTCATCTCAGCAACTTGAAACTTTTACATCCCCTCGAAGTATTCTCCGTTGGCTAGGATGCAAAGTTCAAGCCTCCTACGCCAATTCTCAAGCGCCCTCTGATAGTCGGTTTTAGGCAGACCAGACAATTCTGATCTTACGGCTTTGGCGAGGTCTTGTACCCGGTCAAACTTACGCCCAGCGAGCTTTTCCTTCAGAACAGGGAACAGCCAGAAGTCGCATGGGGCCAAGTCGGGGCTGTAGGGTGGGTGGTCCAAAACTTGGATCCCTTGCTCGCTCAGGAAGGTTGTGGTGACCTTCGCCTTATGGGCACTGGCATTGTCATGCAGAAGAAGGGTCCTCTGGGTGCCGACGGTTGGGCGCTGCTCATGGATTTTTCCTACAACTTTGGGGAGCACAACTTGGGTATAGTAGGAGGCAGTGATTGTTGATTTCTCAGGCAAAATGTCAATTGCCACAAGGCCTTGCGTGTTGAAAAAAATAGAAAACAGTCGCTTGCGACTCTGGAATCCTGGGCGAAGAACAACTGGTCGGTCTCCGTCAGGGCCAACCCACATGCGGTTGCAGCGTTTGTTGGGGATGCCGTAGAATGTGAGCCAACTCTCATCTCCCGTCACTAAGTCACACAGTCGTTTTGGCCCGTTGGGCTCAAACTCATCGAGCAGTTTGCGTGAACATGCCACCCGCTGCTGCTTCTGATCATCACTTAAGAGATGTGGCACCCATCTTGCAGCCAGTTTTCTCATGTGAAGGTCTTTGTGCAGAATGTTGTTAATGGTGCCAATTGAAAGCTCACATGCCTCGCTTAATTCCCGCACAGTCGAATGTGGATCCTCCTCTATCAGTCTTTTCACATATGCAATGTTTTGTTCGTTCCGAGCTGGTAAAGCTCGCTCTGCACGATTACCCCAATCAGATGGCACTCTACCTGCTCCTAATTGTTTGACCCACCTGCAAACTGTGCGGTAAGACACACAATCCGTTCCGTAAACAGCTTGCAAATCTGCGTGTATCTTCCTACAATCGTCACCAAGTTGTAGCCTTGTGAAAGTGTAGAAACGAAATTGCTCATTGGTGACGTCCATTTTTTTCAGGCTCAGCTATTTGAAACACATTTGTAATTACGTCATACTCTGAGTTGCGTCATGATGTCAACTTTATTTTCTGCATGCTAATCAGGTAAACTTTAAAGTTGTGTTTGGTATAAACATTTTTCTGTGCGTTGCTTCGTTTTCAAACGGCAAGCCTAGTGTCATCTTAAATTGAACAACCCTCGTATGTATGTATGTATGTATCTATGTATGTATGTATGTATGTATGTATGTATGTATGTATGTATGTATGTATGTATGTATGTATGTATGTATGTATGTATGTATGTATGTATGTATGTATGTACATACGTACGTATGTATGTATCATATGTATGTAAGAAAAGAAGCAATCATGTTACTCCCCTGCTTCACACTCTCCACTGACTGCCTGTTTTCTCAATAAAATCAGACAAAATCAATATATTAAACTATAAGCACATTAATGATATGGCACCTTCTTATCTTTGTGACTACCTCCAAATATACACCCCTATCCGAGATCTCCATTCTGCTTCTGATACTACTTGTTTACAAATTGCTTGATACAGATCTTTTACAGTCGATCGCCGCTCATTTTCTGAGTCTGGTCCACATGACTGGAATGAGCTTCCCTTGTCTCTTCGACAGTCACATACGAGCGTACTCTTATTTTTCTTTCGAGTCTAACTTGAACACATACCTTTTTGTCCAGAAGTGATTTCCCCCTCTACATGTGTGTCCCTTTGTGTCCCTCTCCCTTTTGTCCTCCCTCTCCTGGTTTGTGTGTGCTTTGTAATCATGAGTTTTTGTCATTGTGAGTGAATGTTTTAGTGAATGATGAGTGTGCATGTTGATTTGATTTGTACACCAAGATTTGATGTATTATAAATGTCATTATTATCATTATCATTATGTATGCATATCTGGCTGGATGTATGGATATATGGATCAATAAATGTATTATATGTATGTATGTATGCATGTTTATGTATGTATGTATGGATGGATGGATGGATATGTGGATGGATGAATATATGTATACATGTATGCATGTATTTATATATATATATGTTCATATATTTATATGTATACATGCATGTATATGTATGTTTATATGTATATAAATGGACATATTACATACACATGTTTGATGCATTGTTTTTACTTGTTAAAATGCAAAAAATGAATAAACAGTTTGAGAAGAAAAAACATTTCACGTGCATTACCAAAAATCATATTTGTACACCAGATGTTTGTATGACTCAAATATCATCGGGCAAAAACACAATTACATAGACTAGAAATGTAATAAATGAATAGCTGATATGAAAAGCTGGTGTTATGAATAAGCTAAAATATTCAATATAGTATGCAACAGCATGCTCTCTCTCTCTCTCTCTCTTTCTCTCTCTCTCTCTCTCCCTGTTATACATGGTCACATATGCATACACACATACACATCTAATCTCTCTCTTCCTCTTCTTCCTACACACAGACACACAGACACAGACACAGACACACACACACACACACACACACACACACACACAACATACACACAATACACACAGACAAACACACACATACGCACACATTTTGCAACCGCCAGATATCATAAAGTAGAAATAGAAATAAAACCAGCAAACTGAAATGGAAACCAAGTGCATTAAAAAAAACAGGAAAGGTACCAATGCCCATTTCTCTTCTGTAGTAATTTTACACAGGCAATATTTTTTCAATACAGCAGTGCTCTATACAACCATGATGATGCTGAAACTTAAGGTACAATAACATCACAAAGCCTATTATGTTTCACTAAGAACCAACAAAGATAGAGAAAATGAACTATCCTATGGAAAATTATGGACCTAGTATCCAGACTTTAACGGCTGAAAATGTTAATGGGTCTACAACTGCAGCACAGAAACATCTGGACTTTAAATTTGTTTCCTTTCAAGTACTTTGTTCAGTATGTCTTTGCCAAACATTTCCTTTGGTCTTTGTGTATGTCCAAATATTTTCTTATGGTCTTTTTGCATGTGTCCAAACATTTCATTACACCCTTTTTGTATATGTTGGATCATTTCATTACCATTCAAAAATTTCATTACAATCTTTTCAATATATCCAAATATTTCCTTACGATCTTTGTGTATATATCTAAACCTTTCACTATGGTCTTTTAGTATATGTCTGAATATTTGATTATAGTCTTTTATGTACATGTCAAAACATTTCATTAATATTAGGGTTTATAAACTGCCAGACATGCAAGTTTAATCAAAACAGGCACAACACCAAAGACAATCACGTATACTCACCAACAAATGCTGAGATGTAGGCAAAGTAGTTTCGCAATATAATAGCAATGCCTGCTGCACTCACCACAATAGAAACTCGTAATATATTTCGCTTTGATGTGGGCACCTGACAACCAAGTCAATTTTAATATTAATCCTTCATACATTTTTAAGCAGAAATCAAAGGCTAAGCTAAACAGTAAGAAGACTGAAGTCACGGTAATCAGCAAAAAACAAGAAACCCCCTCATATAAAAATAACAACAAACAACACTACATTGAGACAAGCTGATAAGTTTAAATATCTGGGAACAGTCATCTCATCAAATGGCAGATGAATGTTAGAAATATCCAGAATATCTGGTCAAGCTAAAACAGCATTCAAGAAAACCAAAAGCATTCTTACCAACAAATGCCTATCAACTGACATCAGGAAGAGACTTTTTCAGTGTTATATAGAACCAATACTGTTCTACAGATGCGAAGCCTGGACAATCAACAAGCAAAGTCAGAACAAGACTGAAGCTGATGAAATGTGATTTCTAAGAATTCTAAAGTTCCATGGTCTGCATGGAAAACAAACAAGACAGCCTTGAGAAAAGTGGACACAAAAAAAAAAAACATTAATGAGGAAGATCAGGAAAAAACAAGCACCATTTATAGGACATTTTATGAGATAAGAGATATTGGAGCTCTTAGTTTCCATAGTAAAGCTAGATGAAAAAAGAGCTCCAGGTATACCTAGGGAGAAAACATTAGATAATTTTGCAGACTGGGTGAGAACAATAATGCTAGGAGATAACTGCAGCGACAAAAGACAGATTCATAAGGAGGACCATGATCGCCAATGCTATGCGACAGGGCACATGATAATGATGATGATGATGACAATTTTAAGTGCAAGATAGCTTTACCCAGTTGTGACTTCTGCGTCAAATGTAAAGTTTATTTTCTTCTTTACTGGTCCTTGCTTTTAACATTAAGTCATGATATTAATATTCTTCTTCTTTTTCTTTCTAGTTATCATCAAAATTACTGTATTGATATCATCATCAAAGTCAAAATTTTCTTCTTTTTTTTTTTACCATTTCACACACACACTCTCTCTCTCTCTCTCTCCCTCTCCTCCTCCAAACTCTCCACTTCCCTTTAAACCCACCCCTTTTCCTCTCTCTCTCTTTCATAGCTTCCACAATTTCCATTAAACCTCGTTATTTTTATCCTTACCTAGCAAGCCCCATATTTACTGCAACCTGCATGCCCACATTTTGAAATCAAAGGAAACACTATGAATACACAATTTTACAAAACTAAACTGGAATATTTTTCTTTCATAATTATAACTGTTACTTAGATATTATTTCTAATGATGTTAATCATTTATGTTTTGTACAATGCTTACGTCCATTTTACTAAAGGACAATATAATTGTAAGGTTTTCATTTTTACCTGGTTCTTTGTTTAGAATATCAAGTAATAGAGCAGTATTGTCAGTTTGTATATTCATTAAAAAAAAAGAAAATTTCCATATTTTTCTTTAGCACTTCAAAACAGTGATATGATATTTTTGTGCAATCTTATCAAATGAACACAAATACCGTTAAAATGTCTTCTAATTTACTGAGAGATGTTTATCAACAGTGTGTAAACATGTGCAAGCATGCGTGCATGCATGTGCACATGTGGTTGATAGCGTGTGTGTGTGGTGTGTGTGTGTGTGTGTGTGTGTGTGTGTGTGTGTGTGTGTGTGTGTGTGTGTGGTGCGTGCGTGCGTGCGTGTCGTGCGTGCGTGCGTGCGTGTGTCTGTGAGTGTGTGAGTGTCTGTGTGTGTGTGTCTGTGTGTGTGTCTAAGTGCATGTGTTGTGTGTGTGTGTGTGTGTGTGTGAGCGTGTGTGCATGTGTTTGTGTGTGTGTGGTTTGCTAGTTTTCTGTGTCCATTTGAACTTAAAACAATTCAACAAAGACATGATGAAAAAGCATAATTTATTTTCCCTGATCACGACTCTCAAATGGGGAAATAAACCTCCTCCAAAAGTCCTTTCACTTTAAAGAAAGTCATGTTTCAGTCATTTTCATGTCTACATAATAAAATGACACTTGTTTTGTACTGATGAGCATTTCAACAAGATTTCTATTAGCACTTACACTGGCTGAGATTTTCTCTGCTACTGGTAGCTTGGTAGCTTTCTCTTTCTTTGGCAGAAGAGACTTGTTGTCTTTGGTCTTCGTTCTCTCTGGTTTTGGTCCACAAAGGCGGCCTATAAAATGGATGGAAAGATCAGTTATTTTGAGAACAGAGACACAGGTTAATTCACTGATGAACAGGTCTGTTTTATTTTTGGTAGATACTGGGGCCTGCACAAACTCAGATTTCTATTTCATGTCATAAGAGATGTGACAATATATTTGACAATAAGTATTAATGGATTTTTATATTGACTATATAAGTATGAATAAGGTGTGTGCCATGATCTTTTTTCTAGTATCTTTTTTTCCAGCATACCCATGATCATTACAATCACACCTGTCTCCCCAGTCAGTGTCACCTGGTTCAGTGTCGGCAGCTGCACTCTTTTGACGCCAATATTCTCCTCCAAATGGCTCTGTCCTGACTTTTGTGGACAACGTCTTGAATATTTAGGCCACTGATGTTGGTTATGTTCTTGTATGAGATTGGAGGTCAGCATTTCTTCCTTTTTGCCTCTGTTTTTCCTTGGAGAATGGTTGCCATGAGGTCTGTGTTCTTGCTACATGACACATGGCCAATTCATTTAGTCTTCTCTTGTTGATGTCTGCTAGCAAATTTCTGGTGGTATCAAGTTCTTCCAGGACACTTTCATTAGTTCTTCTATCAGTCCATTTGACATATAGTAGTCTCTGATAAAACCACCTCTCTGCTGCCTCAATTCCTTTGTAATCAGCTTTTCTCAGAGTCCAGGCTTCACAGCCATAAATTGTAATTGGCCAGATCAAACATTTTATAAGTTCAATTTTCAAGCCATTTGGTAAGTCTTTCCAGATATTGTTGAGCTGGACCATTTTTTGCTTTGCCATTCCAATTATCATTTTGATGTCTTTAGAGCATCCCATCATAGTTTTTTCAAAACCAAGATATATGAAATCTTTTAACATTTTCTAAAGGCACTATAGTAATTAGGATGTCTTGATTGTTTTCAGTGTCTTTGCCTTTAATATGTTGCACTTTTGTTTTCTTGACATTCAAGTTAAGGCCAGCCCTTTTGCCCGCGGCATCCACCCTGTATAGAATCATCGACATAGCGCAGGTTTGTAAGTTTCTTTCCTCCCATCTTTATACCCGTGCCTTTTATATCAGCATCTCTCATGAGTTGTTCCAAACAGATGGTAAAGAGATACGGTGGAAGGATGCAACCTTGTCTAACTCCCCTGTGGCTGTTGAAAAATTCATATTTCTGATTGCTCCATCTAATTGTATCTTTACGTCTTTGTATAATGAGACAATTACTGTATTTGTAATATAAATAACATGTCAGTTATGCCTTTGTTGGATCTGTAGCCTGCCAGGCAGTCGGACAGTTTTTCTATCTTGGGCTTCAATCTGTTCAGAATAATTATGAGCAAAATCTTGGCTGAATAGGGCAGTGGTTCTGTAGTTGTTACACTCTTTGACACTGCCACTCATAAAGCATCACAAATTCTTGAAGTTTCCAATCTGTTGGCCACTGATGAGTATTCCAGATTTTACAATGAAAACAGTGCATTGCTTTTAGGCCTTCTTTTCCAGCATGTTTTCACAATTCTCCTGGAACATTGTCAATTCCTGGGGATTTTCTTGATTGTAACTGCCTGACGGCTGCTTCAATTTCACTTAAAAGTGGTTCTGGCTCTGATTCTGGACAGTTCAGGTCAAGGCATAGTGTGTCTTGGGGGCTAATGGCGCTAAAAAGGGATACTCCATATTCATTCCATCTATTCATAATATGCTCTGGTTCCGTCAATGTGGTGTCTTCTTTGCTGTTAATGAACTCATTTCTGGGTTGGAATTTGGTGGATTGAACTTTCTTTATCTGCTGGAATAGATCCCTGGATCTTCTGCATTCAAGAAACACCCTAAACTTCATGTAAAAAATTCAGATCCATTTGCAGATTGTGTGGAAAAGTTGACAGAGTAGTGGAATAAAGGTCTGATGTCTTGAGTTCAATCCCAGCCTGTAACTTATGAAACGGCCTATCTGTTGCTCATTTTAAGCCTTTGACTCCCGCTCCCTGTAGGTGAGAGAGTCAAAGGGTTAAGGTTTTGCACTGCTATCACTGATGACAATGAAGGATGCTAGTGGATAACTCCTTCACTCTATTGGGTGAGGGAGTCAAAGGGTTAAGTTTTTGCTTTGCTATCACTGATGACAATGCAGGATGCTAATGGATAGGGTGAGGGAGGCAAAGAGTTAACACTCCTATCATTCTGATGGTGTCAGCTTAGCATCTGTCTCCTTCCTCTCATTTCAAGACCTTACCAGTCTACAGAGTTTTGTGCAAACTCAAGGAGTCTGCCATATTATCGTTTACAGATTTGGATGGAGCGTACCTACAACTGTTCATGTGTGGTGAATCCCTCTTAATCAAATTCAAACCCAAATCCAAATTTTTATTCTCTACCTATATTTTCCCTTTTTCTTTTCGAACGCTGTAGAATCAAATTTCACAGAAGCATTATAAACTATAACTTGATTATGTTCTCCTCTAGGCACAGAGATGTTCAGGATTATGTATATTTACAACATAACATACAACAATACAAAATAACGTTCAAACACGGCAAAGTGTAAACATGATGCAACATATGGTGCATTGAAACTGTTTGTAAATCAGCTGAAACTTGTTTTGTGTTTTCATTATCTGCTGGCAGTCAAGTTTACTACTTTATCACGCACAGCCTAATCTGCTGCTATACGCTAAGCCGACTGACTCAGATAATACTGCTGTTGTTTCAAGATCTTATAAAACCAGACAATAACATAAATAAAACTGGCCTTCACATGTTATCAACATACCAATCATTCCATTAGTGTACATCTGTTTTATGTAAAATACATCTTTTATTGTAAGTCACACTTGCTGTGCACAGTGTTTTTACAAAGACTTGTGGAGTTTTCCAAATCATTTTTAGAAAAAAAAAAGAGTAGAGCACAGGTTGAACTGTCCACCAGTGCACATACTCTAATTTGTATATAGCACAAGACTTCTGCTAATTTCAAGAGAGACAAATCTTTCTTGAATGTGGTCCAATTTTCATATTTGCAGGAGGTTTCTACTAATTTCAATTTCAACAGCGACTCACCAAGCACTGTATGACATGGAGGCTAAGCTTTACATAACTGTGATACGAGATGAACTACGTTTTCATTTTCTCAAATGATCAAAAAGTTTTACTGAAATGATCAAAGTGAGCAACCCAAGTAAGTTTTTTGTCTAAGTATACACCAAGTACGTGGTGCTCAGAAACTTGCTCTAATTTATACCATCTAAAGCTAACTGAAGATGTGGTTTTGAAAATTGGTGGTTTTGGAGAGTTGTTATTACCATCGATTTTGTTTCTGTATGATTGAACTGCATATGGTTTACATTACACTATACTGATACTTGGTTTATACATAGTTATAATATTTCTTGGATTTTAGAAATCTATTTCTCAGACATGTTTACAGCAGTGTCATCAGTAAGCATATGACATTCAATAGAGTTTGATGCTATGCGTAATAGTAAGTCATTGATGTACATTCAGAATAAAATAGGGTCTAGGATGGAACCTTGTAGTACTCCAAACAATACATTTCCTTCAGAAAAGAAATTGCTATGAGCATATATATGTTACACCTTTCCTTAAGGTATGCCTGGAACAAAGGAAGGATATAGGGTTACTAACTTGGGGCATTTTACTTGTTTATGCCACATGGGGTGTGTTTGTTCAGAATATAATGGAATACTTGGTACCAGATTTCTAGGGCTTCAGTAGGATTTCTACAGTTATATACAGAGTGAAACAATACTTGTCATAAATCAGATAGAAATGCATTGTGATAGAAATTTTTGAATGATTGAAATGAGATAGATTATATAAACTGGTCTAAAAGTACCTGAAATTGCTTCTGCACATCACATTCCCTTACAACCAAAAATGCGGTTAATACATGAACCCAGTTAACAATCCTATGAGAAAGTATAGAAGAGTTTATGGAAAGCATGCTGGTGAGTGGGTCTGTGAGACAGAAAATGATAAGAAGAGATGACAGAAAGCAAAGCAGCAAGGTAGAAACAAAGTGAGAGACAGAAAAGAGGACATTTCTAGCACAGAATTTCCACAAGGTGAGAAAACCATTTATACTGAAAGAGCCCCCGTTATCCGCACAGGGGCAAGCCATCTCAATACATAATGCTGTATAAATACAGTTGTATACACACACCAATGCTGCACGAACATAGCTCATTAAAAATTACAACAGATCGAAGCAGTAGACTAGAAACAGGTGGTGATACCATTTACATTGTCTTGCACACTCAATCTCTCAGACGCACACGTACACATAACAAAACAAACATCGACACACACAAACGTGCTCAGATATAAACACATACACATACATGCATTACACATGTGTAATGCAATACTGTAATGCATCAACAACAGATCATACCACCATCAACAGCACAAATGGCATACATGAATGAAAAATATACACATCAGTGTGGGGCCCATATATACAAAAACACATACATGAAAACATACACACATATGCATACACATACATAAACACACACACATGCGTATACTTGCACACACACACACATATATACATAGCCACACACATGCACACACACACAATGACACGCACACATGCACACTCACATACACTTGGTCAGAATGTTGGTTTAGCAGCAGGCAGGTCCAATCAAGTTTGACCTTTCCTAAAAGAGGAGATTTATCTGATCTCCCAAGTCAACATAATTATGTACAGACCTGCCAGTGCCTTTGCTTTGTGTGTATATGCATGCAATTCACATTAAAGATTGAGCAACTTGTGTCTGCCAGCTTATGGAAACACGTCAACACCCAGCATTCACAATCCCAAAATAGAGTATGACTACCTAATATTGGGATAATGAAAAAAAATTACAAACAAAAACATGAATAAAAAATAAAAAAGAAACCCACTTGTATACACATTAGTACACAAGACAGTTGTGGTCCATGAACACAAAGGAGCTCCACTCACCATCACCAAAAAGGTAGAGTTCCGCCATCTCCACAACAGGATACATCATGAGAGGAAAGGTCAGCAGCACACCTATACACAGGCAGCCATTGACAATGATACCCAGCCAGTGGTTGGTGGGAATATTGGCATTGATCATCTGCTCGATGTCATCTCCAAATGACAGGTACCCAAGGACACCAAAACAGCCCAACACCAGAGTCAAGACAGCAACTGCTCCATACAGAAACCTGATGAAGTTGTGTCGATTTCCTTCCATGCTGGATTCGATCGGCAGGATCTGGAAACAAATTTGACCAAAATCTGTCCTTTCATTCATTCAGTGGAAGTTAGGCTTCAGGGTCACAGATCTGTATGTCTATGCTTGAGATTTATCACATCTGGACACTTCCAAGTTTGTGTGCATGTGTGTGTGTGTGTGTGTGTGTGTGTGTGTGTGTGTGTGTGTGTGTGTGTGTGTGTGTGTGTGTATTGTTGTGTGTGTGTGTGTGTGTGTGTGTGTGTGTGTGTGTGTGTGTGTGTGTGTGTGTGTGTGTGTGTGTGTGTGTCTTGTGTGTGTGTGTGTGTGTGTGTTGTGTGTGTGTGTGTGTGTGTGTGTGTGTGTGTGTGTGTGTGTGTGTGTGTGTGTGTGTGTGTGTGTGTGTGTGTGTGTGTGTGTGTGTCTGGCTGTCTGTCTGGCTGTGTCTGTCTGTGTCTGTGACAGCGCGCATACATGCAGGTATATGCAAGTACACTCTACTCCAATCTGCCAGCAGTGTACTGGCAACCTCTCTAAGCTTGTGCATACCTATACATAGGAAGATTCTGAAACAGAAAGTTCTAGGATCCAAACTCTACAGTAAGGTTGACACCACTAAATGACCGTTACACTATGATAAATGATGAACTGGTCAGTCAAGTGTTGTGGACTTGCGATGTGATGAAAGCTGATCAGATCTATTACGCCATGCCAGGAATCTTTTTGCTTCATTCATGCATTTATTCATTCATTCAGACCTAATCTATATATCAAAAGTTAAATTCTATTGACAATCAAACACCTTCAAGCTGTCTACGCTGATGATGATAAAAAAAATTTAAAAAAAGAGGGACAATTACAAGCTTTCCTACTATTTTCAAGCTTGAGATTTAAACAGATAGATTGCTTGTGGCTGAAGTGATTGACCATGAAACACCTGAGTTAAAAATAATAGCCATTATCTGTCACACTACTGCTATTATTCAAATGATCTGTCATCAGTATTAACCCTTTGACTCCTGCACCCTGTCCAACAGCATTCTGCTTTGTCAATTATGCAAAAAAAGCAAAAACTTAACCTTTTGACTCCCTCACTCTATCCATCAGCTTCCTGCAGGGAGCTGGTGGATAGGGTGAGGGAGTCAACAGGTTAAGTTTTTGCAGTTGGTAGATAGGGTGCCGGAGTCAAAGGGTTAAAAGGAGAATGGATGTGTATGTAAGTCCTTGCATGTATCTTTCTAGTTTATGCTCAACTATTTTGTAATGGTACTGCTTAGATCTCTCAGATTATTTTGAAATTTTCATTTGGGAAAGATAGAATACAAAAAAAGTTTTGTAAATGTAACAGTTCTGATTGAATATATTATTCATTTGGACAAGATAAACACTGAAAAACATGCCCGCCGCAGAGCAGAGCGCCGCTGGCGCAAATCCAAACTCACTGTACATAGGCAACTTTTCCAAGCCTCTAAAACAAAAGTATCCACCCTCATTGCATCTGCAAAAACAAACTATTTCCAAACCAAAATCCTGAATGCCTCTTCTTCAAAAGAACTCTTTACAACCATGAATCATCTCCTTGGCACATGAAAAGATTTACCTCTCCCAACAAAACACACAAATGAAGAACTCCCATCTGTATTCTCCAAGTATTTCACCACCAAAATACAAACTCTTCATGACAGGCTCGACAGGACACCCTGTCAACCATGCCCACCTGACCCTTCCTTCTCTGGCACACCTCTTACTACTCTTACCCCAGTCTCACAAGAAGAAATTCTCAACACAATCAGATCCATGTCGTTCAAAACCTGCGAACTGGATCCTCTTCCAGGTTCTCTCTACTCTGACTGTCTCCCTACACTCCTCCCATTCATCACTGACATCATCAACACTTCTCTCCAAACTGGAACTGTCCCAGATTCTTTCAAGTCTGCTATTGTTCACCCTCTCCTCAAGAAATACAATTTAGTTCTACAATTTAGACCCAAATGAACTGAAAAATTACCGGCCTATCTCTAATCTCTCTTTCTTGTCAAAACTGCTTGAAAAAGTTGTCCTCAACCAACTGAACTCTCACCTGTCTGCCAACAATCTCCTCAATCCTTTCCAGTCAGCCTACCGCCAGTGCCATAGCACTGAAACTGCCTTGCTACACATTCTCAACAATCTCCTCCTTGCAACTGATACTGGCAAAGTCTCTCTCCTCACACTTCTTGATCTGTCTGCAGCCTTTGATACCATTGATCATGGTATTCTCCTTTCTAGACTTCATCATACTTTTGGCATCTCTGACATTGCTCTCTCCTGGTTCACTTCTTATCTATCAAACAGAAAACAAACTGTTCTCATCAATGGCACTTACTCTCAACCTGCATACCTGACCCGTGGTGTTCCACAAGGATCTGTCCTTGGCCCTGTTCTTTTCACTCTTTACACCTCCCCCCTGTCCACCATCATCAACTCTCACTCTATAAAACACCACTTCTATGCTGATGACACCCAACTTCAAGACAGTGGCTCACCTGAAATATACAGCGCCTCCTGACTCGCACCACTGAGTGTTACTCGACATCAAAAATTGGATGACATACAACAAACTTCAGCTAAATGATGACAAGACAGAAGCTATCCTCATTGGCACCCGTCAGAAACTTTCTCAGCTGCCTCCTCTTTCTCTCCCATTATGTAACACATCAGTCCCAATTTCTGATTCAGCTAAAAACCTTGGTGTCTGCATTGACTCTACCCTCTCCATGAACAACTTTGTTTCTCAAACTGCCAGATCTTGCTACTATCACCTCCATTGTATAAGCCTGATCAGGAAGTATCTCTCTGTGGAAACAATTGCAAAACTCGTTCTCTCCTTCATAATGTCTCGCATTGACTATTGCAATTCACTCCTGTCTGGTCTTCCTGCCTCCACCACTCACATCCTGCAGCGCATTCAAAACAATGCTGCACGCCTTGTACTCAAAAAGAAAAAAGCTGACCACATATCTCCTCTCCTGGCACAACTTCACTGGCTCCCTGTATCAAAGCGCATACAGTACAAAATAGACACCATGTGCTACAAAAGCCTCAATAACGCAGCCCCCGATTACCTGTCAAGTCTACTTGAGATCTATGTTCCCTCACGTACCCTCCGCTCTGCCTCCGATCCTCTGACTTTTCGCTTTCCACGCACTAAGCTCAATACCTATGGTCCACGAGCCTTCTCTGTTTCTGGTCCGCTCTCCTGGAACAAACTTCCTCTCTCAGTCCGTCAGCAACCTACTTTTGTCTCCTTCAAGTTCGCTCTCAAAACTCACCTTTTCTCCTCTGCATAAAATCCTGACCTCACTCAATCCCCTCTGCAGCCTGTCTCCGCTCGGAGGGGAATCACATCGTAATATATAATTGTATATAATATGCTCTCTATAATTTTCCATTGTTTTTATTCTTTCTCCCCATTTATAGCCGTGTGTGTGTGTGTGTGTGTGTGTGTGTGTGTGTGTGTGTGTGTGTGTGTGTGTGTGTGTGTGTGTGTGTGTGTGTGTGTGTGTGTGTGTGCGATGTGTGCGTGTGTGCGTGTGTGTGTGGTGTGTGTGTGGCTGTGTGGGGTGTGTGCGTGCGTGTGTGTGTGCGTGCGTGTGTGTGTGCGTGCGTGGTGCGTGTGTGTGTGCGTGTGTGTGTGGCGTGTGTGTGGTGCGTGTGTGTGTGCGTGGTGTGCGTGGTCTGTGGTGTTGCGTACGTGCATGCGTGCGTGTGTATGCGTGTGTGGTGTTTTAGCGCTTAGATTTGATTTTATCAAGATTTTGCGCTATATAAATATTGTAATTATTATTATTATTATTATAAATCAATCACATAATGCATATATATGCTGCATTAATGTATAACAGAAACAAAAATGAAAACATCCCTCAAACAGACATTAAGTTCACAATAATGAGACAAGTTGTTTCTCGATGTCCTACTGATAGTTATGACCAAAAACAAAACACATCCATCTGTGAGAAATACATAAAAACACAGAAATAAAAATCTGATAGAATCAGACATTCACAATATGGGAAAAAAATGACTTGTAAGTCAGACCAAGATATAATTTCTCTCTCTCTCTGTCCAAGCTGTCTACAGTGACCCTTGAAGAACACTATTTACTGTGCAGTTACTGACATGGATAAAGATGACAGACAATGCTGTATAATACAATGATTTATTTTAGCTTCATATAGTTGCAGGCTACTTATGATGTGTTGTATTCAACACAGGCACATGTGGGGGATGGAGAGGGGGTTTGCAGCACTGTAGTTGTAATGGACATGTTTTGTAAGCTATGACTTTATATATAACATGCTGATTCTTTTGCACTGTGTTTTCTGTGTCAACTGTTAAGTCTTTTGATGTGTTCCATTGTCTATGCCATGAACTGTACTGCATTATTTGTTTAAATGTATACATTATATAATTAGAATGTGTGTCCTAGTGGACAAAGCACCTGCTAAGATGCAAGAAGCCCAGATTCTGTTCCTGGTTGACCAGGGATTTTTCTCCCCCTCCACTACACCTTGATTCGTGGTCTGGGCATTAGTCTTTTAAATGAGACAATAAAATGAAGTCCCGTATGCATCATGCACTCAGCACAAGTAAAAGATCCTATCGCTACAAGAGAGTTGTCCCAGGCAAAATCAACTCTAATAAAAAACAAACAAACAAACAAACAAAAAAAACAACATATGTACAAAAAGAAAAAAAGGGTGCTTTCTGTTGGGAAAGCAGCCTGCATTCAGAAAAATTCCACTGAACAAACAAATCAACATAATACAAAAATGAGTAATAAAAGTCTCTGTACACTGGCTTCAATCTGTATTGACGTTTTAGCACCCCTTTTGGCCCTACCATTGTCCTGGAAAATGGCAACCTGTTGCATGGGTAACAGCAGGTTTTTCTATCACAATGCCCCAGCTTGACCCTAGAAACAACAGTCTAATGGTGCAATTTCACAGACTAGAGACTGAAAGAGACCAATCATGCATTTTGTACACAAGTCATAAAAGAATTTTCCTACTAAAGGACAGTACAAATTACAAAGTAAATATCACAAACTGTATGTTGGTGTTAGATGCACTAAAGTGTAACTACACCTGGTACACTGGTAAATCAATACAGTTAGTCTATTTTATTAATAACATGTAATGAAATCTCTATGACAGTGATAGCATTCCAAATGCAGACTTGGCAGATCAATACCGTATACTAGTAATAAAACTGCACCTGATGCGTTGGCAATCAATACTGTCAGTAATATGCAATCCCATTTCTATAGATCTACACAACAGATAAAACTGCTGTGTAGTCTCAGCTTTTCTTTACTGATACAGAAGCACAAAAACTCTTATAAGGAGCTAAATGGATCTGAACAATATGAATAAACACCACCCCCACCCCCTGACAAAAACAAACAAAACAAAACAAAAAATATACCACTGACAACCAAGTAACCAGTAAACCAACCAACCAATCAACCAAAAGGAATAACTACTGCCTACCTTGTCATATATTTCAACCATATATGCCAGCCATCCTGAATTTGTTTACCTGAATTTTAGGAATTTAAAAGCCATTAATGTTACTGCCTCTATTTCAAAGCATTTGCATATAAATAATATGAAATAGTGAACATTTATGGCATGTATGTGTGCGTGTGTTTTTGTTTTTGTTTTTTGTTTTGTTCTGAGCAATGTTTTGTCTTTGTTTTCATGAATGTATGCACGTTGTGTGTGTGATTTTCTCTGTGTGTTCCGAGCAATGTTTTGTTTTAGTTTTTATGTGTGTATGCATGCTATCTGGCTCACATTGTGATGGCATTATGTTGCTGCACAGTCTGCATACTCCATCTTCAGTTGGTATGCATGCTGGATATTTTACTATTTCCATAAGCACTTACCACTGACATGGCTTAAAGGACCTTTAACATGAATATGTAACATTCTGTGTGCATATACATGCACGAGTAGTTCAGGCACATGCAGGTCTGCACATAAGTTGACCTGGGAGATCAGAAAAATGTCCACTCTTCACCCACCAACCAGTACCAGACAGGATCAAACTCAGACTTTCAGAATGGCAGTCCAACATCTTAACCACATAGCTAATGCACCTGTTGACAATTGATCTAGTTACAGAAATCAAAAACAACATGTTGCTCATCAACGACATCAAGTCAACAATGCATCCCAATTTTTTCCCTAAGGAAATACTGCTTGGCACTGTATCATATCTACTTTTGATCAAGTCTAAATTACACTTCACTGTCTGCAAAACAAACAGATAAACACACATGTATACAAAACACACATAATTTTGCTTGAAAAAAAAACAGGCTGAAATCTAGAATCATACTTTTCCCAAAAAGCCCAATTCCTGCAAACTTGAAAATGTATAATTATCATAATGATAATTTTTCATACTAAAATATATCACATTTCAAATGTGTGCAACATGAAACGTCTGAGTTAAAACATTCTGGTCTTTCCTTCATTGCAAGAAACGTTTATTTTTTTCCCCTGATTTACAAACCGACTGCATGATCTTACCTCTCTCACACCAAGAAAAGATACCAACTCTAGTTCTAAGTTTCCCTAGCAGTATGCAAAATATCAAAATGTACTGACTGTGCCAATGCCTTCGAAAGCGCTGGTGACCATTCCAAAGAAGATGGGCATGTCTTTCCAGTTAGCCCACACGAAGGTGCTGCTCAGAGAAAACCCTGGAAAAAAATCAAGTTGTTAAAATTCTCTCCACTGACATTTCTGAATTCTCCAATCTGCTACATCATATGTGAAATACTGTTTAAAATGGAAACACTTGGAAACAAATGTGTTATAGTGAAACCATCCATTTTTACAAAAAGCTTACAGAAAATAAATACACACTATACACATTTCTATATATAGCTGAATATGGCTTGACAAGATCTAATGAGAAAAAACATATATAGACTTGAAATTTTTTTCCTGATTTTGTGCAAAAACAAATGAAGCATATGCATGATATCACAGCACAATTCACCCATCTGCAAATTTACAAAAGCACATGCATTCATAAACAAATAAATAAAAAATGTCAATGACACAAAAACTAGATACTTACCACTGGTGAGAAACATCAGCACCTCAACACATCCCAGTAAGATGGAGGTGTTAGCGATGACAGAAATGAAGCCCATGTGGCGCAGGTTACGGATCAACATCATGGGAACAAACACAACCACCGGTAACAACACCAACAACCTAAGATCTGGAATGTGCTTCCCTCGAAATAGGGTCCATCGGGTCATGTTGACTGGTAGAGCGCTGGATGTCACTGTCACATCCGTGAAAGTGGTGTTCATGTTTGAGGTGGCAGGTGGTATCAGATTTTCAGAAACAACGGTGTTTGGCATTACTGTGGTAGTTGTTACATCTTGGGTACCAGTGACTGCTACAGTCCTGTTGGGGTTTCTGTCTGGTAGAGATGTAGTAGTACTGGGTACAGTACCAGCAGCTGTGGCTCGACCAATATTACTGCCGTCACTGACTTTACTGCAGAATTATTCGAAGATGTAGAGTATCCAGAATTAGTAATGTTGCTGACTTTAGTGGATGTATTCTCCACACCGGTGATATGACCTGAATTAGTGACATTAGCATCACTGATTTTACGGAATGCATTATCCAAGGATGGGGTGTGACCAGACTTAGTAACATCACTGACTTTACTGGACATATCAGCTTCTGCGGAGTAACCGGGCTGAGCAGTTTTACTGACTGCTTGTGGGTCATCTATATGGGAAACATTTTCCAGAGCTGTTGAGTGATGTGAAGTCACATTACTGACAGCATGCAAAACACTGACATTGTTTGATTCTAAAAAGGTGACAAAATTGTCAAGTGTGGGTGTGGTTGTCATGGCTGCATTCTCTAACTGACCATGAAAACCATTTTCCAAACCCGGTAGATCTCTCCTGTTTCGCAAGATTCCTGGCATTGTCTCTGTCATGTCATCCATATCCACATGAACAGAGTTTAGAGAATTTAGATGCTTTACTTCAAAACACTGCTGGATCATACTATCTACCATACTGTTATTGTTAACAACAGACACGGAGCAATTATACAGAGGAAACATGCTATGAATCGTGTTGCCAACAAAGATGTAGTACCCCACACAGAAACCAAACTGAGTGATCATCACGGCAGAGTTCACTAAAGTCACTCCTACCTTGCCCATACACAGTCGCCCAATGTCACCATAATTCAAATTCTGAAGCAGTTTTTTATGTATGGAGTCATGATCTTCTTCACTCTCACTGGCACTGCCATCATCACTGCTGGAAGTCAGTGAATCATCACTAGCACTGAACCTTTTGCGGTGTTTGTTTCCCTGTAATTGCATGTCGCTACTTTTGTTGCGCTGCAAGGTGGACAGGAGGTGTTGGATAGCATGATACTTGCATTTCACTAGTAACTGGCAGCAGTGGGCTGTCAGTGTGGCGATTATCACCAGCCCTATTACTCCCAACTGCACACATAAACATATTAACCAATAAAATATAAAACTCCAAATGCAACATTGACAAAACAAATCTGAATCAAGCCAACTGGGTTTTCATAAGAATATTTACTACTTCTTCAATGTTCTTCTCTGCCCCTTGGTTCATGAAATGTACACTACACATAACCATGTTGTTACTTTAAAGTGAGTTTGTAATGGACAGCAATTCTACCAAAAACAGAAAAAAGCAGGGGAGGGAGGGGGAGGGAGGGGGAGACTCTATTTTTCAGCTGAAGAAATGAAATCATTCATTCCAGTTTGTTGTGTTTGAGTTCAACAAATTGAATTCTTAAAAATATTTTTTACTCCATTCAGGAAATTACAAGCCATTGTGTCTTAATGGTTTGCAAAACAGACTGATGGCTGGATGCTTGTGGTTTGAATCCTCATCTGTCCAAACCATTGCAGGACTTTTCAGAACCGTCTGACTCTTAGTAGGAAATCTGCCGTAAGACCCAGCTGGGATGACTGGAAATGCAAAGTTAAGTGTTATCATTGTGATCTGTCTCATAAATGCAACATTGCAAGTGCTGCACAAACGTTCTTATCAACACTGCAGGTGTTTGCATCTCTTTTATCTGACACATACCAGGGTGTATCATAAAAGGAATTACTAAGTACAGATCTGGCATGCAGAGGCAGTTCCGATACATAATGGAAGTCCAAACAACATAAGCATCATCCTCAAGCTAAAGAAAGTACCCAGCATTTAGAAAAGTTGCCACACATTCTACGGCCCTTTATTTACTGCTCTCATAATTATCTCAGTCTATGTTTGACAGTGTGAATGACAAGCAAATTGGGCACTGTGACAATGAAACTGTGCTGAGCATGGGCAGACACAACAACTAAAAAAAACAACAAAAATAAAAACTCTTTAGAAGTTTGTCAATTACACTCTACATACATGTACACATATTAAGGTAATGTGACAAGTCTATAGACATATAAATTGGGACATGCCTCCTTCAACCAGATGCATGAAATGAGTAAATTCCTTATGTTAAGTGTACATAAAATGAGTATATTCTTCTTCTAAAGTGTGTGTAAAATGAATGAATTCATTATATTTAGTATGCATAAAATGTACACATTATCTTTGCTAAATATGAATGTAAGTAATGTTTCTTCCCTAAAAATGCATAAATGACTAAATTCTCCATGTTAAAGCATGAATAAAATAAGTAAATTCTCTTTTCTAAGTATGAATAAAGTGGATAAGTTC
>CM060306.1:98129616-98184616 GCA_030674185.1 Monoplex corrugatus | reverse complement strand
CAACACGATTTGAGAGTGCATTAGGAAGATCCTGTATAAGGATATTAAATAAAATAGGTGCTATCACTGAACCTTGAGGGATTCCCATATCAAGACGTCGCGAAGTAGAATAACTTGTTCCCACTCTTGCTTGAATTGTTCTATTGGTTAAATAGGACTTAATATAATTATACATATTGCCAGATAAACCAATAGATTTCAGCTTGTACAATAAACGTGTATGCCAAACTTGATCATACGCTTTTTTCACATCTAAAAAAGTTGCCAAAAGACTTTTTCTGCGGGCAAACTGTTGTTTTATCTGAGTTGTAAGTTTAACCAGGTGCTCAACTGTGGATCTCCCTTTTCTGAAACCTGCTTGGTTTATTGGAATAACGTTATTTTTATCACAGTAATGTACAAGTCTGTTTAATACCAATCTTTCCATTAGTCGTATGGGACGTCAAAGCAATAGGTCTGTAACTGTTTTCGTTGTTTTTAGGCTTTCCTGCTTTTAATATAGGTATAACAATAGACTTTTGCCATACCTGTGGTACAGTTCCACTCACCCAGCATTTCTGAAAAATTTTGTGTAAGAAAGTAACATAGTTTTCTGGAAGATGCTTAATCATTTCAGTTGAAACTGCATCAACACCTACCGAACTCCTTTTGTTGTGTAGAGACAAGATCGAGTTTTTTAGCTCTTCTAAGGTGATTGGAGCATTAAACCAGCGATCATTCTGAGGTATTGGATCAGTGTAGATAAGGTTGTTAGCTGCCATTTCTCTGTAGTGTTTGCAGGTAGGAGACAAATCATCTACTTTACTATTTTCAGCAAAAAAATCCACAAAAGTTTCAGCTTTGTCCATGTCGGAAGGAAATTTGTGACATGTATCAATTATTATTGGACACCTAGGTAAGCTGGCTCCATTTTTCATTTGATTCATTTTTGTCCAGACTTTATGGAAATCCTTAAAATCTGAAATTTCTTTGGTGCAGTATGATGCCCAATAATCTTTCTTTGCTTCAGCGATGATTTTATTACATTGGATGTTAGCAGTTTTCATTTCCTTATGATCTTCAGGGTTTCTGCTCTTGATGTAGACTTTGAATTTCTCTTTTTTATACTGAACTGCTTTTTCGCATACCTCTGTCCACCAGACATTACCCAAACAATTATTGGACTTAAAAGATTTGAGTTTCGGGATTGAGAGGTCTGCAGCAGCTAGAACTGACTGCTGGAATTTAGAAAACATAACATCTACATTTTCACCTTCATCATAATTATATTTTTGTTTAGCAAGAGCAGTCCGAAACAATGACCAATCAGCGCGCGTATAATTATATTTTGGTATAATATCAGGTGTGCTGTCTTTCATCCTGATGTTTTCATTAGTTATTGTTATGATGATAGGTAAGTGATCACTTCCCAAAGTATCTCTGTGAGTGTCCCAGGTACAGCATGGTACTAATTCTGGTGATATCAAAGATAGATCGATGGCTGTTGCCCGGTGTTTGGAGATATCAGGAATTCTAGTGACACTTCCATCATTTAAAAAGGTAAAGTGAGCTGTCAACTATATTCTCCACCAAACGATTGCTTGTAACAGTGCAACAGTCTTTTTCCCAGAACGGAGAGTGGGAATTAAAGTCTCCACCAATTAGCCATTTACCGTGCTGCAGATCTGGTATCGTACGCAGCCATTCTGTATTTTGGTCATTTGGACCTGTTGGCAGGTAGACTGACAAAACATTCAAGATTAATGAATTACTGAATTGTACTGTGGCGGCACAAGCGTGTAAGTCTTCAGCTGATGTTAAAACAGGGGACGTAAATATGTGATACTGTAACTCTTTAAGTATGTATATAGCAGTGGCTACCTTCTTCCCGGAATTCCCGAGTCAATTTTGAAAGTTGGGAAGTTTGGTTGGCATAACATTAAGCGACTGTAGAATCAGAACTTCACACTGATTTGATGCGAGGAAATGTTCCAGGTATGCGGAATTGGTGGAAATAGATCTACAATTCCACTGTAAAAATTTGATTTGTGATTGTTGGCGCATTTTCATTGTTGGCTAATCTCTTATTTTAAATTAATGGTTATATGTTTGATAATCACGAATACTTTAGTTTTCTGTGTACAAGAAAAATGGCTAGAAAAAAAAACCCATTAATTACTTAGACCACTAATGAAAGGTAGAAAAAAGATGTAGTTAAAACTAAGGGGAAACGTATTCTAATAGAGATAAGAGAACAGAAATAAGTAAATAAAAATAACTAAAACAATGGTATACACGTCTTCAAATGTACAGAGAATATAGTCTGGCTGAGTCCTGATAGTCTGACTAAATCCTAGTGTTTATAGACTTTGAACAAGAGAATTGTCAGAGATGACGTGGGAAAAGTCCTGTGACATGAAACGTTGATAACTGTAGATCTACTAAAACATATTGTATGGCAGCCACCACGGTTCGCAGGTGTCAAAATGGTGGAACGGTCCTCGGTGGAATCTAGAGGTGTGTAGCCGTGCAGATTGTGATCCTGGTGTCCTCCTTGGGGTCTCCCAAAATAGATCCCGAACGTGTCTTCCTAGGTTCCCCGCTAAGACGCTGCTTCCTCTGGCAGTGGGGTGAATACTGTCGTGAAGGAACTGCTGGTTAGTTCGAAGGTTTTCATGGGAGACAAATGATGTTTTTTATGTTAACAAGCTCAGCAGATAAGAATGCATTAAACAAATTTCGCTGAACCTCCGTACGTGCATGTCGTACAGGGGCGATCTTGCTGATGACTATCTTTGATTTTGGGTATGTTTGTGCTACATGTTTGATTTTAGAAGCGAGATTGTGAGTTGTTGTTGCGATATCTTTGTTAATATTCAAGTCGTGGACACCACAGTGACAGTGGAGAACAATACAGTCTGCATGATTGTCAAATTTGGATCTGGATCTGGATAATTTACGCTGCAGGAGCCTGTTCAGGCTATCGTCGCAGCGGGTGGTAGGAGCGCATGGCTTGATTTGAATAAGTAGTCCTTTATTTTATGTTATTTTTTTACTATAATAACTTAATTTTTCTTATTTATTTATTTGAGTGAAAATAACTAATTTAAGTGGTGTTTCAACTACAGTTTCTCTTGAGTTTTTAAAACATGACGTTTAGTTTCTTTGCTGTGTCCGACTGGGTGGGCTGGGTGTAGGGGGGGGGGGGGAAACTACTGCCCCAACGGACACCCCGAGTTCAACTCAAAGATGTCCTGTTTCGGCGCTGCATCTCCCTAGTCGGGTGGGGGGATGGGGGAGGGGGTGGGGCTGGAGGGGGCTGGAGAGGGGGGGGGCTGATTTATTTATGGGAGGCAGCTGAGGCCGCTCTGTCTAGTGCTGCAGAAAATGCGGCGACGGAGCGTGCCTGCACTACCTCCTCCTCCAGCTTGTTCCAGTCTTCAACAGTCCTTGTGAAGAAAGAGCATCCATACTGCTCTGTCCTTGTCTGGGGGACTTTGTAGCCACGGCTGTTGTTACATGCGTGTTTGGCGATGATGATTTTTTGCCACGTGGTCTGCATAGGTCTTCATTTTGAGTTTCCTTTTGGTCTTATCCACTGGGGTCAGGTATTTTTCTGGTGGTAGGGCTGGAACCTGACCTTCTGTTATTTTATATAGTGTTACCAGCCTTTGGTGTGTCCTTCGCTGCTGCAGAGAGGGCAGACCAAGCTCTTGGAGCATCCTGGTGACGCACCCTGGTTTTTGGGACTTGTAGTCTTGCTTTATGAAGCGTGCTGCCCTTCTCCGTACTCTCTCCAGTCTATCCTGATCTTTTGCCAAGTACGGGTCCCATACAGTGGTTCCGTATCCAGGGCAGACCGCACTAGAGAGATGTAGGCTGTACGGCGGCACTCTTGGGGACAGCTGCCCAAGTTACGACGGAGGAATCCTAGTGTAGTGTTTGCCCTCTTGCAGATGTTTGTTATGTGCGTGGACCACTTTAAATCTGCCGATATTTGTACTCCCAGGTATGGATTTTGCTCTACATGTTGGAGGATCTCCTCATCAAGCTTGTAGTAGAAGGATGAGCGGTGTTTGGTTGGTAGGACGTAACATTTTTTGGATAGTGTCTCGTCTAAAGAACTTTTTATATCGTTAATGTCATTCACAGGACACGAGTCTCCTTCGAAGCCATAAGATTGTCCCAGTCTTCTTGAATTGATATCTCTCAAAACCGAGTCGTGGATTGTCAGAACATACGGAAGGTCGTGGTTCTTTTCACGTCGTTCTGATATCTTTTTAGGGTGTGACGTTGCACGTTTTTGCTCTAAGGTGACGTCTGTAACTTTTTTGATGTCATGGTGTTGTTCTATTCCGTCTTTGATTTTCTTTTCGGTCAATCTTTTCGCTGGCTTAGAGTTGCTGCTATTGCTGTTAAGCCTAGTTTTTGTTGTGTCTGATTGTTGTGGCTGTTGGTCGGCCTGCCTGCGTGTGTGTTGCTTTTTGAGAACTTCTGCGTACGTGGGATGTGGTTCAGTAAGGTCTGTCTGTGTTTGACGGTTGCTGGTTATCTTGGTTGGGGCGGTCGCTGTCGACTGGACCTTGATCTGTGTAAGCACTGTCCTTTCTAAGGAACGAACTTGGTTTTGCAGATCCAGTACGATATTTTTCAGGTCAACAATCGTACTGGAGAGGTCCGTAGAGCTGAGAACAGGTGTGGTGTTAGCTGTCCCGCTCGGCGTGCCAGTGGTGGCCCCGGTCGACTTGCCATTTGGACGGGCATTGTTCTTCTCGTTGCTGGTCGGTGGCCCCTCCTGATCGGTCAATCCCGCTGACGCAGCTTCTTGCTTCTGTTGCGCAAGGCGGCCTCGTCGTGTCCTGGTCATAATGGACTTTTCCGCGTTGTCTCTGGCTAATGAAATCGTTACCAGTTAGGTGTCTCCGCCATCTTGAATCGTGCTTTTCTGTGTGTGTGTGTGGTGGTGGTCTTTGATTTAATGTCTATTCACTAAAGTGATTTTAGACAAAAAACAAAAAAAACAAAAAAGGGGGGGGGGGGTGATAAGAGGAGGAGTGAAGAGAATATTTGAAAATTGTCAATTTTGAACTTGAGAAAAGATGATCCAGAAAACAACTGTTTTGAAGAGGGAAGGTAAAACTAACAAATAATGTTACCATAATTAACGATTTAAACAAACAAACTAACAAACAAAATTGATAAATATCTGGAAGAAACGAAGAAAAAAATAAAACTAATAATTGACTAACCATAACAGTGAACAAGTGAAATAACATTTTAAAGGTAATTTGCTATAGGACTTTTTGACAGGCTAACAAAAAATTCATACAGTAATGATGATGAGGCAAATATATCAGAAACTGTACTCATAGATAGTGTTGGAATATGTCGTTTTACCTTAACCAAGAAAGAATATGACTATGTGTTATCTTCTTTCCACACAGACATACTATGTTCTTGGTATATTTTGTTTTGAATGCATCAAGTTTCCATCTATACATAAGGGATTGTATAATTCTGCTGGCATGAAGCTGCTTAAGTATTTTGCTAACTTCAAAGTTCATGTGACATTTATCATACTTTTTCTGTTTTAATTGGAACTGCTTCCAGACGTAGTTGTCTACTAAAGTGTAATTCTCATGCAACGAGAGAGAAAGCTGGATATTGTTTGAATCTGGTGAGTTATTAGCTCCCCGTTTGGCAGCCCTGTCAACTTTATCATTATAACGAAAAGAACTATGAGAAGGTATCCAGCAGAAAGTAATATCAGTGCCTCTTAAAGATAAATTATGAATCAAGTGACTAATTTCCAGAATCATTTCTGATCTTGTTTGTAATTTTGATAATTCAAGAGCCTGAAGTACTGATTTTGAATCAACGCAAAAAAGTGTTTGAAAAATTGTCCTAGGAAGACTTATCATAAAGTTTAAAGCCATTAATATTGCAAAGAGTTCAGCTGTAAAGACAGATTTATCAAGTCCTATGTAGAAAGATTTTTCAATTTTGAGAGCAGGTATTAAAAACGCTGAGCCTGCTTTTCTTTCAATTACTGATCCATCAGAGTAAATTTTCAAATGATCGGAATATAAGTCGTCTATATGACATTTAACCTGACTTGCCAGTAAGTTTATATTGTCTCCTTTTTTTAAATTAGTGTGGTGTACGTCAAATTGTGCTCTTTGGAGTTCCCAACTGGGTACTGGCGAAAAGGAAGGTCTTATAGATACAGGATCTACGTGTAGATCAATTCCTGAGCCTTTCATGACGTCAGATGTGTATGTTGCAAGAGTGACCTGTGAAGATATTGATTTAGCTCTTTTTGGAAAGTCGGTATCTGATCTCAGTTTAATTTCTGTTTCAGAGATGTTTTCTACGGCGGTGTGTCTTAACAAAAATTTAGTAGAAGCGACTTTCCTTTGCTCATCAAGTGGCAACAGTTTGATTTCATTATATGTGCGAAGACAGGATGCATGCAGTGGAAGACCCAGTGCAAGTTTGAAATCTTTACAATGTGTGTGTGTGTGTGTGTGTGTATGCATGTGTCTATGTGTGAGTGTGTGTGTGTGTGTGTGTGCATGTGTCTATATGTGTGTGTGTGTGTGTGTGTGTGTGTGTGTGTGTGTGTGTGTGTGTGCGTGCGTGCGCGCGCGTGTGTATGTGTGTGTGTGTATGTGCGTGCGTGCGTGCGTGCGTGCGTGCGTGCGTGCGTGGTGTGTGCATGCGCATGTGTATGGATGCGTGTTTATGTATGAATGAACCCATGATCATGCATCACAACAATATTATTACATTGAATTTTTATTCAAAAACTACCCTGTACCTCGCTTGTATCTCACATACTGAACAAAGCAACTTACAATGATACCACTCTGACGGAAGGCAAAAGCAATGGCGAGGTAGTTACTCCCAATGAAGGCCTTAAGCATGTTGGCAAAGTCCATCAGATGGTGACCAAAGGTTGGCCCCCTGAAAACACAAAACATATAGGTTAAATTAGCCTGAAGTTTGTTTCCAAAGCTTGCCTTTAATTCATTTGTATTTCCTTAATTCCTTCCTTTTTTGTTGTTTTATTTTATTTTGTTAGTTTGTGTTAGGTTGTGGTCTTTTTTCGTTTTCGTCACAGGATTTACCATATGAAATTCAGGCTACCCAACTTTGCCCTTTTTTGCTACATGCATATGAGAATCATAAACTAAATGTGAGAATATGTCTATAAATGTGTGCAAAAAATTAGGAAGTGATCAATACCTTTCTACATTCCTTTGATGTCACATCTCTTCTTCCAAATGACTGTCTGCTTGGAAGGCCTCAACTTCCCATCGTTTAGCAACCCAAGTTGATATGCTGAATTGCTTGGTCACCTCCTTTTCAAGTCATCTCACCTGTCTCACCTGTTGACGTCACTGGGTTCGGTGTTGGCCGCTGCACACCTGGAATCCACTATCTCCCTCCAGGCCACTCTGTCTTGACTTTTGAAGGCAATTTCTTCAATATTTAGGCCACTGATGTTGGTTATGTTCTCTATGTATGAGACTGGGGGTCTGCCTTTCTTTCTTTTTGTCACTGTTTTTCCTTAAAAGATGGTTGCCATAAGGTCCGTGTTCTTGTTGCATGACATATGGCCAATGTATTTTAGTCTTCTCTTGTTGATGTCTGCTAGTAATTTTCTGGTGGTATCAAGTTCTTCCAGGATACTTTCATTAGTTCTTCTATCTGTTCATTTGACACGCAGTAGTCTCCAATAAAACCACATCTCTGCTGCCTCAATTCTTCTGCAATCAGTTTTTCTCAGAGTCCAGGCATCTCAAGTCATCTTAGTTGTCGAAATGTACACCGTAAAGGGGTTCTTTCAATTTGAGTAATAGATCAAAGTTTGAGGGACTCATATTTGGAGAATAGGCCGAGTGTGGCAGAGCATCCTACTGATATGGTATTATTGGTGACATTACCCTTTCTGCTTTGTGGCAAGTTGCATTGTCAAGTAATAATGGAAAACCATTCAGGATTCAACGATGTTTTACGTTTCTTTTGAATTGCAAGTCAGTATTTTCACCAAAACATCCTGCGGTAGCCTTGATTAATAGTTTGTCCCATTCGTCCCATTGGAATGCCATGTGCCATCAGTATACCCATGTTATCATAGGCACCCATTATCACATTCTTTAGATTTCTTTGCTTTCTTCTGAACCTGGTGGGCACTGGACAAGTGGGCGTGTGCCATTCTGATGATTGTGTCTGTAATTCTGGCTCATAGCTTCTAATCCAGGATTGTAATTATTGTTATTTTTGTTTAAAACCCAGACATATCAGGGCTATAAGTATAACCATTTCAAAACAAATGCAATACTTCAACAGGAAAAAAAAAAGAAAAGAAAATTAAGTACACATATCAATGCATTCATGCACATAATCTACGGAGATGTCCCTGGCACTTACTACACCATCCACTTTATCCTACAAGGGATTTAAAAACATACCTGAATACAATTTTAAAAATAACTAGGAACACTAAAGCACATATACAAATGGGCCTAAATTACCTAAAATTGCTTCTGCATATCACATTTCCCTAGAGCCAAAAATGCACTTGATATATGTACCCAATTATCATTCTAAGAGAAAGTATGTAAGACACTATTAAACACACACGGGTGAATGGACCAGCATGCAGAAAATGATAGGAAGAAACGACAGAAAGCAAAGAAACAAGGCAGAAAACAAAGACAGCGACAGAAGAGAGGAAATTTCTAGCACAAAATTTCCAGAAGGAGGGGATAATATTTACACTGAAAAAGCCCCCGGCATTCCCATGGGGGGTGGGGGTGGGGGAATCCAGGATCTGTCGATGGCTACTATCCAGTTTAAAAAGCTGTCACACTCATTTTTGTATTGGCTTAACAGTCTCTGCAACAATGACATGCAGGACCCACCTTGCTGCAACATGTCTTACTCAAAGTTTTCTTGTTGTAAGCATATAACTGAACCATGACGATCACCAATGTTTATAAATCATCCCTTCACATCTTATCCACCTGTCTTCATTAAAACGTTCTTTACATTCTGAAGATTTTTCTCATCAGGAGCATCAAATGGCCTCCTCAGCTTTTGTTTTATTTTAACATCATTTTGTCCATCTTCAAAGAATGACACCCACAAATAAACAACAGCCTGCACATGAACTTCTGTCCCATATAGTGATATACACTTTGTAGTGTTTAATATATGTGCACCAGGATTTCTGTCAGAAAATTCTATCTCAATGTAAATGATGCAGAACATGGACATGATGCTTGGAATGACTGTATCTAATCTTTTGTATGTAATGTCATGTTATTACAAATGACATGACAATATTTACAGGTAATTTCAAAATTACATCATGGAATGACTGGATCAGATGTGTGTAAAGTTTTAAATTACTAATGATTCATTAGGATACCTTAACTTTTTTTAGGTCTAAATCTGAATGTCAAGAAGACAAAAGTAATGCACTTAGAAATAGAAGGAGAAGAAAGTCAACCATACTGAAATATTCAAATCAACAAGACTGCATTAAATGTGAACAAATTTAAATACTTAGGCTCAGTTAAAGCTCATAATGGCACCTGTACTAAAGACATCAAAATAAGAAAAGGAGTGGCAAAACAGAAATTGATCCAACTCAACAACTTGGAAAGACTGGTGTCCTGAACTAATATCATCATCTCAAGATGCTACCAGTGCATAGGGTTTTGCAAAGGCTCTAGGAGTCTGTCAAGGAACAGATGGCAGACTGGGTGAAGAGTATAATAGTAAATACATGTTATGAGTCCCTTTTGAATAAACTCATATAATCAACCAATCAATGTCTTAAAAGATAAAAACTAGTCAGCCTACAATACAGAAACATGATTGAGGCATACAATGATTTAACTAGTTAAACAGTGAAATACACATATACTTTTTTTTAACTCTCAAGAGGATGGAGAAAAAAAACTGTAAAACTGACTGGTCGTGGTACACACATAGATCAGTCACCCTGTCTTGTAATGATTACACAGTCCCTTAAGAGATTCAAGTACAGACTCCACTATCAGTGTGGCTTGCTAGTACTACAGCTTGGCTTCAGGGAATCAGGCCTGATGACTGCAGGGGAAGTCCTGGTGACAGCTTGGAAAGATGGCAAACTTGGGATCCTTTCAGGGGCATGTCAGATCTAACTGAAACGCAAAATTGGCTGCCTGGAGCATCATGTTTGACTGCTTTTATGATCATATGAACACTCACTGTGATTGTGCAGTAGAACAATATTGGGAGCTTCCGATACTAAGTGTCAAGAGAATAGAAAACAATATAAGCTCTTTTTAAAACATCAAAAGAGGAGTCAGACAGGGTTGTGTTTTGTCACCAGATCTGTTTTCACTATATAGCGAAAACATCACGAGAAACCTAGAGGAAGACCTGGATTGAGGGTTGGAGGGAAAATGATAAACAACATTTGGTACGCAGATGACACCGTGCTAATTGCACAAAATGAAAGGGACCTACAAAACCTTGTGAATTTACTAGAAACAGAAAGCAAACGTAAGGGGTTGGAACTAACAGCAGGAAGACTGAAGTCATGGTGATCAGTAAAAAACATGAAATCCCCTCATGCAAAATAACAGCAAATGACACAACCTTGACACAGGTTAATAAGTTCAAATACCTGGGAACGGTCATTTCATCAGACGGCAGATGTACATCGGAAATAGCTGTCAGAATCGGCCAAGCCAAAACAGCATTCAAGATGATGACAAGCATTCTTACCAACAAATGCCTATCAATTAACATCAGAAAGAGAGTCCTTGAATGTTATATAGAATCAATACTGTTGTACGGATGCGAGGCGTGGACAGTCAGCAAGCAAAGCCAGAGCAGGATCGAGCAGCCGAGATATGGTTTCTCAGAAGAATGTTGAGAGTTCCATGGACAGCAAAGAAAACAAACGAGACAGTCTTGATGGAGGCAGACACAAGTAGATCACTCATAAGGAAGATTAGGAAAAGACAAGCAACATTTATAGGCCATTTTATGAGGAAGGGGGATTTGGAGCAACGGGAAAGCTGGAGGGAAAGAGAGCACCAGGTAGACCCAGGGAGAGAATGCTGGACGGACTTGCAGAGTGGCTGGGGATGAGGAGGGTGAGGGAGATGCTGGGGGCAATGAGAGACGGAGATGGTTGGAAGTCCATGGTCGCCAATGCCATGCGGCAGGGCACCTGATGATGATGATGATGATGATGAAGTGTCTAGACCATAGTAAGGTGACAATAGCTGACAGTTCTGTGAGCTGGTGATGGGCAGGCTGCCTAACAGAGAAATGAAGACCCAGAGTAAGGCAAAGGAGGGTCTTTCATTCTCTCTTCATCTGGTGGTTGGCCTGGACCTGACTGACGTATGTTGTTGTATGGCTACGTCTACCTTGCCATTCAGCTTGCAAACAAGGTAACTGATGACTGGGTCCGAATGCGTCATGGACCACTGAGACAGCCCCCTTTTTCTTGGTGAAATGGCTACTGTGTGATGTATTGGAGATGAGAGGTGATTGTTTGGCCAATGGTCAGGCATTGTTGATCTGGGTCCCATTCAGCACCCCTGGGTGTTTCTTGTTAACTGAATTTGGGTTTTAATTGTTGTTTATGGTGTTATTTACATTTTGATCTTTTTTATGTTGGTCTTTGTCTTGTTTGTTCAGTTTTAACCAAACCACCAAACTTGTTAACATGTTTACACAGTAAGGTTATTCGCCATTTATTTGTTTGCTTTGTGTGTGTGTGGTGTGTGTGAGTGTGTGTGTGTGAGAGAGAGAGAGAGAGAGAGAAAGAGAGAGAGACAAGTGAGAGACAGAGAGAGAATTGTTGTTGTGTTGTGTGTGTGTGTGTGTGTGTGTGTATGCATGTGTGTTGTGATTGTATTTGCATTATGTGTGTGTCACTGTGGTGTGTGTTTGTGTGTGTGCGCGCGCGTGTGTGTGCGCACGTGTGCGTGCATGTATATGTGTGTGTGTGTTTTGGGTTCTGATATTTCTCAGATACATGTACGCATATTGCTTTACTAAAGTTGTGCAGACAGAATGCTGCCGCACAGTACTATCTCCATCTTCAGTGGGTGCAAGGTGGGCAGTTTAAACTTTAATACTTCCTTACGTCATATATTTAATATGCAGGCTCATATTTTGACTTCAAGAAGATGAAAAGCATTCTTACCAACAAATGCCTATCAATTAACATCAAGAAGAGAATTCTTGAATGTTATATAGAACCAATACTGTTATACGGTTGTGAGGCGTGGACAGTCAACAAGCAAAGCCAGAACAAGATTGAGGCAGCCGAGATGTGGTTTCTAACAAGAATGTTGAGAGTTCCATGGACAGCAAAGAAAACAAACAAGACAGTCTTGATGGAGGCAGACACAAGAAGATCATTGATAAGGAAGATTAGGAAAAGATAGGCAACATTTGTAGGCCATTTTAAAAGGAGGGGGAATTGGAGCACCTGGTCATGACGGGAAAGCTGGAGGGAAAGAGAGCACCAGGTAGACCCAGGGAGAAGATACTAGACGGACTTGCAGAGTGGCTGAGGACAAAGAGGGTGAAAGAGATGCTCAAGGCAACAAGAGATAGAGACAGATGGAAGTCCATGATCGCCAACGCCATGTGACAAGGCACCTGATGATGATGATGATTTTGACATCAGAGTTAAGGTAAATGGGCTTAATCAATTTGCAGGCCTATATGTGTAAATCATATCTGATGTAAAACAGATTTAAAAGACAAAAGGCTTACTATCACTCAGTTTGCTTAATCCTTTGACTCCCACACTGTGTCCACCAGCTTCCTGCCAACCATGCTAGCCAAGCAAAAACTTAACCCTTTGACTCCCTCACTCTATCCACCAGCTTCCTGCAGGAAGCTGTGGATAGGGTTAGGGAGTCAAGGGGTTAAGGTTTTGCAGTTGGTGGGTAGTGCGCAGGAGTCAAAGGGTTAAATCACAACTTATATCAGCATCAATCAGATGATCGTATCATAGTTTGTGCTTGAGTTAGGCACAGAGTAGATAATGTCGCACACGAATCATACACATAGCGAACTGTATAGGTCTATACAGCATACACACCATCAACCACAAACACACTGACACTCTACTTTCTAAACTTTGGAGTTTGGTTTGAAATCTTATCTTGGCTTCACAGTTGAAAGCTTACCTTGAAGTTGATGGGCCAACAGACAATTCGATGCCAATGTGAGACATACTTATATGGTCAGCCGTATGCCGTATAAGTGATTTAAATCACAGCATCGCGAGCAGCTGGTACTGAACAACTGTTGCACTCGAGAGGTGGCAGCAACATCTGCCAACACATCTGCTTCCTTGGTTGGCCTCGGGGATTCCTCTAACTCAGCTCGCCGGAAGTACACATGGGTGACGTAAATCGACACGACACCAGGGAGATTCCTTTACTAATAATTCGATTGGATGACGATAGAATCATTTTCAAACCAATGAAATGCGTTTTTACAAAAATACACGCGGCATCTTTGAAGTGGAGGCTCTAGCTTACGGCAAGTTTTAGCATTGCCCAGAAATTTATTGTTCGATAAAGGTATGTTCGATCACTCCGGTCTGTTGTCAAGAAAGAAAGATATGACAACTTGCCCCTGAGATCATAGGAGGTTGAGAATGGTAGTCGCACAGACTAGTAGTGAGATCATTGGGACATGAGAACAGAGAAGCAGAAGGTAGTCACACAGGATACCTGGATAGGCCTAATAAAATTATACTAAACTTAACCTGAAGTGCGTGGGCGAAAATTGATAAAATCCATGATTTTTGTTTCATTAATGCTAGTTTTAAATGTTGAGTAACACTAGCCCGGTCCCAAATGGCAAATCGCCACCTACAAGTGCCAACCCAAATAGGGGTAGGTCTACGGTTAGGCAAGTATCCGGATGAAATGTTACTGTAGTGTAACTGTTGAAAAGGTAATGAAAGTTAATACTTTTTCAATCATAACAATAACATAATGAAAATAATCATGCATCAATCCATCCATCCATCTGTCTATCCATCCATCCATCCATCCACCATCTGTCTATCCATCCATCCGTCTGCTTGTCTGTACACACACACATGATGATACAGTGTAGGTATGTCACAATCGGCGATTACGCGTGCGCGAAAACTGCAGTGATGATACACACACATACACACACAACGCGTGACAAACACACATTGATTGTGTGTGTGTGTATGTGCTATAAATGACTAACATAGCAAAAGGAGAAAGTAAAGGAAGCAGTAAAGAACAAACATGGAGGGTGTGTGAAATGTCAGTTTGAACTTTATATGATGAATATAGGTAAATCATAACACATACATTACCAAACAAATAAGTGTACAAATACTCTCAAATCAGTAGGGAGGGGAATTCTTTTTATGTCAGTGATATTGTCTAACAATAGTAACATCAGTCATCATCATCATCATGTGCCCTGCTGCATGGCGTAACAATAGTAACATCAGTCATCATCAAAGACATCATCATCATGTGCCCTGCTGCATGGCGTTAGTAAACATGGCCCTCCACACGAATCCATCCCCTGTCACTGCAAGTATATCTGCCACCCTCTCTGTCTTCAGCCAGCCTGCAAGTCTGTCCAGTTTTTCTCCCTGGGTCTACCCGGTGTTCTCTTTCCCTCCAGCTTTCCTGTTGTGACCAGGCATTCTAATTCCCCTTTCTTCATAATATGTCCTATAAATGTTGCTTGTCTTTTCCTAATCATTTTTATTAACAATCTTCTTGTGCCTGCATCCTTCAAGACTGTCTCGTTTGTTTTCTTTGCTGTCCATGGAACTCTCAGCATTCTTCTTAGAAACCACATTTCAGTTGCCTCAATTTTGTTCTGACTTTGCATGTTGACTGTCCATGCCTCACAACAAAACCATACAGCAGTATCGGTTCTATATAACATTCAAGAACTGATAGGCATTTGTTGGTAAGAACACTTTTCATCTTCTTAAATGCTGTTTTGTCTTGGCTGATTCTGCTGGCTATTTCTGATGTTCATCTACCGTTCCCAGATATTTAAACTTATCATCCTGCCTCAAAGTTGTGTCATTTGTCGTTGTTTTGCATGAGGGGATTTCATGTTTTTTACTGATTACCATGACTTCAGTCTTCTTGCTTTTTAGTTCCAGCCCTGCATTTTTGCTTTCTATTTCTATTATAATTTATATTCACAAGGTTTTGCAGGTCTTTTTCATTTTATGCAATTAGCATGGTGTCATCTGTGTAACGAATGTTGTTTATCATTCTTCTACCAACCTTTAACATCAGTACAGTATCATGAGCATATTGTAGATTTGTGATGTCTTGTCCACCAATTTTTATTCCTGTCTTCAATATTTTGCTTTTATCACAAATAACTTGTGTATATGTTGAAGAGATGGGGTGAGAGGATGCAGTCCTGACAGACTCTTTTTTTCTCCTTTTTTGATGCTAAAATATTTTCAGTTTTGCTGTTCCATCTAATTGTTGGTTTTTGGTTATGTAGGGCCACATTTAGATCACCAGCAAAATCATTCAGTTGAATTGCAAGTGGAAGTCTCTCTATTCAAGTCTCTTGCTGAGAGCCCAGCGTGAGAGAGAAAGGTTCCGAAGAGAGAAAGATTCCAAATAGAAAACTATTGTAAATTATTTAATTCCTCATTGCAGTTGTTCTTTCAGATAAATCATGAGTCACTTGGAGCTGAGCGAGATGTTGGTGTGTGGGGATCAGCTGTTGGCTGTGCTGGTTGGGGACAACACAGAGGTGGCCACCTGGAAGAACATCCAGAACATGAGCCAGCAAGTGGCAGACTTGAGGCAAAAACAACTCCAACAACTGAAGGAGGATGTCCAGTGTAGGTGGCTCAATGAAACTTGACAGAAAAATCTAACTTTTTTGATTCTATTGACTGTTGATCAGTTACTTTAACTTTTTGTGCTTTTTTGATCGGCTTTCATCAAGAACCAGAAAAAACATGAAAAAGAATAAGCACGCATATTTAATACAACAAGACAAGACAGGTGCAAATTTTTGGCCAACTGGCTTCTGTCAAGCATAAGATCACAAACAAGCAAACACCAGATACAAAAATTAGGAAAGAAAGACTGAAACTTCTCTGCTGCTTCTTCCGGTGGAAGTTTCAGTCTTTTTCTCCTAATTTTTGTATCTGGTGGTTGGTTGTTTGTGATCTTACACTTGACAAAGGCCAGTTGGCCGAAAATTTGCGCCTGTCTTGTCTTAAGTTGTATTAAATACACATTCTTATTCTTTTCTCGTGTTTTTTCTGGTTCTTATTTGCTTGAACGCGGGCAGTCACACTTGTTCTGGATTAGGCATTCACCATTTAAAATTATTTATCACCTAATGTGCATGTGGTGAAAATATTTCCTCTTGTAGAGTTTAGGATGAGGGTGTTATTTGCATCTGTTGAACAGCTTAGACTTCCAACTCTATAGAATTCTTTTCCAAGTTTCTTCTTTTCCCTTAACTGATTAATCAATTGATCCATTGGGTGAAAATGTTCACATTGTCAGGTAAGGTTATTTATTCATGGACGACTCTTTTATATGTATGTTTGTGCTTCTGTTCAATTAGCATTCCGTATAGCAGCAATTGTCATAGCTTTTTACAAAGCATAGTGATGTGCTGATTTGGAAATGCTGGTCACAAAACTTGGGGCAAAAATAAAAACAGAACTTCATGAGCTGGAGAAAAACTTGGTGTTTTGTCTAACTCAGTTAAACAGCAGAGAAGTTTTGTTGTTTTTGTGTAAGTTTTCATGTACCGGGGTATGTTTGACAAAGGCCAGTTGACTGAAAATTTGCACCTGTCTTTTTTTTATTTTTATGGATGAGATATTTCAGTCTATTTTCATGTTTTTGGTTTATATATATATATATATATATATACATATACATAGATAGATATAGATGTATATGCATACATATACACACATATATATAGACAGGTAGATAGATATAAAAATTTATTGCCTTATGAATATGGTTTTTATTAGTGTTATTTTTGCTTCCTTCAGTGATCATAACTGGCCATTTTCATGGAGGAGCTAAAAACTGACACTTTGATCGAGCATTCTGTGCATTTTGTAGGATTATTGTCTTTTCCGTTTCTCCATGTACTGTCTCTATAAGAATACTTTGAAAAATTGTACTGTGTTGGTATCTTGCCTACCTTCCTCCCTGCAGTGTGATGTGTTGCGAGTTTGTCTTGAAGATTTATAACCAAGAAGATCAAACACTTTAGTCAGTGTGGTAAAGTGCTTAGTGTAATGGACTACCAACTGGGAAGTTGTGGGTTCGAATCCCCAACAGTCGAAAAAGGGTGAAATTTTTCAGTCCTGACTAGCTCCTACCCAGACTTCAGTGTGCTACGGGTTTATTGTGAACACTGGGACTATTTGAGTCTCATCCATTTCATGGGAGTGCATCACTGAGGATCGTCATGTGCCCTGCCGCATGGCGTTGGCAATCATGACCCTTCATACAAATCTATCCCTAATCGCTGCAAGTACATCTCCTACCCTCTCTGTCTCTGTCTAAGAAGAATGTTGAGAGTTCCATGGACAGCAAAGAAAACAAACGAGACAGTCTTGAAGGAGGCAGACACAGGAAGATCATTAATAAAGAAGTTTAGGAAAAGACAAGCAACATCTGTTGGATCTTTTATGATGAAAGGGAAATAGAGCAACTGTTCACAACAGGAAAGGTGGAGGAAAATAGAGTACCAGGTAGACCCAGGGAGAAAAATATTGGATGGACTTGCAGGGTTGCTGAGGACAGAGAGGGATCATTGAGAATGTTGCTCAAAAACACCACAGGTAGGTGACTGTATCTCTTGGTCCTGGTTGATGCCAAGATGTAATGAAAGAAAGTGTAGCGTACGGTTGTGACATGAAGTCTCAATCCTCAGTGGGGGAGGGTGGAAATCTCCCACAAATATTGCTTTTATTATAGTTTTTGTGTTACAGTGATTCCGAGTTAACCAACATATTAACACACATGTGCAGGACTTGTAGTGGCTTTGTTTTGTATGGTACATATGTACAGAACTTGTACTGAAACATCACTACATGGCAGATGTATCATGTGACTCCAGTTGATCCTTTGTACTGGGTCTCTTTGTTAAACCATGTGCTTATGTCATATTATGTGACTTGGTTTTCCTTTATGTCCAAGTATATTTGTTCTTATTTAGTTCAAAGCAAGTGTCTTGTTAGCTTACTTCACTTTTGAAAGGGGCGAGCCTTGAGTCAAGACAGGTACAGAGTTGGCTGATAGAAAACTTAGTGTTTTGGGTAGTGACTGTTTTTGCTCTCAAACCTCAAAGAGACTTATAGAGGCAGATTAGATTTGAAAATGTGATGAAAATATATATTGAAGTCGTTTATATTGATGAAAAATATGATTAATTTTACTTGAAGAAGCCAGCAGTTTGTCGTTTAGGTGTAGTTGAGGCATATTGTAACAGTGCCATAATAACACTGTGATGAAGACATCTGACACAGTAAATACAGATCATGAAGCTTTAGTAGGCATGCAGACTGTGTTCTGTTGATGCTGGTGTTTTTTGACTCCTCTTCTGTGCTTCTTATCTCCTGTATGGACTTAATCTGGAAGAAGATGAGAATTCACAGCGCACAGTACAATTCAAACTCTTCATTATCACCTTGCTACAAAAGCATGAAAACTTGCCTCTGATTCTGTGGCCCTTCTGCCTTGCTCTCATGATCTCAGTCTTTGTGGATTTGATGGTGTATTGGAGAGTCAAAATGGGCAGAATAAGGGTAGTGACACAGGAGCAGTGCAAATGGGGCAGCCCCCTACCCTCTCCCCCTTCCCCCACCCCAAAAATTAAAAGGAAAAATAAAGTTCAAATGCTTGTTATTGTCTATTTAGCCCAGTTAGCTCAGTCTTTAGTGCAAGGGACTCTTAATCCCAGGGTCATGGGTGAGAGCCCTACAGTGGGTAACATTTACTCAAGATTGTGCCAGCTCGTAGAATTTATACACAAGCTTGTAACTTATGGCATGATCATTTTGGTGTTTTTCAGTCACATGGCATTTGCAGTATTAGTGCATGTGGAAATTTAGAGACAACTGAAAAGTAATGGTGATTAATTTAGAATGCATTTTTGTGACATCCATGTTGACATGGATAGAAATCAACAAAATACACTCATGTAATTCTTGTTACAGTTCTGACTAGTGAGATGAATATGACACCGGAAGTGTGAATAGCAGCAATCCACATGATGATGTTGCCAACATTGAAGAGACTTTAATGAGTCGTGTGGAAACTGTGCGTTCCCAGTCAGCACATGTCGTCAAAGAGTGTCTGCAGATGAAGGAAGAGCTGACAGCAGCACAGAGGGAACAGCAGTCACTGAGGGATCAGTGCCATGCTCAGAAAGAGGCCACAACTGCTGCTTTGCCAAAAGCTCAGTGAGAATTGTTGTTGATTTTTCTTCTTTTCTGTTCACAATGCACAAAGTGACTATGATATGCTTTGACTATATCTTTCATAATGTACTGACCAGTAATATTTCAGTGTTTCATTCAGCTGACCTTCATGATCTGGACAGTATAGTACAGCTGACTTAATTGATCATAAGTTTTCATCCAAGTGATGCAAGCATTTTGGGCATGAATGCTTTGTTGGTTATAATGAACCCGAAAGAAGATGGGGATGATAAAGATGTCTGCCCTTTTTCGTTTTCATTGTGAGATGTGTGTCATTGTGTGTGTGTGTGTGTGTGTGTGTGTCTGTTTTTCTTTTTTGGTTTTTTTTTTTAGTCAGTAAATGAAGTGCAAGTAGCCTACTTTTTTAGTTTCAAATGAGGGAAAGTAGGGTTGTCTCTCTTTCAATAAAAGAGCAAATGGAAAGACACAGAAAAGTGAACAAAATAGATCTTCCTGAACATAATCAACTGTCTGGTCTGAAATGCAAAACAGAACATAAAACTCTGAGCAAGACAGTGCTGTACTAAAGAAAAAAATGGGGGGGGGGGGGGGAATCATGTTGGAGATTGGACAGCAGCCTAGGTGATCCGTCTAGAGAGAGCTGTCAGTATTTAGGTACTTCAAAGGCAAGGTCATCTTTTCAGTGATCAAGATGTTTTAGATAAAGTTGCCATGTGCATTTATGCCTCCAAGTGCCTGCTGCGTGTATGTATGTGCATGCGTATGTAAGACAGACTCGTGGATCATTCTTTTGAAGTTGGCTGGGGTTGAGGGGCTTGTGTGTTCAAGTGTCCTTGTGAGATTTGCTAGTGGGATCCTTGTGCTTCTGGTAGGATTACCAAGCCAGACAGGTTAAAGTCTTGAGTCTAGATGAATTGTGATCCACCCACCAAAGACAAAGAATGTAGATGATGCACCAAGTATAGTGTTGTGCCTTTAGCCTGGAAGGAGCCCACTCAAGTAACTTGTGGCGCCAACGGCTTGGGAACCTGGGGAAGTCAGAATAGATCAAGTGGTCAGAACCTTCAACCACCAAACAGTCTAGCGGATAGCAGTTTTGCCCACAGTTGCATTCATGACATGTCAGTCAAGCAATGGCCTAAGAAAGCTTTGTGGCAATGAAGAGGACTTGTTAAAAAAAATTTTCATGCAGACCACTAGACTGACATTTTAAGGCATGATCTTGTTTGTGTGAAAAAGAAAAGTATATATCTATGATGGTTGTGGTTAAGGATTAGATGTAACTGTGTTTGTTTCAGGGAATATGTCAGTGCATGTATGTGTGCATGTCTGTGTGTTTATAAGCATAGGCATGTGTGTGTTTTGTGTTCGTATGTAAGTGTGTCATTGAGTATAATAAAATGGTCTCTACCACCTGTAAAGTGATCTCCATCCTTCACTATCAGCTGACATATCAATTATTTTACCATTACCTCGAAAGCTGAACCAGGGTAGCTGCCAGTGTTCAAGCAAACAAAAACCAGAAATACGTGAAAATGGAATGCAAACACATACTTGATCGTGTCATGATTTATCATATGATTTTAGAACAGTTTCTTATGCATATTTTAGTAGCAGTATATTTGATACATCCTGTTTTCAGTTAGTTTATGTTATATTGATGAATCACATTTTTTTGACTAGTTCATTTGATTGCTTTCATTTTTTTCATTTTTTTGCAGATGTGATGTCAACTTGTACAGCAACATTACCAACTTACGCTGGCATTACAACTGTGAACCTTGTGAAGTCAAAGGATGTATCTTTTTCTTTATCTAATCTGGGTGCAAACAGTTTCAGGTTTTCAGTTTTATATACCAGAAGCATGCTTTATGTACTCATGGAATGTAGTTGTATCAATGTATGCTTAATTCTTTAATTAATGTAGTCCTCCATTTTTATTTCGGAAAGACACAGAATGTTTCTTTTGCTAATTTGTGGCCAATTCCAGGAAATCTTATGAAATATGTGTACATAATTCACAGGTCTGTACATTCTTTTTTTGATGATAATTATAATATCATTTGAATAATGATAATGATATCATCTTGGTATAGTGCTGTACTTCAAACTCATTTGGACTCATGACACATTACATATTTTACAATAGGCCATCAGTGTGATACATACAAAACTAATTTTAATTACACATACTGTACCATGGCTCACTGATGCAATAAGCGGCAGCAATTTGCCATTCCTGCCTCATAAACAGTAAAGTCCGAAGGGACCATAACTCTGAGAGTATCCATGTCTTGCGCATGCGCATGTGCTCTTCCTCTTTTCTCGGCAGCCATCTTCCAGCTCGCCTCGTACTCTCTGAGCAGCTAAGTATTTTTCGATTTCGCTACGCGATCGATCGATTCTCGTTGCTGTTTTTGTGTCTTGCCTATGTTTTCGTTTAAGGGAGAAACTTATGTGAAGCGATTGGGTGGCAAAGCGAGGGTTAAGAAGATTTCGTCCGCCGAATTCTCCAACCCACAGACCGGTGGTTCGACCGGCGCACCAAAACCCGCTCTCTCTTCATCTTTGTCTCTCCCTTCTACGTCTTCTCTCTCTCACTCTCTCGACAAGTCATCGCAACTCAGCTACGGTTCTGTTGCGGTGACCACGAGCCCTCAACTCAGCTGCGGCTCAGTTGACTTTTCGTCATTTTGCGGCCTTCACACTGCCCATCACGGTTATCGACTTAACTGCAGTTCTGTCGATTCTGTGCTCACCCCCTTCGTACAGCTCAACTCCGGTTCTGCTGATACTGTTTCAGCCCCTATGGCTGAAGGGCGACTTGGGTATGGGTCTCCTTCGGGAGGCAGGAAGGCCAGCACTTTGACTGAAACTGGCTCACCCCCTGGTTCGCCAGGCAGGACACCCCCTGGTTCACCAGGTGGGCCAAGGGAGACAACCCCCATTTACAGGCGTCAGATCGTCGATCCGCCCCGGTTGCCTCCCTTCCTCCCCCGCAGCCTGCTGCTGCCCCCGCCCCAACCTCTGTCCCATTCCGGACAGAGCACTTGGGCGCCTTGGCAAATACCAAGCGACCCACGGCGGGCTGGCACCTCTCTGTCCCATTCCGGACAGAGCACTTGGCCGCCTTGGCAAATGCCAAGCGGCCCCCAGCAGGCTGGCCCTTTGGCACTGGGGAACCCCCGACCCACGGGGACCATTACCCGCGGGCGTCAGACCGTAGGTCCGCCCCGGCTGGTCATCACAACTCAACTACGGTTCTGTTGCCATGACCACGAGCCCTCAACTCAGCTGCGGCTGTTGGACTTCTTGTCATTTTGCGGCCTTCACACTGCCCCTCATGGTAATCGACTCGGCTGCGGCTCTGTCGATTCCGTACTCGCCCTCTCAGTACAGCTCAACCCAGGTTCAGCTGCTACTGTTTCAGCCCCTATGGCTGAAGGGCGACACGGGTATGGGTCTCCTTTGGGAGGCAGGAAGGCCAGCACCTTGACAGAAAATGGCTCATCCCCTGGTTCGCCAGGCGGGACACCCCCTGGTTCGCCAGGCGGGCCAATGGAGACAACCCCCCTATTACGGGCGTCAGATCATAGATCCGCCCAGGTTGTCTCCCTCCCTGCAGCCTGCTTGTGCCTCAACGCAGCTGCGGCTCTGAAAAAGGCTCACCCCCTGCTTAGCCAGGTGGGTCATGGATGACAATACCCCTGCCGCGGGCATCAGACCATAGGTCAGCCCCAGCTTGGTCATCACAACTCAACTACGGTTCTGTTGCCATGACCACGAGCCCTCAACTCAGCTTTGGCTCTGTTGACTTTTTGTTGTTTTGCAGCCTTCACACTGCCCCTCACGGTAATCGACTCAGCTGCGGTTCTGTCGATTCCGTACTCACCCCCTCCGTACAGCTCAACCCCGGTTCAGCTGCTACTGCTTCAGCCCCTATGGCTGAAGGGCGACACGGGTATGGGTCTCCTTCGGGAGGCAGGAAGGCCAGCACTTGGGCAGAAAATGGCTCACCCTTTGGTTCGCCATGCGGGCCAAGGGAGACAACCCCCCTATTACGGGCATCAGATCGTAGATCCGCCCAGGTTATCTCCTTTCCTCCCCTGCAGCCTGCTTGTGCCCCCACTCCAACCTCTTTGTCCCATCCGGACAGAGTGCTTGGTCACCTTGGCAAATGCCAAGCGACCCACTGCGGGCTGGCACATCTCTGTCCCATTGTGGACAGAGCGCTTAGTCGTCTTGGCAAATGACAACCGACCCCCAGCAGGCTGGCCCCTTGGGCACTGGGGATCCGGGGACTCATCGGCTCAGCCCATGACGCCTCCCATGGCACCGTACATTGCGCCATGGCAGCACTTCCCATCTATGGGATTTCCCCTTGCCTCGTTCACAGGGTATACTTGGTGGCCCCGCTTTATACCCGGCGCCCCACCCACGCAGGCGTCTGCCTTGACCACCCCTCTGGATCCCCCCCCAGGTCGGATTCCTCCCCAAGGGGGCCTCCCCGGGGCTTCTGACCCCAGTCCGTTTGGAGTTTGCCCACACTCGGGCACTCCACAGTCCATCGCCTCCTCTGTAGGCGGGCCGGGGGTACACTGACTCCACAGCCCCAGCCTCCCATTTCCTAAAAGAGTCAGGCTCGATGGCTGACTCGGTGAGGAGGGCCCATAGCAAGGTGAGGGGCACTGAGGCACAGGACATCCTTCCAGGCTCTGTGCCCGACTTCCTTGGAGCTCTGGCTTACGGGAAATTCCTGAGGCCAGAGAAACTCCCTTTCCACAGAGCGGTCCTCACGGCCCATGAGGCCATTCCACAGTCGCCACTCTCCCTCACACAGGATAACCTCCTCTTAGCGCAAGAGAGGTCTCAGGCCCAGCAGCAGCATATCTCCCTCTCGCAGCGCTGCCTGGCAAACTGGGAGGAAACTGCCAGGAGGGGTCTGGAAGTGGATCCTGTGGTGGATTCCTTCTTGGATGTGGTCTGGTGTCCGCTCTTCAGGACCCAGACTACGAGCCCGCTCTCTCCGTCAGTCACCTGTCTCTCCTGCAATGGTTGCTTCCATTCACTCCATGGCGGAAAGACCTCAAGCACTCGGCCAATGCCCTTCGCCAGATTGTACCTCAATTCAGTCCTGTCAAGGCCAAATGCGGTACTCTAACCATCTTCAGTCACCCGCTCTTCATCTGCCAGAGCTTCCTCGAGAGCTGTGCCACTTAGGTCTGGTTCCCTCTTCGGTACCCACGTGCAGGCCCTATCAAGAGTCAGGACGAAATCAGGAGGGACCTCGCCCTTCACTCTGGTCCCGCTTGCCCTGCGGCAAAACGCCCTGCTCTGGCAGCTCCCCCACCTTCCAGGGGCCTCCACAGGAGACGTTTTGCGCCTCCTTCAGCCCCAAAGGGGCTAGAGCAAGCACCCCCCCACAGGCGATCCTGTGGGCAGTCTGTCCCGACACATAGACACTTTCAGATGGAAACCCCTAGGTCCATCTATGATGCCTTGCTCCCGGACGACTGGGGGATTTCCATTGATCTCAGAGATGCATATTCGCATCTCTTTATTCACCCAAGGGACAGGACGTACCTCCAATTCATTTCGAGGAACCGATTCTTCCAGTTCAGGGCTTTTCCCCAGGGTTGCTTGGGACCAATCATCAGTGAGCAAATGGCACTCCCGGTCCCGGTTAGCCCAGGGAGTCCATATCACACACACCCCTCCTCAGCGGACTTGTTCACGGATGCATCCTAATCCGGGTGGGGGGCCTACGTGGGCCTGCTAACAGCAGCAGGTCAATGGTCACAAGACCTCCTTTCCTGTCACATCAACATGCTGGAACTGGAGGCAGTTTTTCAAGCCCCCAGAGACTTTCTCCCCTTTCTTAAGGGAAAACATGTTTGCATCGACACGGACAACACTACTATGGCTTGTTACATCAACAAGCAAAGGGGCGCCCGTTCCCACTCCTTGTCTCGGAGAGCGGAACAGCTTCCACTCTGGTGTGTAGAACAATCCTTTCAGATCTCAGCGATGCATGTCCCGGGAAAGATGAACATACTTGCGGCCTCCATCCGCAGCTCCCACAGGATTCTTCCCTCAGAACAGGCACTGGTCTGTGCAGTTCTGGAGCCAGTGTGGGCAGCTTGGTCCAAATCACAAGTGGACCTGTTTGCCACCAGATTCCACCGCCACCTTCATCTGTATGTCTTTCCAGTCCCGGATCCTTCGGCTTGGCCTGTGGATGCTCCGTCCATCCCACGGTCAGTCCTGTCGGGCTACGCCTTCCCTCCGTTCCCTAACTGGGAAAGTTCTGCGGAAGGTGCGGGCAGACTCTGCCATGATGGTTCTCGTGGCGCCTTGATGGCCTCTCCAAACATGGTTTCCGGAACTGCTGCACCTGTTCCATGTGCCTCCAATAAAACACACTGTCACAGGCCGGTCCTTGCTTCAACCAAGGTCACGCATTCTGCACAGCAACCCGGAGGCTCTAAACCTTCCTGCTTGACTGCTGTGCATGCCTCAATGTCTCCATTAGGCTTGTCCCCGGCAGTGATCGGCCCTGTGGTGCAAGCACACAGACCGGACACTCAGGGAACGTATAGTGCCCACTGACACGGTTGGCCTTCTGGGTGCTCCCTCAACTTTCCAGTCACCCCCGCGCTCGCAGTGGGCCAACTACCACGGCCTTCTTCGTCAAGGAAAAATCTTTTGTCCTCCTCAGTGAAGGGACGCAGGGCAGCCATCTGCAATACCATCAGCCAGTCGGGTAGTCCTTCATTCGTGGACAACCCTGTCCTGCTGGATATTGTCCGTAGGGCTTCCCTTCGGGAAGCCTGACCCCCCGCGGCACCCGGCCGGGGATCTCCTTCTCGTCCTCTCCTCCCTGGGACTTTCGCCTTAAAGACCCCATCAGGGAGTGTTCTCCCAACTTCCTCTCATTTCGGACGGCCTTTCTACTCACTCTAGCGTCAGGGAGGCACTGTAGCGAAGTGCACGCTCTTGGCAGACTCCCCGGGGATGTTGCTTTTGAACCAGAGGGCTCAATGTCTCTCCGCCTACTCCCGGACTTCTTGGCCAAGAACCAGTCGCCAGGTTCTCCTAATCTGTCTATCTCCATCTCCATTCATCCCCTGACGTCTATCCTTGCTCCAGATGACGAAATCTTCTCGCCAGAAGCAGCACCACCTGTTTCTCTCTTACAACGAAAGTTATAAGAAGGCCCATTAGCCACGCATCCACCTCTCGATGGCTGCATGGGTGCAACTCCTGAAAAAGAAAAAACCTGAAAGGCAGGGGTCCAGGGGCCGCCCAGGCCCCGTCGGGGTACAGGGGCAGAGCCCTTGTTGGGGGGTCAGGGGGGGGTTGCCCCCTGAAGCTGAAAGAAAATTAGCCTTTTTATGATGATTTGGGGGGTCTCTCCTTTAATCTGAGCATGAACAAATGAACAGAAAAATTGACATATTTCTGACTTACATGGTAACAGAATAGCAGTGTTACCACCAGTACTAACCATGATAGATTACTAGTTAATCATGAAAGAAAAATCTAGAAGAAGAACAGCTGAATAATTCTGTCAAAGTCAGTCTTAAGAATACAGAAACCAGTCCAGTCAATATCACTCTTTTGCTTCAATCCTCCTTGACAGTTTATCTGCCAAACAGTATCCTTGTGTTTATAACACAGGTCCAAACTGACCATAACACAGTATCTGACAATCCTCTAAGTGATGAGGAGACAGAAAATCATTTGAAGATTAGCACTAGTCATTCATAAGGTGTTTCCAGGCCAACATGAGTGTAGCCTTTGTTCATAAAATCAACATCAGTAACAGTTCAGACACATTATTGTTTAAAAAAAGTGGAAGATGGTTAAATGTCCATTCTAGATTTCTTCAGAAACTGTCTAATGTCTTGTGATGACTTCATGGCAGCTCTTTTGCCACCTTTTGGCACTGTGTAGATGCTGGAACTGGGTTGTGCAGAAGTGGCCTGTGCAGAAATAGCATGAAAACGTAACTAACCATCACATTTTCCTTGTGGCCGGATGATCGGCATGTTCCTTTAGTTTTTTCTTTCCACTCGTGCCGTAGGCTACTTGATTTGCTTAGAGCAAACTGTGCAGAAACATGTTCCTGGTAAGTCAAGTTTCCGACACTACTCTCCATACTCTTTGTCCTGCTCGTCTTTCTGCTTCAGCCACTCCTACCTCCACTTGTTTTTCACCCCTTCCTCCACCTTCGCAAGACGCGAAAAATCTGCTTCCGTGAGATAATGCATACTCAAACGTCGAACGAAAAGTCGCCTGCTAATTCCGGTCACGTGCTTCGGATCTTCTGTACCTCCAACACAGGAGAGCTCCAATCACTTTGCTTACGAACACTCCGAGCGGAAGCGGAATTGCTCACTGTATCGAAGGATTTTAATCGGCATTTTTCCCCCAATCGCTTTGCTTACGAACACTCCGAGCAGAAGCGGAGTTGCTCACTGTATCGAAGGATTTTAATCGGCTTTTTTTTTTTCCTTGTCAAATTTTCAAAAACCGGATCTGTCCGCTCGATCGTTTTTCAAAAACCGGATTCCGGTCTGTAGCCGGAGGAGTTGCACCCATGTGGCTGTGAAGGCCGGGCTCAGATTCGGCTGTCTTCTCCCTGAGGCCCCATGAGATTAGAGCATGGGCCTTGTCACTGGCGTTCACTCAGTGCCAGCCCCCTGAGTGTCCTGGACACCACGCATTGGCGTTCTCCGGGCACGTTCATTCCATTCTACCGGCGTGATGTCTACCGTCTGCGCGACGATGGATCTAGGGGTATCGCTTCCACTGTGGTGGCTCAACACCCCATCTCTGCTGCACGCCATGACTTGTCTCAGACTTGCCCTCCTTCCGGGTAGCGCTATTCTGCATCACTGAGCCACGGTACAGTATGTGTAATTAAAAGGAAATTTTCCTTCTAAAATTACGTTTAATCTAACATACTTACCATGGCTCACGCAGAGTCCCTCCCGTCCTCCCTGCCTTCCTGGTTCCTTCCGTTCACAGTCAGGGTCTTGGTTTCCTCGAAAAGAGGAAGAGCACATGCGCATGCGCAAGACATGGATACTCTCAGAGTTATGGTCCCTTCGGACTTTATTGTTTATGAGGCAGGAATGGCAAATTGCTGCCGCTTATTGCATCAGTGAGCCACGGTATGTATGTTAGATTAAACATAATTTTAGAAGGAAAATTTCCTTTATCACACATATGCACATCACAGTATACACATTGATAAGTGTGCACAGATGAATACATACTGAAAATGTCTAACCACACATACAAGAATCCATGGTTGTAAATGTGTACATAACGAGTGATTACATAACAGCATTGGGCCTCTATAGGTTGAAAAGTTTTGATGATTGCATGTATATGAACCTGAATTAGTTGATCTTTTTGATCAAGTACCCAGCTTTTTGTAGGCGACTAGCACTTTCACTCATTGGCTGAAACACAGAGAGCACTGGCCCTTGCACCGAATGTTGTAGATTGGAAGATCACATTTACTTAAAATTTAATCAGTTCTTATGTATTTTATTTTTCAAGTGAAAAAGTGTGAAATACTCTGGTAACTCAGATGATGGAAATTTGGTTAGAAAAGGTGTTAGATTTTCCCAGAAACTCACAAATTACAGAGAAAAGTTGTTCACAGGAGGGGCTGGAATCTAGCTTTTCACTGTATCATTTCAGTTTCTCTGATACCTCATATTACTTAGCGTGGTGTTTGTTAACTTCAGCTTCTGGCTTGGCCACTGACTTCAGGGAATCAGGCCTGATGACTGCAGGGACCTGCTGGCTGCTTGGAAAGACAGCAGACTTGGGATCATGTTTGGGGCATGTCAGACCTTGCTGAACAGCAACATGGGCTGTGTCTGGAGCATCATGCCTGGCCACTTTCACGGCCGTTCAAACAACTGTGGTTGAAGTAAGACAACATTGGGAGCTTCCTACTGTTAAGTGTCGAGATTACAGTAAAGGGAAAGGTGCTGACAGATATGCGAGCTGGTGGCAAGGCAGACTGCCGAAAGAGAGATGAAGACCGGAGTGGGGCAAGAGAGGGGTGTTTCATTCTTTCTTGGTCCAGAGGCTGAGCTGGACCTGGTTGGTGCGTGTTGTGTGGCTATGTCCCAGGGTTTGTCATTTCCCGACCTTGCCATTAAGTTTGTAAACAAGGTAATTGATGACTGGGTCCGAATGGGTCATGCAACGCATTGACAGCCCCCCCCCCCCCCCCCCCCCCCTCCATTGCTTGAAAAAATGACTGTCGATTGGTGTTGGAAGTTTGAGAGGTGAGTGTCCCGAGAGTGGTCAGGCATTGGTGCTCCAGGTCCCATCCGCTCCTTAATGGTGTTTCTTGTGAACAGTTTCTCTGATATCTCAGATTACTTAACAGCAGCCTGTTCCTAAACAACACGTTACACTGTCAAACCCTTCTGCCTCCAGAAAAGTTTTTCTTTAACAGACAGCAGCTGTGATATTCAATTAGTCGTGTTTTCCAGATGTCTTTCCTACATACTGTACCTGTTTGAGAATGGAGGGAAAAATGTTTACTAAGTGTTTAAAAATGTTCAGATTATTTATCCCTTAACTTTCTTGCCAGATGTCTGCAGCAGTAATGATGTCAAAACATTCAGTTTGAATTCTCAAGAAGTATCCAGATTCTTTATATCCAACTACATCTGGGATTTGATTGAAGAAGATTGGTGAACTGATATGTACAAATGGTGTTTGTGCTTGTATTTCCTGTATATATCTACATAAGAATTTTAGTCTTAATTGTGTCACTTGCATGTATGCAGCAAACTTTCGGGAAAGCTACAGTGTGCTATTTTATATATTTGAAAGCAAACAAAGTCACAGTGTCTCTTCAGATTAGCTGTAATTATACCATATTGCAGTGCAAGTGCACTCTCACTCCTGCATGTGAATCTTGGCTTGCATTGGAAAATATAGTCGCAAGAAAATTACTTCAGGATCTGAGTACGTTGATATGTCTGTTTGATGTAAATCCATTATATCTCAGTGTTCCTACTAAGTTTCCTGCACACAAGAATTTTTTAAACTAGTCAGAAATACAAATATTCCAAACCTGTGAAATTTCAAGTTAAACATGTTAATTTGCACAAAATGGCATAAGAGATGTACAGGACATAGTGCATATAATCACCTACAGCAGTTGCTGATTTGGTTTCACTTTTTTCATGCAGCCAGCCAGATCCTGTATTCCTCTGCCATCATTTTGTTTGTTTGTTTTTTTTACCTCAGTTGCATGCAGATACATGGAGCCTCTTTTTCTTTTTTGCACTGCACAAGTCTTTTTTTTTCTTTTTTTTTTAAAGTATTTTTTCCACTGCCTCTTCAGCATGCTACATTTCTTACACACATTTTAAAACATGATCAATGGTACAGTATAGATTACAATCTGAGGAATGGACAAGTCGTTATTTCCTCTCTCTGTCTCTAGCTCACTTTCTGTGATGGACTATTTTGTGTGTGTTTAAATCACTATCTTTCCCCCATCACAGTTTCGTGTTGTACAACACGTAGAAAAGAAACAGACTCATAAATTTTAGATGGGTGTGGTTTCATTCTTGTTTCTGCCCTTTCTCTGGAATTTATTGTTCCTAGAGTGGTAGCCTTGGTTCACTTAAATGTGATTTGTGCCAAGATGATGGGCAGTGTATTAAAGACTTTTTTATTCTGTTCAAATTGTTGCTTTTTCATTTTGTGTTAAAAAAAGGAAATGATTGTTTTTGTCGAATGGATATGTAGTTTAAGAATGCTTTATGTGTTTGTATATATCATGTTCCCAAGGTTTCTTGATTGTGTTAGGTCATTAGCACTCAACATTGAAAAGCTGTGAATGCTGCTGAATAGGCCTGGCTCAGCTTCACTCAAAAAATAAAGTATAATTCAGCACTCAGAATTTCTAAATAAATCTTTTCTGCCAATCATGGAATTTGAAAACCTGTCTTTGTTGACTGCTCTTCTAGCCAGGCCACTCTCACACGCTGACTTCAAAACACAGATTGCATAGCTGAAAACTTGTTATCCGAGTCTTGGACGTCCTCAAATTTGTCACAACTTTGGAACCTCACCATCATTCTTTGCTCGTACAAAAAAAAAGCAATGTGAAAAGTTACATCACGTAATACAACTAAGTTGTCCCACAGTGTGAAGATACCTGCAGTTGCGAACCCTCATGGCCACCAGAAAAGGCAAGAGTTAATAAACACACAAGTTGCATCCATATCCATGCATAATGCAGCATGCTTTTGCTATATTGCAAATTGCAGTCAGTTTGCCTCTGCTGGCTCCGGCTTCTCCTCGCTTTACCATTCAAGATACCTCCCTTCTTTTATAAAATCATACATGCAGTTTTAGTTCAAAAGAAGTAAAACTTGGGTCATTTTCATCGTCAATGTATTTCTTCTCACAGCATCACAAAGTCTTGCTGAATAAAACCCACACCAAATTCCAGTTGTTGAGGTTGCTTCAGCCTCAGGTGCTATCCAAGCGAGAGGTTACATCCTGTTGACAATGCTGGTTTTCATTTCATCACTAGTTCAGTATTGTCAGATCTTGTTACATTTTAGCCGGGAAGATCAAGTGCTCTTGGCAACTTTGCTTTCCCAGCGCAAAGGTGTATGTGCAGGTTTAAAAGGGAGTACTTTTTTTTAATGTCATATCACATGGTCTGTGTGGTGTATTACGTGTAGAATCATCTTTAAATAGAAGCACTGTCTTGAGCAAATTGATGCTGCAGTTTCAGGCTTTGGGCGCAACTTATTTCTTCTTTCCTATGTCAGTGATACGACTTGGCTACTCATTGTACCCATCATATTTCCTTTTACTTATTTGTGCCAACTGGTTTCCTTTTTCTTAGGTCAGTGATATGACTTGGTTACTCATGTGATATGACTTGGTTACCTGTTTCTTTTGTGTCGATGGGTGTTTGAAGCACTAAGAATTCTATTCATTATTTTTTATATTATTATTCATAACTAATTCTTGCATAATGCTATTCTCCAAAATCATTTGGACTTACTGTGCATTACACATTATCAGACCTTTAAATGCCTTGTTCTCTCATTACAGTGTGTACACACACACGTACATTTATACATATGCTCACGCATGTGCATATTTTGTTTCTGTGGTGTGTTTGGTTTGTCTTCGTCTGTGTGTGTCGTGTACAAGAGAGAAATTTTATTTTTTGAAGTGTTAAAGACTTTTTTCTTGTTGGTGTTGTTGTTGACTTTTCGGTTATTGCAAGACCAATTGAATTTTCATTGCTTCTTTAATGTTAAATGTATTACAATTCATCTGTTTCTATCACAGCAATAGGGGTTGACATGTGTCCTTTGACGCTGTTGTGAAGGGCCTAGGGCTCTTGTGAGGTGAGGCACTGAACAAATGGTCATCATTATTATACACACTGCAGGGAAGAAAAAAAAGGTTGTACATGAATAGTATAGGCAGGGGCATTTGATCCCTCTTTTAAAGTGCAAATACTCAACAAAGAAGGGAGTGCCTCCTTTATCAGGTTATCTGAGGAGATTATGAAGTCGCACCAATTATGGCATCACACCATTAAGGACCCACATATAGGGCTAACAACTCTGAGGGTCTTGCTTTTTGTTAAAAGCCTAAAAGGAAAGGCACTCAAACATTCGAAACGAAGGTGGATAGGGCTAATAATATAAATAAAGACATTTATACTGTGCCAAATGTTGATATGCAAGTCAAACCAAAGTGCACACTCTCATCATTCACGAAAGCATTCACTCATAATGACCAAAAGTCAAAGGTCCAACACACAAACCAGGACGGGGGAGGACCGGAGCAGAGTAGGATGAAAGGATGGGCACGTAAACGGAGAAATCACTGCTGGACAAGAAAGTATGCCTTAAAGTAAGACTTGAAAGAAAAGAGAGTATGTGTCTGTAGAACAGACAACGGAAAGCTTGTTCTTGTTGTATGGACCAGAGACAACAACAACAAAAAATGGCGACCAACTGTGGAACATCTGTATCAAAGAATGTGTAACAAATAGTATCAGAAAGAGAGATTGGGTAGGGGTATACATCTGGAGGTGGTCAAAGATGAATAGGTGCAGTACCATTGATACACTTGTAGCATAATGTATCGACCTTGTATGAAATTCTTTGAGAAACAGGCATGCCTCTATTTGCGAAGGGCAAGACAGGCCACAGAATTCTGAATAAGCTGGAGGCATGCGACTGGAAAAGCTGACAAGCCAGACAGCAGAGAATGACGATAATCAATGCGAAACAAGAGAAGTCACGAGTTTAGATGTTGCTGAAGTTAAAAGATAATGGATTAAGAACAATGCCAAGGTTCTTGATTGAATAACAAATTACAGCAGTGGTGGCCCCTGGTAGAGAAAGTTTTACAAGTCGAAAGCTTGTGCTCGAAGTCAATGAGCATTGCTTCAGCCCAGCCATGATTTCTCCCTCTACATGCCCACCCTTTCGTCCTACTCCCTTCTTGTTCTCCCCATCCTGGTTTGTGTGTGCACTGGACCCTTGAGGTTCGGACATTGTGAGTGACCATTCAACTGCAGCTTATTCTGTATCATCCAGTTCTGGATATTGACATAACAGACAGAAGCTTTGAAAAGAAGAGTAGAAAGATTTCTGGGATAAATCCAAGATGGAAACATTCCTTACTGTGTAATCTTCATGGAAAATTGTGATAAGATTTATCAACAAAGTGATAGAGATGATAATGCCCAAGCCAGAAAAATTATTTGATGGTAATGGCAAATGACAACACACATACAATTGGCTGCTGGAGAGAGGGAGATCATGTCATTTGTAGAGAGTCTACCCAAGGTAGAGGAATACTAGGATGGGAGTTCTTATACATCATAATTCATCTATCATGTCATTTTCATTAAAGTTTTAATTTTGTTCAGCATGCCTGTCAGTGTTCACTGGAATGTCACACACACCACACACACACACACACACACACACACACACACACAACGATGACATGAATGCATATTTTTTTCACCTTTGGATTAAGTAAGGTTTTGAAAATCATAAACTCTGGTGTAAGATCAGATCATATCACTTACAAGGACACAGAGATATGCAACAAAATATAAGTAAACAACCCAAAACTACGGGCTTGAAGTCTTTTTTCTTCTGATCTTTACACCAGACTTGCAGACTGGAAAAAATTCTTTTACACTGTACATGGCACTTTCGACCAAAGAATACAACACATACAGGCACTTACATACACTACATTAATCAATCAATGAATGATCCTTTGGAAATCACTGCCATAACTTCTAAGTAATCTAGACTTTCACAATTTTGCGGCAGGCACCTTAACTGATAAGATTCCTTGGGCTGTCTGCAACAGTTGACATGATTTCGGATGATCATCAAGCGGACATCAAGCGTGGCTCCTACCGCCATCTCGGCAAGGGAGAAAGTTGAGGTCAGGTGATCAAGTGGATCCCAGATCAGAAAAGCTTCTACACATCCAGTAACTGTAATGGTCAATAAAGAAACAGAGAAAATGAATTAGTTCACATCAATGGCAACTGTCTACTACTTAAGAGATAATCCAACATAATTACCTTACAACGAAATTGCAGAGAAAGTGCTCAAAATCAGTCTCTGTTGATTGTAGAAAAGTATCATCTGAATGATGCAGAAAAAGATCATTTAAATATTTCAAATGGTAGCCTACATCAGTTATTTGTGTCAAACATATCAAGTGAACAGATATTGTAACAGAATACAGCTCACTCCATTCCATTATGATGACTTTGGATAATTAAATTAATTAATTTAATCCTCTTTACATTCTTTATTTTTGGTTTAAACCTAAACAATATTACACATATATAAATGGATTTCAACTGCCTGAATAACACATTTCAACCAACAGCAAAGAAAATGAAACCAGAAGAAAGACAAAACAAATAAAGCTTACCAACTGTGGTAATATTTTTTCCACATGTTCCACTGACACGATACCTGATCCATCCTTCTGGAAACAGCAGAAAATCAAACTCATAAATTATAACACAACAGAAAAAGTTTCTCTATTTAGATGACTATAATCACCCATTTCATCTCTGAAAGTATTGATAAATGTGCTGTATTAAACAATTTAAAATGTCTTTCAATTTTTCTATGTTGCTGTGACAAGCAAGCTAATGATAGAGATCATAATTTGAAGTAATAACAGAATTGATGTCTCAATGTAAAACATCCTTTCAGAGTAAGAAACAATGACAAAACGCTGCAGGGACAGTCACTTTTGTGACAAAATTTTACTTCACTCAGTGTACGGTAGCATACCCATTTTGTAAGAAACAGCTCTTTGTATTTTTATCCAAAGTGACTGATTTTGCTGACAGTGAACAAAATGTCTGTCAAATGTGCAGTAGAGCATATTACAGAGGCTTAGTTGGCACAGAGGCAAGTTTCTGACTTCTAGTCTGCCTGCACAGTTTACATGGGTCGGTACAGGCCCAAGAAAAACTTTTTGGATCTGCTCTACAATCCAAACACTGTGAATGGATACTCGCCCCTTTGAAGGGATATTAAAACAAATGTGCACAGGAGATGTGAACCTCCCTCATAATGCTGGCTGACATAAAAGTTCATGCCTCTACACTTCATTCCCCTTTGGAACAACCTTGACCTTTTTCATGTGTCTGGTTGGGAAGTGACAAAGAACATAACCTGGCTATAATGACATCTTCAACAAATTTCTTTTACCTATATTTTCATCTGTGCAAGAAAAAATGCTATAGTGACCTTTTCAACTTTTTAAAAAATCTCTATTCCCATCTGTGCCAAAAAAAAACAACAATAGTACAACATAATTGACTATCATGACAATTCCCCCCTTTTTTTTTAATCTCTTGACTACCATGACCATTTCCTCTTAAATCTGTCTCCAACAATTTCATTATCATTAATTGTTAAATCTGTATCTCCATCTGTGCAAGAAAAACAAAGGTTCTCACACTCTTACACAAAAATCAATAAACCACTATATGCCAATTAAGTTTCATCTTTCAAATTTGTAACATGTCTGTTGTTTTCCCAGGAAAACACAACTCTGCAGACTGCGTAATCTGATCATATGAACTCCATTCCAAATGGACAGATACAACTATCACTTTATTGTGGCAATATCATCAAAACGTAGTTATACTGTAGTGCAGATACAGTTATTGTCATTCAAAACGCAGTCATATCACAGTACACAGGCATGGTAACAACTATGGTATTTGTTGCAAAAAGACTTTCAAAATGTATTTTGGAAATTACCATAACTGACTTAGATGATGTGCATGTAAAAACAGTAGACCTACTGAGTAGACTGTATAAGTAGATCACAAAAAAGTCCATTTCAAACAGTCTGTTATCTTCTATTTTGATATTTTTCACTGAATATACTTACTTTAGCTTGAAGAGCAGATCTCTCAGCAGCCTCTGTAAATAAGAGAGTTAATTGTTGTTAGTCAACAAACTTAACATAATTTCCCTATGGGCTTAAACTTAACTCCATGTTAGCAACACACAAAACGCACTGAACAAAACAAGTTTTTTTATCAGCTCAGTTTTTTTCTGTGAGCATATTGCTTACTGTTAATGATCTCTAGATCTTCAGTTTACTGTCTTGTTTTACAGTTATGAGTCTGAAAAGATACTGTGAACATTATTACATAAGTACCAATAAGACTGAACATTTTGATTTTTCTGAACAGTGTCTTTAGATGTGGATGATTACGTATACATACTGCTATATCCATGTGCCAAATTATTATAGATTTATATTCTTAAAATTCTTCAAGTGTGAATTAAACACAATAATAATAACAATTCAGGTATTAATAATGATACTAAATCATTCTGGATGGCAACAGTTGCGTTCTTGATTTCTCACTAATTTTCAGCCCCCCTAATAGGCACTTTCCTCGTGCTTTGTATGTTGTCTTGCCAGCGTTCAACTGCTGGAATTCTTTTTTTTTTCCTCTAACACTAATTCACACATACATGCTTTCCTGTGACATGACAAACACCACCAGGAACATCTGTGAGATCAATCCTACTTGGCATCTTGGCAGTGACTGTGTTTATCTGCTGGAACTCATGTACCCTGTAACTGCTTGAGAAGGCAAGACTGAGCTTTCAAACACACACCGGATAGTGCTTACATAACATCACACAGTGGATGATGCCAACAGATCAACACATCCAAAAAACCATGCATCATCATCATGTGCCATGCCGCATGGCGTTGGCAATCATGGCCTTCCATAAGAATCTATCTTTTTTTGCTGCAGGTATGTCTCCTACCCTTTCCGTCCCCATCCACTCTGCAAAATTATCTAATATTTTCTCCTTGGGTTTACCTGGTGTTCTTTTTCCCCTCTAGCTTTCTTGTAGTGACTAGATTTGTCTTGTCTCTATGAAATATCCTGTAAATGTTGCTTGTCATTTCCTAATCTTCTTCATTAATATTCTTTTTGTGTTTGCCTCTTTCAAAACTGTCTAGCTATTTTCTTTGCAATCCGTGGAACTCTTTATCATTCTTCTTTGAATTAGAACCACACTTCAGCTGCCTCAATTTGTTCTGACTTTGCTTGTTCATTGTCTAAGCTTCACATCCCTACAACAGTACTGATTCTATATAACACTGAAGAACTCTCTTCCTGAAGTGAACTGATAGGCTTTTATTGGTAAGAATGCTTTTCATTTTCTTGAATAATGTTTCAGCATGACCAATTTTGCCGGATAGGCCTACTTCTAATGTGCATCTGCCGTCTGGTGAGATGATTGTTCCCAAATATTTAAGCTTATCAACTTGTCTCAATGTTGTGTCACTTCATCTTACTGTACATGAGGGAATTGCTAGTTTTTCTATTGATTACCATGACTGCAATCTTATTTAGCTTCAGTGTCCTTTATTTCTGCTTCCTATTACTATTATATTCACACGACTTTGTAGGTCCTTTTCATTTCTTGCAATTAGAATGGTGTAATCTATATGACAAAGATTATCTCTTTTCCTCCAACCTTTATGATGGTTTCACTGTAGAGTGAAAACAAATCTCGTTACAGAACACATCCCTGCCTAACCCCTCTGCTTATGTTTTAAAATGAGATTATATCGTTTTCTACTCTCATTGCTGCTGTTTGTTCCCAATACATATTCCTTATTATTCTCAGATCTTTTCCATAAATAATGAGTTTTTCCAGTTGGTTTATCAATTCATGTCTTACCTTACCAAAAGCCTTGGTATACTCAACAAAACATACTATAAATCCTTATTCAGCTCCATTGATCTTTCTATGAAAGTTCTTAGAATGAATATGTCATAAACAGTTCCTTTCCTGTCAACAAATCCATTTTACTGCTCTATTTCTGGTTTGATTCTGTTCCTTGTCCTCATCACCATTACTCTTGATTGAATCTGTCACTTGACTCATCAAGCTGATCGTACGATGGAGTTCACATTTTATAGTCCATGCTTTCTTTAGAAGTGCAATGAAAATTGATTTTGATATATCTTTAGGGATTTTTCCAGTGCCATAAACTTCATTTAGGACTGTTACTGTTTCAATACCAAATTCTACTTGAGCCTCAATCATTTCTATAGTAACTATCTGGTCCTGGGAGTTTTTCCCTGTTTCATCTTTTTCACTGCTTCTCTAACCTCAACTTTTATTACTGGTGGCCCTTCAACATTCTTTCTTATGATGTGTTCCTCCTTTTTGTCATCATCAAAAAAGTCTCCAGTGTACTCTCCCCATGTATCTAATATTTTGTTTTTTTCCATAATGATCGTATGATCTTTTCATTTGATATGTATATCATTTTCCTGTGGGTAATCTTAATGGCCATACAGTTTCAGTTTTTCTCAGGGCACTATTTTTTTCACTCAGAATAAATTCCACTATGTGCACAAGCCCATGACACTGATAAGGTCTCAAGGTTCTATCTACATTATGGGTTCTACATAGTTCTCAAGGTTTTGTCTAACATATGGGTTCTATACAGTGCTGTGTATGCTTGGGTCAATGTCTTACTGAAAACAGCCACACAAAACCAGCAAAAAGTCCCGAGAAAAGGCTGAAAGCTCACGAGAAACCAATGACGTAACTGTTGCAGATAAGGATATTTTCAGAATACTTTCATATAAATAATGAATAAAAGATTAACAGTTGCTGGCCCTGTAACAAGGGGGCTAGATTTCGAGGAGCATACTGAACGAAGAAGACAATGATGCTCAGCTTGCAGCACCAGGCAGATGAAATTAATTAAATTTTCTTTCAAAAAATAAACAAAAATCTCACATCACCTGCAGCAAATACACGAGTCAGCTCTGTCACTAGGTTCAAAGCATCTGTATTCACTGTAAAAAGAAAAACAAACATTTTTATAAAATATGGCTGTAAAAAAAATTATGATCACATGCTATGGAATCTGTGTGTGTGAGAGAGAGACAGAGAGAGAGAGAGATCTAGAATCATATTTATAATCACATGTCCCTACAAGCATGAACTGCAAAACTCTTTATAAGATCTGAATAAAATGAATATTCGTATACAATTACAAGGTGAAGGTCGACCGGTCACAGGTATTCCATTTTCCCTGAATTTTATGAATTGCATGGGTTAATCATAAAAATGGAAACTGATTTTATCACTCATGTGTTTCTTTTTTAAACTCATTCAAAATCAAAGTCTGCAATGAATTACACATCAACTGATTATTTAGGTAATCATGGCTTTCTGTTGGTTATAAACGTCTGACCAGATATGGTCCACCAATTTTCACATGGTCACACCATTCTAACAATTCACTTCTTTCAGTGGAAATCTATTACTTGATTTTTCTAGAAAGTGAAATTTGTAAAAAGTTTGTGTGCGAGTGTATGTGTGTGTGTATATGTATGTGTGCTATACACCTTTGTGAGTACACCTATGTGTGTATGCATGTGTGTCTGAGTAAGTACTTTTATCTAATAGATATCAAGGTCATGATAACACCAGCCATCTGCTACCAGTGGCTGCTGTTTATCAACTAAGCAACACTGTTCATATTGAACAAGGCCAGTTGCCATCAACAGGCTGGAGCATATCACTTTTTTTTTCTTTAATCTCTTGTCTGAGGTAGAGAAAACTGACATGGAAATATAATAATTAAAAATAAAAAACAACTGTGCATCTTGTTCATATTTGCAACAAATATGAATAATACCATTACTTTTTTTAACTGATGTCACAGCTTTTGGAGTTATTTTTCAGAAGCATATTGAATACAAATAAATTCTGTGACTTTGAGGTCTGTTGGAGCAGTATGCTGAGAACTTAAAACAAGTCAAATTTAAATGATGAAAAAATAAGCTGTCAGGTTCATAAAACACTCTATGGCTTAAGGTCCTCATTTTCTTCCATCAGCAGTCCTCATTTCTCTAAATCCCATTCATGCCCTGTGTTCGTGATCTTGGTTTCTATCTCGACTCTGAATCACTCACACACCATGTAGCCAAAAGCTTTAGTTTCTGTAGAAAATGGAAGACACTCGAAAGTATATTATTTGTTGGCTTTGACAATATTCTCTTGGCCACCATGGCCAAACCGTTTTACATTAGTAGATATCTCTGAATAAAATGTGATTACAGTAAATAATTTTGTTCTTACCTTAATTTTTTTTCTTTTTACTTTTTAAATCATATAATTAGGACAAAACTTCATCTTATGCAGGCTACAATGATTTTGAAAACCAGGTATTGACCTTGAGAAGCTAAGATAAAAAAAATTAAAACTTCAAATTCAGTGAGGATAACTGGAGACTGTCACAACAGTAAAAACATATCTGAAATATTGTTCAACCTGAAGACTCATGAAAGGACAAATTTGGAGGGTAAGGCACCAAGACCAAGATGACATGGATCAAAAAAGTATCTAAAATCAGCATTTTTCAAGGAAGGTATGTGAACAACATTTTCTTGTATTCAATGCAAATTTTATTTCAACTGAGCATTTCTGAGGTCACAGTGACACTGACAAACACAAAATCTAGAATTTTCACAATAACTTGTGTGACGAGGGAGATTGTTAGAATGGACTGACCATTTTGGAGAGAGAGATTGATAGCATGGACTGACCATTTTGGCTTTAAATTGTTTGTTTGGTGGTTTAGGGGGGGGAGGAGAGCTGTTAATTTTCATGTTTTCTTTTCTTTTGATAATTTTTTTAAAGAGTAGCACACACCAGAACAATAACCATGATTATGACTATGAGACAACTAGATTCTGATGTGATCATACATGTGTGTAACAGTCATACTACTTTTAATATGTAGGCCTACCTACATTGTCTATACATATTATGTTCTCTGTAATGTGTACACTGTGCATGTGCCCAAAAATGGTGAATCTCTCATGATAAATGATCAAAAAATCTCTTCTTAAGAGTTTAAAGTTTTGGATCCAATTTTTTTTAAAGTGGGAAGAGTTTAAAGTTTTGGATCCAATTTTTTTAAAGTGGTATCCCAGTGGATAAAACACCCACACATGAAGCAAGAGAAGCTAAGTCCAGGTTTCAAATCACAACCTGACAGCATAAGACCTTGAGTAATAGTCTCACTGCTTGTCTTTCAGCATGCAACATACATCTAGCATGTAAAGAACTCATAGCCACAAAGAGGTTATCACCTGCAAAATTTCATTGATAAATCCACTCTGATATGTAAACAAAGAACATGTGCACACACCCATGCAATAATAATAAAACACAAAGTTAAGCCTTTCTAACAATCTCTTCAGTTAAGCCTTTCTAACAATCTCTTTCTTTTTAAGTAATAAAAAAGATCACTATAGAAAATCCAGATTTAGTACTTCTCAAGATCACTAAGACCTTGATGAAACATCAGATGAAATAAATTTTGACTTGAACTTGAAGTAAGGACAATGGCACACTGTCATATCAGTGAAAACAAACTGTAAATAGCATCAGAAGTTCCTACAAAAAAAGCTGTTCATATGCCTTCCTGAAACTGCTGCCTTAGGTACTTATTTGGTTCGTGTGACCTTGGCTTCATGATTTCTAAACACGTGTTTGTACCTCCTCAAGGATCTACATTTCTGACCCAAATTTAGTAAAGTTCCATGGAAAAATAGATGACAAAATCTTGCGGACAAAAATACGGACACACACCTGTCTTCAGTTGATATGAAACAATCCCCCTTTTCACACTGTTTTGAAGGGAGACTGAAAAATATTGAATTTTGGTCCCCTTCTTACCCACTGGACGAGGCAGCAGGGAAGTTTTCAGTCCCGTTTTTATTATCCATTGTTTGGTGTTTGTCACTTTGTGATCTGTTTGTGACCGTGCGTTCGTGCTTGACAAAGGCTAGTTGGCCGAAAATTTGCGCTTGTTTTGTTTTGTTTTGTTGGATACGCGCTTATATTGGTTTTCTTGTTCTTCTGGTTCCTGTTTGCTTGGGCGCGGGCAGTCACACTTGTTTTGGATCTTGAAAAATATTGATTATGATTCCTTACATTCACTGCATGCTGAAGACCGAGCGTGCAAACTATGCAGCAATAACGCCTGGACAGCGTGGGCAACGCACATGTGCGTTCATTGTAGGACAACATGATTATTAAAAAGAGGAGAAGACCACTCAAATGCAGAAAAAGACAAGGCAACAAACATTTGTGATTTCCTGCTGGACCAAAACTGACTGACTATTATAAATATGAAGAAGATTAATTATGGTCACATTTCACCGACATCACATATGAATTAGGATCAAGACAGCCTCCTTCTCATTCATTTGATACAATCTCTCCTTTGAAAAAGGGGGGTGGAGGAGGAAACGAAGAATGAGAAACAGCAAGAGACAAGCTAAAGACTCATACATTACAGACAAAAGCAGATGTTACTAACCTTTTGTTTTATCATCATGAAAATGCAGCTGCAGAATACTCTGGATGGTCTTCTGCACGAGGGACACAAAAACCACCAGTTAACACAGACACATATTGTTTCGTTCTTTCTACAGCCAACTCGGAAGACAGGACAATGCTTCTTCGTCTTTACTCCTCGCTCTCTGATTCTCAACTGACTACAGTATATATAAATACATTTCACAGTGAACAGCAATCAGTTATTTAAACGAATATCATGCCGTGCTGCTATCCGCACGCTGTTTACTGTCAACACACGTCACATCTCCCTTTCTTTAAGGAAACAAAATCAATTAATCATTTTTCCTATCTTTCAGTCCATACGAAATAAATGTGTTTCCTACCTTTATCACAACATTAACTTAACAAACACTCATTCTCACGCACAGGGCCCAATCATTCATTCACCTCATTTTATCTCTGATCATTATACTATCCATCATTATCATGTCCATATTTCGCAATGCTTTCAGTTTATCTGATTGTGGTAGAGTCTTCAGTTTCATTCATATTTCAGGAAATCTGGCCTTTTGCCTTGTCTTCCAGATCTTGTTCTGTAAGGAGAACTAACTGGTTCGGGTTGTCCTGTCCTTGTTTGTTTGATAACTTCATCTGGCTCCTTGATGCTGGTTGTTTCAGACATTTTGATGACTGGTGACTGATCAGATGAGTTCTCACGGACAGACAATGCTGGCGTCCTGACATCTGTTCCAGTTCCAGTTTTCTTGTTATCTTCCAGCATCTGTTTTGATGGTACGATGATTTGCTGTTGCTTGCCCGATGTGTCGCTTTCCTGATGTCTTCCAGAAATCATCCTTCTCTGGACAAGTCGTTGAGGGTTGATTGTCTGTTGAAGCTCCGTTTCTGTTGTGTCTCGTAGCTGACGACGATTCCTTCTGTACTGACGTCCGTCCTCTGTGCGAATGTTGTATGACCGGATGTTCACCTGTTGGTCTACTTTGGCACCGATCCACTTTTTGGATCCTGTTGTAGTAGTGCGCTTGCTTCAGTTTCCTTTTCTCAAGTTCTTTCTTGATTGGTACAACTGTAGGTTGAAGTAATGTCTTTGACGTCGTCACTTGTGTTCGTGTTCTTCTGCCAAAAACAAAGATGTCATCATGAACCGCCACCACGCCTGGCAGTCCTGCCAGAGCGATATCAATCCTCCTCTGGAATTCTTCTGGGGCTGGTGAAATTCCAAAGGGCATTTGTTTCCATCGGTATTTGCCAAAAGGCGTCTCAAATGTTGTCAGGTAGCTGCTGTCTTCGTCTAGTTCAACGTGCCAAAACCCGTTTTTCGCGTCCAGATGTGTGAAGTATTTTCCATCTTTGAGGAGAGGCAGTATGTCATCAATGGTTGGCATGGGGTACTCGTTTCTCGTTTCTCCTGAGGGCTTTGTTCAGTGGCTTAGGGTCGATGCAGAGTCTGACTTTCCCATTGCTCTTTGTTGTTACGACCAAACTGCTTATCCACTCCGTTGGCGTGTCTACTTTAGTGACCACGTCCAGTTTTTTCAACCTCTTCAGCTCGTCCTTCACTTTCTCTTGCACTGCTATCGGCCACTTTCTGCAAGGCATCTTCACTGGAGCAATACTGGGGTCTGTTTCTAGGTGTAATTTCCCTTCTAGTTTTCCTTCTCCTTCAAAGACATCGTTGTACTTTGTGAGCATATCTTTTGCATTTTCCTCCTCTTTCTGATTCGCCGCTATCGTTGCAATGTTCTCTTCATTGATCGTCAACAATTGCATGTGCTGTACAGCTTTCAGTCCCAGTACTGGCTTACAGTCCGTTTTGGTGATCGCGAAGTTGACTTTGTATTTCCTTCTGTTCTTGGGGTTTTTCACTCGCAGCACTATCTCCCCCACAGGCTTCATTTCTGTTCCGTTGAACATCACCAGCTTCTTCTTCGTCTCTTGCAGGTCAGACTTTCTTTCATCTCCTGTGACTTCTCTGTACAGGCTCTCAGACATCACGTTTGTTGTTGCAGCTGTGTCAAGAAGAAATGTTACCGGCATCTCATTTATCAACATTTTTGCTCGTATGTTTCTCTCCTTTTTTCTGGCTTTGTCTTCGATCCCGAGGATTTCAGTATCGCTTTCAGTGTCAGTCTCTTCTTCTTCGAGGTGCTGAACTCTTGTTTTCTTTTGATTTTTCTTGGGTGTTCTGCAGCATGAAGCAAAGTGATTATTTCCTCCACAAGCTTTGCATTTTCTTCCAAATGCTGGACATTTCTCTTTTGCTCTTGGGTGCTTTCCACCACAATATCCGCATTTCTCTCTGTACTCTGGTTTGTTTCCTTTGCTATACTGCTTTGCTGTCTTCTTTTCTTTGAAAGCTTGGACTTCCTGCGTGTCCTGCGTTTTTCTCATCATTTGGACGGTTTGATGTTGACTTGATTCATGCGCTCTGCACATATCAATACATGCAGTCAATGTCAGCTGTTGCACTTCCAGTAATTTTGATCGCAGAGTCTCGTCATGTACACCCAGTACGATTTGATCTCTCAACAGTCTGTCTTCCAGTGTACCATAGTTACAGGTCTTGATCAGTCTCCGCAGTTGTGCTACAAACTGTTCGATAGATTCTCCTGCTGCTTGATGTCTGCAGTTGAATCTGAATGCTTCGTAAGTTTCATTGGTTGAACCCACACAGTATTCTTCGAATTTCTGGAGAACAGTATCAATGTCATTTCTTTCAGCTTCATTAGCAAATGCCAATCCTTCATAGATGTCCATAGCATCCAGCCCGATGCAAGAAAGAAAAACTGCTGTTCTGTATGTTGAGTCTTCTTCTGTCTGTGTTGTCACAATTTCATAGCTGTCCCAAAGCCTCTTGAATTTCCTCCAGCTGCTCTGCAGGTTCCCTCCATTAACATCAAGTTTAGGAGGCAAGGGAATCTTGGCATGTCGTCGACTGGCTTTTCTCTCTTCTTGTTCATCTTCCATGGTTGAACTTTAGTCTTCAATATTCTGGATTTTTGTTAGAGTTCGTAATCACGATTCTGACACCATGTTTCGTTCTTTCTACAGCCAACTCGGAAGACAGAGCAATGCTTCTTCGTCTTTACTCCTCGCTCTCTGATTCTCAACTGACTACAGTAATATATATATACATTTCACAGTGAACAGCAATCAGTTATTTAAACGAATATCATGCCGTGCTGCTATCCGCACGCTGTTTACTGTCAACACACGTCACACATATATATACTTTGTGTGCTTGTATATATATCAACCCCAGCCACCAAGTTTATCTAAGCTGTCATCAGGGCTGAAATAGCCAACTGCTGTATGCCCCTCACAGTTCAGGAAAAGAAAATACATGAGTGAATTTTCATCTTAAAAGTACACTGCGTTAGTTTAACTATGTAACCACACTCCACAGCTATGTGAGAATCCTTTCCTAGACAAGAAGACTGGGTGAAATTTCACCCACCTCATACTTCACTATCATTATGGGTAGTCTATTCGTTTTTCTTTCAGAAAAACACTGTTTTTTTTAAACAGAAGGCATATGTAAACTTTACCACTTTTCTGGCATCCAAAAACAGGCTATTCAGCCTACCTCTCTCACCACTACTGCACTAGTGAACACTACATAGTAGCCTACATACACTGATTGGTCACAATACTAATCCCATCCCTTGCCTTTTTATGGGCTCTATATACCAAATCTATCCATAAAGTCTTGCAGTGAGAGTCATAACGTATGCCACAGCCATATCGTGGGAACGATGCGCGAGGTGTAAATGTGCCGGCCAGGGTGGCAAAGTTTACATAAAAATTTACAAACAAACAAAAAAAAAAGCTGGTTTAAGGAAGTATCTCTCTGTGGAAACAACTACAAAACTCGTTCTCTCCTTCATAATGTCTCGCATTGACTATTGCAATTCACTCCTGTCCGGTCTTCCTGCCTCCACCACTCACATCCTACAGCGCATTCAAAACAATGCTGCACGCCTTGTACTCAAAAGAAAAAAGCTGACCACATATCTCCTCTCCTGGCACAACTTCACTGGCTCTCTGTATCAAAGTGCATACTGTACAAACTAGACACGTGCTACAAAAGCCTCAATAACGCAGCCCCCGATTACCTGTCAAGCCTACTTGAGATCTATCTTCCCTCACGTACCCTCCGCTCTGCCTCCGATCCTCTGACTTTTCGCTTTCCACACACTGAGCTCAATACCTATGGTCCACGAGCCTTCTCTGTTTCTGGTCCGCTCTCCTGGAACAAACTTCCTCTCTCAGTCCGTCAGCAACCTACTTTTGTCTCCTTCAAGTCCGCTCTCAAAACTCACCTTTTCTCCTCTGCATAAAATCCTGACCTCACTCAATCCCCTCTGCAGCCTGTCTCCACTCGGAGGGGAATCACATTGCAATATATAATTGTATATAAATAATATGCTCTCTATAATTTTCCATTGCTTTTATTCTTTCTCCCCATTTATAGCCGTGTGTGTGTGTGTGTGTGTGTGTGTGTGTGTGTGTGTGTGTGTGTGTGTGTGTGTGCGTGTGCGTGCGTGCGTGGTGTGTGTTTCAGCGCTTAGATTTGATTTTATCAAGATTTTGCGCTATACAAATATTGTAATTATTAATTATTATTATTATGTGGCCAAATCTTAGCATGCAAAGTAGAGCATAAAAGCAAGCCTATTTATAGGCCCTAGTGTTAGGCTAGGGTCCTATATAAAAGTATATTATGTCGAAGGCATAATAGGAGTTAATATCACATAATTTTTGTTGTTGTTAATGATAATCATGAACTTTATCATGTTTATGATAAAGTGACAAGACTCTTTCAACTAACTTACTAAGCAGTCCTACTGCATGCTAGCATGTTTTGTCGATTGCTCTCCAACCCGACCAAAAATCGCCTGGTAACTAGCAAACACGAACAAAAACAATACGTCTGGTACCGACGGGGTTAAATATGACATGAAACTTCTTTAAATTTAAGAGAATACTTAACAGTTTTAAAAGTTGCGCGATAGTCGGCCATCATTTGAATCGTCTTTTCACAGGAACAAAGGTTTCGACGTAACCTTTTCCCCAATGAATGACAAAGGTTCAAAGACGAGCTGCACGCTTCGTCCTCAACAGATATAGGAACACTTCTAGTGTTAGCAGTATGCTGGTCACACTGGGCTGGCCCTCACTGGAGAAACGACGGCAAGTAGCAAGACTCTCTATGCTGTTCAAAGTGTTCCAAGGCCTTGTTCACTGTCCCAGCCTACAAGCAAAACTAGTCCCTCAACCTGACCGTAAGCGACGTGGCCATGACAGACAGTTCCACTTGATCACATCAAGGACCCAGTATAGAGCTGCTTCATTTCTGCCAAGAACTATCAAGAACTGGAACAGTCTCCAACAAGGAACAGTTGAGGCCACAACACTTGACACATTCGTGTCAAGGACCTCCAAAATCCCAGACTAGACCGACCCCCCTTCCCTCCCCCCACTTCCACTCAGAGCACCTGCCCCACCCTCCTTGCTGCCCTCTTCACCCACCCCACCCTTCTTGCCCTCTTCACCCCCTTCCCCCTCCTACCTCCTCACCCTACCACCCTCATTCCCACACCCCCCATCCCACCATCATCATGATTAAAACTGTCCACTGCTCCAGATTTATCTGCTGCAAACCCCCCAGTTATAGGCGCCAGAATAATCAAGTTTGAGTGTGGGCCTCAACACTGAAGAAGAAGAAGAAGAAGCATGTAGCCTTTCAGCGTTCAGCGTGGGCAAAACGCACTGACATACCTACCTATCTACCTACATATCTACCTACACACACACACACACACACACACACACACACACACACACACACACACACGCACGCACGCACGCACGCACACACGCACGCACGTGTATATATATGCTCATCAGCGAGCCGTTTGTAACTTTCTTTTTCTTCTTCCACTAAAGGACTGGGTCTTTCGAATGTTTGAGGTTCTAATGACATCAGTACACCATAGTTTGACAAACTCTTTGTGGGTCATTAGCAACAATAGTTCAGTCTGGTGATGGCTTGGGTGGCTTTGCTGTCCAAGCGGTCACCATCATTCAAAGAGTTATAACAATAATAATTAAAAAAGAAATAGCCCTCTGTCTTTGAATCCCATGCCCGCGAAGATGACGGGTTCCTCCACCAACCCCATAACTCCAGTAAACTGAAGATGTTTCCTGCTTGGAGTCTCCTTCAATCCTAGAGGCAGGCCTAAAGAAAACGCCTGGAATACAAGCAGATTAATGCTCGGGGGGGGGGGGGGGTACCAAAGAATACACACACACACACACACACCACGCACGCACGCACGCACGCACGCACGTACGCACATACACGCACACACGGTGTTTCAATGTTTAATAAATCCGTTAACACTAATTGAGGCATGGGAGATAACAATAAAAGAACGAAAATCCAACAGTATTATCAAATAAAACGAAGCAGGGAGAACTTATTTCAACAGAAAAAGGTACATTTGAAATTGTCTTATGACAGAATACTCAAGTGTTCGAATTATAACAACACATTTCAGAAAATTTGACAAATTTTGCTAATTCCAATTTGTCTTTTTCTTTCTAGAGATGAAGTTACACAATGAGAACATTGATTTGATCGACAGATATTTTTGTGGAATAGCCCTCACATCAAATCAATGAGAAGAAAGCTTGCCAGGAAATTTAAGAAGAGCAAAACCTCATCTCACCCCTCAGTAAGACAACAATACCTACAGATGAAGAGCAAAGTACAGCGTGAACAACGGCGTGCCTACCGGACTTATATCAACAATATCATTGATCTTCCAAAAGAAAAGGCCAACATTTTAAACCATCAGTACAAGTCGGTCTTCACGAGAGAAAATAACAGCAACATCCCAACTCCACCGGGAACGCCCTCCCCTGCAATGGCCGAGATCACGATCGATGAGGAAGGGGTATACAAATTTCTGAAGAACATCAACCCATATAAAGCATCGGGACCAGATGAGATCCCAGCAAAAGTGTTGAAAGAATACTCAAATGAGATCGCTCCCATGCTTTCCACCATTTTTACTAAATCATTGGCAGATGGATGTGTACCAGATGACTGGAAAAGGGCAAACGTGGCGGCAGTATTCAAAAAGGGCAACCGTAACTCTGCTGCCAACTACAGACCGGTCTCCCTCACCAGCATCTGCTGTAAGATGCAAGAACACATCATTGCAAGCAACATCATGCGCCATCTGACTCAACATGACATCCTTGACGACTCCCAGCATGGGTTAGAGCCAGAAGGAGTTGCGAAACCCAACTGCTGACATTATTCCACGACGTCGCCAAAAACCAGGACAGTAAACAACAGACAGATATGGTAATCCTGGACTTTTCAAAAGCCTTTGACAAGGTCCCTCACAAACGCCTCCTCCGTAAGCTGGACCATTATGGTATACGAGGATCGACGTTGGACTGGATCAAGGCCTTTCTTTCCAACCGCTCCCAGATCGTCATAGTTGACAGCGAAAAATCTGAGCCAATACCTGTCATCAGCGGAGTCCCACAGGGGACAGTTCTAGGACCCATCCTATTTTTGTATCTTCATCAACCGACCTGCCTCAGAACATCAAAGCCAACATCAGATTGCTCGCTGATGACTGTATAGTCTATTCCACCATAAAGACTATCTAAGACTGCAAGATGCTCCAACGAGATCTTAACACACTGTCCGATTGGGAGCAGCGTTGGGGGATGGAATTTCACCTGGAAAAATGTAATGTCCTGATTTGTTCAACATCAAGAAACCCCATCAACTTCAACTACAAATTAAAACGACACACTCTCGAACACGCTGACAGCTCGAAATATCTTGGCGTCGTCGACATAAGAAGTGACCTTAACTAATAATAATAATAATTACAATATTTATATAGCGCAAAATCTCGACAAAATCAAATCTAAGCGCTGAAACAGACACACACGCACGCACGCACGCACGCACGCACGCACACACACGCACGCACGCACACACACACACACACACACACACACACACACACACACACACACACACACACACACACACACACACACACACGCATGGCTATAAATGGGGAGAAAGAATAAAAGCAATAAAAGCAAGAATAAAAGCAATGGAAAATTATAGAGAGCATATCATATACAATTATATATTATAACAAAGTGTTCCCCTCCGAGCGGAGACAGGCTGCAGAGGGGGGTTGAGTGAGGTTAGGATTTTATGCAGAGGAGAAAAGGTGAGTTTTGAGAGCGGACTTGAAGGAGGCAAAAGTAGGTTGCTGACGGACTGAGAGAGGAAGTTTGTTCCAGGAGAGTGGACCAGAAACAGAGAAGGCTCGTGGACCTTAGGTATTGAGCTTAGTGCGTGGAAAGCGAAAAGTCAGAGGATCGGAGGCAGAGCGGAGGGTACGTGAGGGAACATAGATCTCAAGTAGGCTTGACAGGTAATTGGGGGCTGCGTTATTGAGGCTTTTGTAGCACATGGTGTCTAGTTTGTACTGTATGCGCTTTGATACAGAGAGCCAGTGAAGTTGTGCCAGGAGAGAGATATGTGGTCAGCTTTTTTCTTTTGAGTACAAGGCGTACAGCATTGTTTTGAATGCGCTGTAGGATGTGAATGGTGGAGGCAGGAAGACCGGACAGGAGTGAATTGCAATAGTCAATGCGAGACATTATGAAGGAGAGAACGAGTTTTGCAGTTGTTTCGACAGAGAGATACTTCCTGATCAGGCTTATACGATGGAGATGATAGTAGCAAGATCTGGCAGTTTGAGAAACAAAGTTGTTCATGGAGAGAGTAGAGTCAATGCAGACACCAATTTGAGAAACAAAGTTGTTCATGGAGAGGGTAGAGTCAATGCAGACACCAAGGTTTTTAGCTGAATCAGAAATTGGGACTGATGTGTTACATAATGGGAGAGAAAGAGGAGGCAGCTGAGAAAGTTTCTGACGGGTACCAATGAGGATAGCTTCTGTCTTGTCGTCATTAAGCTGAAGTTTGTTGAACGTCATCCAGTTCTTAATGTCCGAGTAACACTCAGTGGTGCGAGTCAACAGGCGCTGTATATTATCAGGTGAGTCACTGGAAATATCATGTAACGAGAGTCACCAACACGGCCAACAGCATGGTAGGCTTTCTGAAAAGAAATCTGATATTATCCAACAAAACCACTAAAACCAATGCTTACCTAACCCTTGTACGCCCACACCTGGAGTATTGCTCATCAATTTGGAACCCATACAAAACAGGCCAAAAGAAAAAGATTGAAATGGTGCAAAGAAGAGCAGCACGTTATGTATGCAATGATTATGGTTGAACCAGCAGTGTAACATCCATGCTGCAAGAACTAGGTTGGGAATCCCTTGAATCACGGCGGAACAGGCAAAGGCTAACTTTTGATGTATAAGATTGTTAATGGCACTGTGGACATCCCTCCAGACAAATTCTTCAAGAAAGGATCCACCAAAACAAGATCAAGCCACCGACACAAATTTGTTCATCTCAGCTCCTCCTTTGACCCATACAAGTTCAGCTTCTTCCTGTCAACCATTCCCGCCTGGAACTCTCTGCCTGCAACAGCAGCAGAGGCTCCCTCCTTGGTATCATTCAAGAGAGAACTCAACAAAATCCCAGCTTAGACTCCCCCTCAACTAGCCTAGCGGTAAATGAAGGATAGGATTGTGCCGGTCCAAGTCTAGACCTGGGGGTCGCTACGATTACCGGATAAGCCTGTCCAGATATCAGGTTAGGCTGGTTAGGTCCCCCCCCCCCCCTGTCCCCCGCAACACGCTGCCCCGGAGCTAAACTCAGGGGTAAGCGGTTGGGGTTTTGAGGCCACCTTAGATCCCCCTCTATTCTTTTGTTGTCCCAAATAGACCTATTTTTGTGTTTTATCTTACGCCTCTGCGCACACAGGTCAACATTAGTCAATGATGACGGCTGACCTTCCAAATTGAAGATTGAAGATTCTGTCCGTCATCACAGAATTTACAACATTCGAAAGTAAAATAAAACTCATCGCCTAAGGTATTGTCATTACAAAACTTACATTTATTCTGCTTTGTGACTGTCTGTCGACCCTCGTACGTCTACCTAATTCAGTCTCAAGCTTGTGACAGCTGCATCGAAATTTAATCAAAGGAAAAATATGAATATCTGGTACCCGTGTTACATATTTCTTATTCAAATTTCGTTTTTGAAACTCGATATAAGATGCATTTAATACTAATTTCCAAAGCTGTCTTCCGGACTAACTGTTCATTATCCTGTAATAGAACAGTAACTTATTAAAATATGTAGATCTATTTATTTCGAAAACTTTGAGATTCCAAAACAAAACGAAAACCTGTGTCAACCATCATTTTGTAAATATGACCTTTTCATTCTGAACAGCATAAGTGTGTTTTTGTTTGTTTGTTTTGTTTTGTTTTTGTTTTTGTTTGTTTGTTTGTTTGTTTCTTGTTGTTGTTGTTTTACGTATAAATCATAGAGAAGTTTGTATGATTTAACATAGTATTTCTCTGAGGCTGCTTTATTTCTAGGACTGATCTTTACTACTCGTTGGATCTCTGGTTAGAGAATTGTTGGTTCTTATTTTTCTGAATAGTTTGGTTTTTAGTGGTCTTGTGTGTTTCCTTGGTTGCCGCTGAGAAGTTCAGGTTGTTTTGATTTTGCTTCCTTCATTTGAGGGATTTCCCTCTTTGTCATTCATGATTGTTGCTGAGTCATATAGATCGTTTTGGAGTCTCAAGGCCTTGACACTCGTGTCTTGCAGAGTTCTCGTGGACGGTACATGCACAGTTCACTTCTTCGCGTGGTCATGTGCTACAATCGTACTGAAAATAAAACTCAATGAATTCTAAGAATTAATTGTTTCTTTTAAAAATAATGAAATTTATCCTTCAGTCGCACTGATTAGATTAAATTCCAGACTGGGAAATCTTTACGATCATCTGAAATTTACAACACGATAAGGTGAATGAACGGAAAGTTTAACTGAGGGATTAAAAGTCAGTATTTATAATCTTTCATTCAGTGTAAGGTACAGAATATGGCATTGCAGAAAGTTCAAGTCACAGTAACAACCAAAATATTCACCATTTGTCAGAAAAACAGATTCAAAAACCGAGCGTGCAAAGTATTTTGATCCCTTATAAAAAATAACCTTTTTTCTCATTAAGCCTTGTTTTATTAATTTTTGTTTTACAATAAATAGACGTCAACATACAATGTAATAATAAAAAATTATATCACTTCATACACACAGGAGGAACATTGTGGACATCTGACAACATAAACATGCAGAATACATATAACAATATTTCATACACTGGAGGTTTAATTCAAAGTGGATATCAAGATTTGAAAATATGTCATAAAAGATGAAATTGTTCTCTAAGAAAAACAACAACAACAACAGTGGCTTATAGTTATTCCATTGAGCATTAAAGATGGACAAATGGAAGGTTATTTTGGAATTACATT
>CM060306.1:97904616-98127116 GCA_030674185.1 Monoplex corrugatus | reverse complement strand
TACAATGCTCATTGCATTTATTATACAAACAAATGAATATTGCATATACATGTAATAACAAGCACAGCCTTAATCCCTCAGATACTCAAACTGTTTGCCGTCGGTATTTACACACTCCTCTAATCGAGAGCGGAATTAAGCATTATAATAATGATGTGATACTTACTGTATACCTACTTTTGCATCCCCCTGTATATAGACGGCGCACGCTGAAATTCATCATTTGAAGTAAATCTTGGACTCATAAAGATAGATGAATCAACTCCTGCAAAATTTAGCATGTACGTTCAAAACAAATTCAGTGCTCTGGAAGACGTTGGTGACAGCGAGGAACAATGGACAAATCTGAGAAACTCGATAAATGAAGCTTGTTAAGAAACGCTTAGAGTTGAAAGAAAAGCAAAGAAGAATCGATGACAGAAAAAAAAAGAAGAAAATTTCTAGGATTGAATGACGAACGAGAGAAGGTAAAGGGAAAAGAGAGAGAATACAAAAAGACACATAAGGAAATCAGGAATAGATGCAATGAAGCCGAAGAAGCTTGGCTAGAAACAAAATTCAAAAAAATAGACGAATGACACAAAACAGATCCTACGTTTATGTACAGAAACAATGAAGAAATTGCCCGCAGGAAAAAGACATGCACATCAACTGGTTGCTTAAAATCGAAAGATGGTACGATTATTAGGGAAAAGACAAAATATTAGATAGATGAGGAGAGTACATTAAAGATCTTTTCGACGATGACAGAAAGAAGGAACACGTCATAAAAAATAAAAAAAAGAACGCTGAAGGACCATCAATAATGAAAGGTGAAGTCAAAGCAGCGCTGAAAAAGATGAAACTGGGAAAAGCTCCAGGACCAGACAATATTGCTATAGAAATGACTGAGGCTTTAGATGAATTTGGTAATAAAAAAGTAACAGTCCTCCTTGTCAAAGGGAAAGGAAACTATTAATGCCATATACATCCCAAGAACTCTCATAGAAGGATCAACTGCGTTTAGTAAGAAATCATATCTATGTTTTGTTGATTATACCAGGGTTTTTGATCGAGTAAAACATAAAAAAATTGATCAACCAACTGGAAAAGCTCAATACTGATGGAAAAGATCTAAGAATAATAAGGAATATGTATTGTGAACAAACAGAAGCAATAAGAGCATAAAATGTTGTAAGCTCTTTCCAAAATATCAGCAGAGGGGTTAGGCAGGGATGTGATTCTGTCATCAAATTTGTTTTTATTTTACAGTGAAACCATCATGAGAAACTAGAAGAATGCCTTTAGATAAAGACTGGCGGAAAAATGATAAACAATCTTCGTTATGCAGATGATATTGTTCTAAGAGCAGAAAATTAAAAAGACGTACAAAATCTGGTGAAATAGTAGAAATAGAAAATAGAAAAAAATAAAGGGCTAACAGACATTCATCTAGTTCTGTGCATCCGTCCATGATATGGGAGAGAGAGAGGGGGGGGGACAGAGAGAGAAAGAGAGAGAGGGGGAGAGAGAAAGAGAGAGAGAGAGGGGGGGGAGACAGAAAGAGAGAGAGAGAGAGGAAGGACACATGATGTTTCATTCAAAGAAGCCACAGTCTCTTGTGATCGGGAGTCAACAATATTTAACACAAATATTATGCAAATACATGTTCACAATTTCTATGTAAGTAGGTATAAACATTAACGCAACGGGTCAACATTACACGTAAATCATGTTTATGACGCAAACTCTGTAAGTCTCTTTTGACAAAACTATGTTGTTGTTTTTTTCCCGACGCGCCCGGCACACCTCAACGGCAAGCAAACCATTTGAATACATGCTACATTTGCACATGGAATGCAATCCACATAACTTTAAGATTTTGGTAATATGTCTTACCATTGAATTACAGAATTGTGACATAATGAATTTTCAAGAAAACTTTGCAGAAAGTAAGGCATTATGCAAAACATAGCTGAGTTGCAGTGTTAAAATCACTCATATTGTGGTTGGAGCCGCGTCTCCTGGCGTGTTCACGTCGGGAGCTCGCATACTCCACCAGTAGTAGTAGAAGTAGTTGCTGTTTTTTGTTTTTTTTTTTTTTTTTGGTGCGTACCCCCCCCCCCCCCCCCCCCCCCCCCCCCCCCCCCCGTGTGATAGTGTCAGAATAATCAACGCGCTGATTGTGGACACTAAACAAGAAGAAGAAGAAGAAGAAGAAATACTTCTAAATATTCAATTATGGCTGTTTCTACCAAACCCACCAACGTTCCTATCAAAAATGTTAGTAGATGTGTAGATTGTTGAAATATGTATGGTTGAAACAGCATTAATGAACATGACTTTATAACAAATCTAGAATGATTGTATTTGCTACAACATAGAACATGACATATAACAAATCTAGGAATGATTGGGTTTTCTACAAAGCACTAATAGATATGCATTTTGTTAAAAAATATCATGATTGATCTTCTTAATGAAACAGATACTGATTCATTTCAAAATCAAATTTTGCAACTTTGATTTTTTTTCCACATGAGGTCTGTCAGTACTGTTATTACTTTTTTGCCGCATTACATGCAGTGTACATAGATGTGTGATGAATATGAACACACGATATGTATTGTTGATACTATAGGTGAAATATGTTTAAAATGTTTAATTGCTCGTTGTGTTTTGTCTCTGTGTTGTTCCACAAAATGCAAAACAATAAATGTAAAAAGGTCTATGTTTTTCCAGGTCTATATTCTCCCCATGTCGATGTTCTTCCAAGCCTGTGTTCCTTCAGATCTATGATCCCCTGAGTCTATGGTTCCCATGAGTTTATGTTCCCTTGACGTCGTACTCAGTGACATATCTACCCACAGCACTCATCCATCGAATCCGAGTCGCTCTACATTTCGTAGAACGAAACTCAGTCCTGCCATTTAGCTCTATGAATCTTCTTTGATATGTGTTGTGTGTGTGTGTGTGTTGTGTGTGGTGTGTGTGTGTGTGTGTGTGTGTGTGTGTGTGTGTGTGTGAGTGTGTGTGTTTGTGCGTGCGTGCGTGCGCGTGTGTGGATATGTGTGAATTTAGCCTCTTTTCTTTATCTGACTCATAAATGATTGCTGCGTCATTCTCGCCGATTTTTCTTTTGTAGCCTCTTTTCTTTACCTGATTGATAAATGATTGCTGCATAACTCTCGCCGATTTTTCTTCATATTCTCCTTGTATTTTTGCAAGTTAAATGGTTTATAGTTTTTAAGGAAGTAGTAATTTTAATGGATTAACTGATATTCGTTTTTCCTCGAAAAACGAACATTGGTTTAATCCATTAAAATTACTGCTTGAATGTGTGTTCATGTTTTTTTTATGTTTTTTTTATTACAATTTACCACCAGTGATGACAAGTAATATGTTAAGTTTTCTGCCACAACCAGCTCTTTATCTGCAAAGTATACTTTTTTTTTCTTTTTTATCAGAAGTATGTTTTCGTTGGTAGAGTATTTGAGTGTTTGATTGATCAACATTTTTTTCTGGAACAAATGCCTGTTAAAACATTCATTTTCTCACCGTTTCAGAGTCTGCAGATAGATTTCTTATCTCTTTCGTGACAGATTGCATTGTAAATTACGCATAAACAGGATTCATACTGTTTTTCGTGTGACAGGGTGTATTCACTTCTTGCCCTAAAACGGACCTCTCGAACCCGGGACGCATCGAACCTGGGACGCAACGAACCTGAGACGTATCGAACATGGGACGTATCGAACCTGAAACGCACGAACCTGGGATGTATCAAACCTGGGACGTATCGATCCTGGGACGTATCGAAACTGGGACGTATCGAAACGTACCCCTTTTCCTGTAGACCATTTGAGCATGGATGACTAGTTCGATCGAAGCATTCAGAAGCAAAATGTACAAAGCACCCATAGTTTGCCAGCTGGGTCCACACGTTTCATGCTAACAATCCATTTCTGTAGTTGTTCTGGATTGCTGAAATGAAACACGGAAGTGAAAGCATCCTTTAAATTTTTGTTCTTTCGTGCAAAATGTCCCTTAGATACTTACGCTAAAAGTGTCATGCCTGAATTTATGTACATCACGCCATCTGGGATTATCATCATTCAACGTCATTTAAAGGTGATTCTGATAGACCTAGTTATTCTTATCCGTTGGTTGATCATGCGCGTGCGCGCGCAAAGTAACACACACACACATATGTATGTATATAAATACGCACACACACACAAACACAAATAACAACTGCTACACTTGCAATACGTGTCAAAGGGCTGATGTGATGCGTTCAGTGTGCTGGCTAGTGACTGCGTGCTTGTCACCTCTCACTTTCAACTGCACCGCTGGCTAGCACTGTTGCTTGCAGCTGTGCGAAAAAGGAGAGCAAAATGCGTAAGTCTCTGTCTGTCTGTATATAGCCTCTCCATCAGCAAGCCCTACGTTATGCCTCCTCGTGGCGACATGTGGTAACTGAGCACCTCACAGACTCAGGCTAAAACTCGAGAGACTCGGAGGGGTCTGGCCCCAGGGCGTGCGGAGGGCCGACCCACCGGCGTGTGGGTATGCCCTGGTGCCCACGGGCCAGACTCCCAGCTACTGGTAAATAGCACCATTGCCTGGTGGGTATCTTGGGAGAGAATAAGGCTAAGGGAGTAAACGCTGAAAAATAGTCACCCCTACTGCCTTGTAGGTTGTCATGGGAATGACAAAGGATAACGGAGAGCCCATACACAAACCGATGGAAGGCAACGGGAAACCACCATCGTACTTTCCCAAGTATAGTCATGGCCAGAAAAAAACAAGAAAAATGAAGATAACGACGTAAATAGGGGTTCCTATGGAGCACCTTCGTCCGGTAGGGACCGTCATGCTGCGCAGGTGACACCAGACCGTCAGTAAGCTACTGCGTTTAATCTAAAAAAAAAAAAAAAAAAAAAAAAAATCGCAACATGGAATGTCAGGACATTGTTGCAAGGAGGAAAGTTAGAGAATATCAAAATGGAGATGAAAAGGCTTAACATTAGTATTTTAAGACTAGGGGAAATGAGATGGAAAGGGGCAGGCATGATAACATCAGGAGAACATACAATAATATATTCTGGTGGAAACACATGAAAGAGGAGTAGGCATCATAATTGACAGGGACAGATCAAAAGGAGTTAAGGGATACTGGGCTGTGTCCGACAGTTTTGCTGGTTAAACTGGATGGCAAGCCATTTGATATCAACATCATCCAGGTGTATGCACCAACATCTGCAAGTACTCTGGACAACTTCTATGCAGTATTAGAGATGGCCAAGGCTCAATGTAAATCACAAGAGGTTACAATAATAATGGGAGATTTTAATGCTAAAGTGGGACAGGATAGGGTGAAGGATACAGTTGGACCTCATGGCCTTGGCACACAAAATGAAAGGAGAGGGAAACTTGTAGAATGGGCACAGTTGAATGAGTTCATAGTAGGAAACACCTGATTTGAGCAGCCTAATAGAAGAAAATGGATATGGATGAGTCCAGGAGATATGTCAAACATCAAATTGACTACATCCTGATCAATAAAAGATTAAGAAATTCTTTACTGACAGCAAAAACACACTACCAGGGGCAGACTGCAACAGTGACCACAATCCTGTAATGGGAAGATTTAGGCTGAAATTAAGAAAAAGGAAACACCAAAGCAACATCAAACTAAATCTTGGACTCTTAAAGACAGATGAAGTGATACGTAAAAAATCTAACGTACATGTTCAAAACAAATTCAGTGCTCTGGAAGACGGTGGTGACAGTGAGGAACAATGGACAAAGTTGAGAAACTCGATAAATGAAGCTTGCGAAGAAATTCCTAGAGTAGATAGAAAAGCAAAAAAGAACTGGATGACAACAGAAATTCCAGGCTTGATGGAAGAGGAAGGCAAAGGGAAAGGAGGAAAGATACAGGAAAATAAACAAAGAAATCAGGAATAGGTGCAATGAAGCTAAGGAAGTCTGGCTGAAAACAAAGAGCAAAAAAATAGAAGACAGACACAAAACAGATCATCAGAGTATGTACAGGAGAATTGAAGAAATCGTCCACAGGAAAAAGACATACACATCAACTGGTTGCTTAAAATCGAAAGATGGTACGCTTATCATGGAAAAAGACAAAATATTAATATTAGATAGATGGGGAGAGTACATTAAAGACCTTTTTGAAGATGACAGAAACGAAGAACACATAAGAAAGAACGTTGAAGGACCACCCATAACGAAAGATGAAGTTAGAGCAGCATTGAAAAAGATGAAACCAGGAAAAGCCCCAGGACCAGACAATATTACTACAGAAATGATTGAAGCCCTGGAGAAATTTGGTATTGAAAAAATAACAGTCCTCCTAAATGAAATTTATGACACTGGGAAACCCCCCCCAAAGATATGTCAAAATCAATTTACATTGCACTTCCAAAGAAGACAGGGGCTATAGAATGCGAACTCCATCACACAATCAGCTTGATGAGTCATGTAACAAAACTCCTATTAAGAATAATCACGATGAGGACAAGAAATAGAATCAAAAGAGAAATAGCAGAAGAACAGTGTGGATTTGTGGAGGGTAAAGAAACTATTAATGTCATATAAATCCTAAGAACTATCATAGAGAGGTCAATCGAGTTCAATAGGGATTTATATTTATGTTTTGTTGATTATACCAAGGCTTTCGATTGGGTAAGACATGAAGAATTGATCAACCAACTAGAAAGACTCAATATTGATGGAAAAGATGTGCGAATAATCAGAAATATGTATTGGGAACAAACAGCTGCAATGAGAATAGAAAACGACATCGGCAAGGTTGTGTTCTGTCACCAGATCTGTTTTAATTTCACAGCGAAAACATCACGAGAAACCTAAAAGAATACCCCGGATTAAAGGTTGGAGGAAAAATGATAAACAACATTCGTTATGCAGATGACACCGTGCTAATTGCAGAAAATGAAAAGGACCTACAAAACCTTGTGAATATAATAGAAATAGAAAGTAACAATAAAGAGTTGGAGCCAAATAGCAAGAAGACTGAAGTCAGGGTAGTCAATAAAAAACATGAAATCCCCTTATAATAATAAAAAATATAATATATACAATATTTTATATAGCGCAAAATCTTGATAAAATCAAATCTAAGCGCTAAAACAGACACACACGCACGCACGCACACGCACGCACGCACGCACGCACGCACGCACGCACGCACACACACACACACACACACACGCACACGCACACGCACACGCACACGCACACGCACACGCATACGCACACGCACACGCACACGCACACGGCTATAAATGGGGAGAAAGAATAAAAGCAATGGAAAATTATAGAGCATATTATATACAATTATATATTACAATGTGATTCCCCTCCGAGTGGAGACAGGCTGCAGAGGGGATTGAGTGAGGTCAGGATTTTATGCGGAGGAGAAAAGGTGAGTTTTGAGAGCGGACTTGAAGGAGACAAAAGTAGGTTGCTGACGGACTGAGAGAGGAAGTTTGTTCCAGGAAAGTGGACCAGAAACAGAGAAGGCTCGTGGACCATAGGTATTGAGCTTAGTGCGTGGAAAGCGAAAAGTCAGAGGATCGGAGGCAGAGCGGAGGGTACATGAGGGAAGATAGATCTCAAGTAGGCTTGACAGGTAATCGGGGGCTGCGTTATTGAGGCTTTTGTAGCACATGGTGTCTAGTTTGTACTGTATGCGCTTTGATACAGGGAGCCAGTGAAGTTGTGCCAGGAGAGGAGATATGTGGTCAGCTTTTTTCTTTTTTAGTACAAGGCGTGCAGCATAACAGCAAACGGCACAACTTTGAGACAGGTTGATAAGTTTAAATATCTGGGAACGAACATTTCACCAGACGGCAGATGCACATCAGAAATAGCCAGCAGAATCGGCCAAGCCAAAACAGCATTCAAGAAGATGAAAGGCATTCTTACCAACAAATATCTATCAATTAACATTAGGAAGAGACTTCTTGAATGTTATATAGAACCGATAATGTTATACATTGTGAAGCGTGGACAGTCCTGCAAAGCCAGAACAAGATTGAGGCAGCCGGGATGTGGTTTCTAAGAAGAATGTTGAGAGTTCCATGGACAGCAAAGAAAACAAACGAAACAGTCTTGATGAATGCAGACACAAGATCATTCATTAGGAAGATTAGGAAAAGACAGGCAACATTTATTGGCCATTTTGTGAGGAAAGGGGAATTGGAGCACTTGGTCACAACAGGAAAGGTGGAGGGAAAGAGAGCACCAGGTAGACCCAGGGAAAAATATTGGACGGACTTGCAGGGTTGCTGAAGGTGGAGAAGGTGGAAGATGTGCTTGCGGCAGGAAGGGACAGATACATATGGAGGGCCATGATCGCCAAAGCCATGCGGCAGGGCACTTGATGATGATGATGATGACAATTGCAATAAACCTAATTATCCGTTATATGCTCCTGTATTAAAGCAAACAAAATCCTATGATCCTATTCATACGACTATATCTAAACAAAGATGGAAATTTGTAGAGTAGTTCCTTGTTGCCCATTCTTTTTGCTATTGCGATTACTGTAGTTAGTTGCTACGAAGCCCTCATCATCATGAATGATATAAGTACAGCAGTAAGTACAGTTGACCTTCGACTCCCGCACTCTATCCACCAATTGCAAAAACAACACTTACTTCCTGCAGGACGCTGGTGGATAGGGTGAGCGAATCAAAGAGTTAAGTTTTTGCTTTGCTAGCATGGTTGACAATGCAGGATGCTGGTGGACAGGGTGCGGGAGTCAGAGGATTAAGTGGACTTTCTGTGGTCAAACCAAATATTGTTCTATTTTAGGCTATAACCTCTTTGGGCCAAGCCTGCCAGCCCCTATCATGGCGGCCGACCTCAATGCGCTGCTAGCATCGCCACACCCCCCTACCCCGCCCCTCCTTACACACACACACACACACACACACACACACACACACCACAGACATATCTTAGATGTCTGTGACACACACACACCGCTGGTTCACCAAAGATGGTCCCTTTTTTTTTTTTTTTTTTTTCCCGGCAAACTCTAGTGCAGACAGCTGATTCATCAACCAATCAGCGTCTTGCTTAAAATAAGCTGACGGGCAAAGTAGAGCAGCAGAGGCAGTATCTGAGTATGGTGCGAAGTGATTGCAACTGCTTGGATCGGACTGTGCACGTTGACTATTTCATTCGCCAGAAACCGCAATATTTGGAAAGCTTGGTTGGTGCTGTTCCTTATTTCATTTTCATTCTGATTGCAGATACACATACATTAGGCGTAAGACACAGTCACTGGTAATGACTTAAATGAGTGAAGGACTGAGTGAATGAATGACCTGATGTAGATACAGTAGTCAGGCTAAAGTCAACATCCGGCGATGGGCCTATTATTTTCGATTTCATATTACCATTATACCATGTGTTTGCTGCTAAGTGTGCGTGTGTGCATGCGCGCGTGTGTGTGCATGTGTGTGTGAGAGACCATTCATGATTAGGCGATTTATCATACGTTTTAACTTTCATATTTAATTTGGATTTGTGATTTTGTCTATTCACTATTGTCACTACCTTACAATCTAGTACCAATTTTTAATTTCACGTTATGATTTGTTATTTATGTTGAACTATGTTTAGGCCATGCTGCGTTGTTGTGTGTATCTATGTTTATTCAGCCTTCATGCTTTGAAATGGCAATCCCCCCTCCCCCCCCCCCCAACTTTTGTAGGCTACTTTGTAAAGCAGTAAGCATTCTTCTACAGGGACTGTTCATGCAGTGCAAATGGAATTATTGTAATAAGCAAAACTATGGTTTAAGTTGGCATGATAGTGAGTAAGATGTTGGATTTCCAATCAAAAGGTCTAGGTTCAATCTTACTACCTCCTGTCTGGTGGGTAAAAGGTGAAGATCTTTCCCCCAGTACATCATGTGTGCAGCAGACCTGCTTGTGCCTGAACTCCCTAAGTTTATGCACACAGAACATTAAATGAAATATGCAGATCCTGTGTGTAAGTCATGTCAGTGTCTGATGGCTTATGAAAACATCTAGCATGCATGCCCACATAAGACGGACTCTGTAGATTGTGCAGCAACATATTGCCTGCATCGTGTAGCCGAAACATCAGAATGAATAATCAGAATGCTTTAAACAAACAACAAGCATACAAGTTTGTTTTCATCTCATCTCTTGAAATAGAATCCTCCCTTAGCAGAAATTCCTCATCATAATCATGACAATTGACATTAGCATCTTGCAGACTCAGACACACGTGCATTCACACAGACCACACATGTGCACATACACACACACTGATGCACACACACATGCACACGTATACACACATATGTATACACGCATACACTTTCTGTCCCCAAACTTCAGAGCCAATATTTTAATTGTCACATTGTGTGGCAGTATGGAAAATCTTAGGTTTTGCCCATGTAAAACATCAGTAAATATTAGTGGGACTGCCAGCTTATTGTGGCACTGAGATGAATACAAAATAAAAGGACCTCACCTGTCCTCCTGTGACCGCCCCCCCCCTCCCAAACAAAACAAAACAAAACAAAATAGTACCCCCCCCCAAAAAAAAAAAAAGACAACTTCACCTCGCCCAATATTTTACTGAAAGTGAAGCAGGAGGGATGGTGAGTGCAACAGCTTAATAAGACTAAGAGTTGGTAGTGCTGTTCACATCCAAACACATACACACACATACTGTCACATACACACAACTCTCTCTCTCTCTCACACACACACACACACACACACAACACACACACACACACACACACACAACACACAACCCACGTGCACCATTCACACTCTTTCACACAGGTTTTCATGACTGATGTGAAGGAAAATAATCAATGTCAGACTTAAGGGTTTTCTCTCTCTCTCTCTCAATCTTTCTGTCGTTCTATCACTGTCTTACTCAGTTACTGCCTCTCACTTACACGCACTTTTAGCCTTAAATCTATTCTCTCTAAAATAGTTTGTTGTTAATGTACATAAGAAGAGTTGACTTTGTTGTTTTCTTTATAAAATAATGTGAACAAAACACGCAAACAGGCGTAAAACTGAACTATCTTATTTTCGAATCAAGTGTCAGCATGGGGGATGAGTGAATGAAACACTTCAACAGGCATAAATGTTTTAACTGTATTATTTTCAAATCAGAAGTCAGTGCTGGGAGTTAAAGTGCTTTCCAGAAGTGAATAGAATATGTATTGTTGTGGCTTTTCTGTGGCTTATCTCTGCAAAAAGTAAACACAGCTAACAACACACACATATATCACTGTCATGAAATATGAACCTAAGTATGTTGAAAGAGGCAAAGTTGATAGGGATTCAGGATATGCCACTCTCCTGGAACAAACTTCCTCTCTCAGTCCGTCAGCAACCTACTTTTGTCTCCTTCAAGTCCGCTCTCAAAACTCACCTTTTCTCCTCCGCATAAAATCCTAACCTCACTCAACCCCCAACCCCCCCCCCCCCCCCCCCTGCAGCCTGTCTCCGCTCGGAGGGGAATCACATGGTTATAATATATAATTGTATATGCTATGCTCTCTATAATTTTCCATTGCTTTTATTCTTGCTTTTATTGCTTTTATTCTTTCTCCCCATTTATAGCCATGCGTGTGTGTTTGTGTGTGTGTGTGTGTGTGTGTGTGGTTGTGGTGTGTGCGTGCGTGCGTGCGTGTGTGTGTGTCTGCTTCAGCGCTTAGATTTGATTTTATCAAGATTTTGCGCTATGTAAATATTGTAATTATTATTATTGTAATTATAATGTGGAAAGAAAAACGTGTGTTTGAATTTTTGTTCTTTTTAGCGTAACCTTATGATGAATGACCTGACCTCATCAGTGATCTTTAGCAGGAAGTTTCATCATTGCTGTTGTTGAAGTAGGTGTAGACTGGACTTGATGTCATTGGTGATCATGATCAGAGAGAGAGAGAGAGAGAGAGAGAGAGACTGGTTAGTTAGTCTGTGATACATGTTCTTTGTCATATAAATCATTATTAAATGAATACAACTTTTCTTATTCTCATGCATATATACACACACACAGACACATACACACACACACACCACACACATAGAGACACAGACACACACACACACACACACACACACACACACACACACACACACACACACACACACACACACACACACACACACACACACACACACACGTAATCTCACACCCACCCACATGCTGTCTCTCTCTCTCTCTCTCTCTATAGTATTACACACACACACACACACACACACACACACACACACACACACACACACACCACACACAACACACACACACACACACACACACACACACTTGTGCACCACTCATACTCGGACAGATTTTCATGACTGATGTGAAGGACAGTAATCAATTTTGTCAGAGGTCCTGTCTTTAGAGCTGTCTCTGTCTGTGTCTCTTTTGATCTCTCTGTCTTGATCTCTCTTTCTTTTTCTCACTGTCTCGTTCTCTCAGTTACACGCACACACTTTTAGTCTTAAATCTGTTCTCTCTAAAACTTTTAAAAGAGTCTGTTGTAATACATGTAAGAAGAACTGACTTTATTGTTTTCTTTACAAAATAAAGTGAACAAAACACTCAAACAGGCGTAAAACTAAATCAAGTGTCAACATGGGGGATAGGTGAATGAAACACTTCAACAGGTATAAATCTTTAACTGTTTATTTTTAGATCAACTGTCAGCACTGGATGTTAAAATTCATTCCAGAAGTGAATAGAACTTAGAAGATATATTGTTGCGGTTTTTCTATGGCTTATCTCAGCAAAAAGTAGAGACATCTAACAACACACAAGCCACTGTGATGAAATATGGACCTAAGGTCAGCTAGTAGTAACAGAATCCATTTAATCTCAAAAGAGATGAGCATAGAAAAACAAACAGAGTCTGCTTAATCTCAAGTGAATACCACTTAATTTCAAGTGTATACATGTGTACCGTATGACAGTTTTAAAATGTTCAAATTCAGAAACGTCTCCATTTACAAGTTTTCAACTCGAAGCAGAGTAATGATGCTAGAAACAAAACAAAACAACTACTGTGTTGACAAGAACAGACATGACAGTAGTGACAAAACAACTAAAATAGACAAAGTCAGATGTAATGTGTCAAAAATCAATTTTTTCTTTCCTTGAAGTTGATTCATTTCCACACACATGGCACATCTAACAAAGGATGAGAGTACCTGTGACATCTGTTGCAGGAGTAAGCCAAATGGAACCAGTCAGGTGGAACCCATAAAATGATTTAATATATATATATATATACACTACTCCATTGACTTCCGGGAATAGTTCGGAGGACATTCGGGAAAGACCGAAGGACACTGGGAAAGACTAGATCTGCGGGCTTTGTGGGTTGGCTTCCCACCTTGCCTTTGATAACATGCCACGAGTTTTCCAAATGAAAGATGCTCCCAGGATTCACCGAAAGGGGGAGAGAATGATGAATCCATCGGCACTGACTCCATCACGACTGGAAACGCACAACGGACCATGACTGATGACCAGTTGGAATTTCCGTGTGCGTGTGGAAGGAGATTCACCACCAAACGCGGCATGAAGATCCACAGGACAAAAATGGGCTGTTTGAAGACACATACGAACCAGCAGCAGCGCACTGCGATAGCAGGTGAGACGTTGGATGACCAAGGCCAGGAATTAAACCATAGTGCCAAGGACATCCACGCTGACGGTTCTGATGCGGATTTTGCACAAGCTCTTAACGCCAAACGTGGAAAACTCAATTTGCCGCCTGCCGGTGCAAAAGAACAATGGGAGAAATTAGATGAGGAACTTGTCCTTAAGCTGAATGCGCTAATAGGAACAGTACGCTGGAACACAAACTTGACACATACGGAGACATCATATACTCTATCTGCAGGGACACTTATGGAGTGAAGCAGCCAAAGACAAAAACGCCTCCCCAGAAATCCAGAAGACAGCAACAGATGGAGAGCATCCGGAGGGAGAAAAGGAAGCTTAAAAAGCGAATGAAAACTGCCTCAGAATTCGAGAAGCAAGGGCTCCTGGAACTCTGGAAAGATCTGAAGGCCAAACACAATGCTCTCAGCAAAGTGGAATCAGCAAGGCGAAGAAAGAGCAAAAAGAAGAAGACTCAAGATCGTTTCTTCAAAGATCCCTTTGACTTTGCAAGAAAGCTGTTTGAACAACCCAAATCAGGGACTCTCACAGTGGGCAAGGAAACCCTAGAGCAGCATCTCAGGGAAACATATTCCGATTCTCAGCGCGAGGCACCACTTGAAATCCAAAATCTGGTTTGGCCTGCAGCGCCAGAAGGAAAATTCAATAACAAACCACCAACACTGGATGAAGTGAAGAACGTAGTAAAGAAAGCCAGAGCCAAGTCAGCACCTGGACCAAACGGAATACCATACCTGCTCTACAAGAAATGCCCAAAAGTGCTCGAGTGGCTCCACAAGATGATTCGATCAGCATGGAGGAACCAGAAGATCAGCGACCAATGGATGAGAGCTGAAGGAGTGTACATTCCGAAGGAGCAGAACTCCAGCAGCATCAATCAGTTCAGGCCAATATCACTTCTGAACGTCGAGGGGAAAATCTTCTTCTCTGTTATGGCAGCAAGATTGACAAAATACCTGACTGAAAACAAGTATCTGGATATGTCAGTCCAAAAGGGAGGCATACCAGGAATGCCTGGATGCTTGGAACATGCCACGTTGATTTGGGATGCCATCCAAAAAGCAAGAACAGAGAAGAGAGACATTGACGTAGTTTGGCTTGATCTGGCGAATGCATATGGATCAGTTCCACACGATATGATCCAGCTGGCTCTTGAAATGTATCACATCCCAGAAAACATCCGAACAATGCTGAGGAAGTATTTCCAAGGGTTCTCAATGCGGTTCTCTACCAAAGAATACACCACGGACTGGATAGACCTAGAGGTGGGCATTGCAATGGGCTGTGCAATTTCTCCCATACTGTTCGTGTTGGCAATGGAAGTCATCTTGAAAGCTGCAATGAAGAGTTCAGGTCCAGTGAATCTGGGAGATGGATACCAGATGCCTCCTCTGAAAGCTTTCATGGATGACACAACAGTCTTGTCCACGGATGAGGAAGAGACACACCAAATCTTAAAGCAGCTGGATGAGTTGGTGGCCTCTTCAAGAATGAGGTTCAAACCTAAGAAATCCCGAAGTCTCTCACTGCGAAAAGGAAAAGTGGCAGATTCAGTCAAATTCATGGTAGCCAACCAAGCCATCCCCACTGTCACAGAAGAGCCAGTAAAAAGTCTCGGAAGATGGTATGATGACTCCCTGAAAGACACACAAAGGGGATGTGAAACCAAGCAAACAGCAGAAGAAGGCCTGAAGAAAATAGATAACTGCGGACTGCCAGGCAAATACAAAGTCTGGTGTCTACAGTTCATGCTGATACCAAAGCTGCTGTGGCCACTGCTAATCTATGACATTTGCACCAGCACAGTCGAAGCAATGGAAGCCAAAATCAACAAATACACAAGAAAATGGCTCGGTGTCCCACCTGGTCTCACTGATGTTGCATTCTACTGTCGTCAAGCAATGCTGAAGCTACCTCTGAAATCCATAGTGGAGGAATACAAAGTTGGAAAAGCAAGACTGTTGAGCATGCTGGAGGAATCGGAGGACAATATCGTGAGAGCAGTTCATCCAAAGCTGAGAACTGGCAGAAAGTGGAAAGTCCAAGAGGCTGTAAACAATGCCAAGAGAAACCTCAGCATCAAAGAAATAATTGGACACACGCAAACCAACAGACAGGGACTGGGAGCAACAAAAATGCAGTGGTGGTCCAAAGCCAAAGGGAAGGAAAAAAGAGACATGATCATACAGGAGTTGAAGGAAGAAGAAGATGTCAAAAGAGTGCAGAAGGCAGTCCAGCAAGGTCAACATGGGCAATGGACAACATGGGACAGTGCACTCCAAAGAAGTCTCAGCTGGAACGATATGTGGCACATGGCTCCTCTAAGGATAAGCTTCCTCCTCAGATCTGTATATGACCTGCTCCCCTCGAATGCAAACTTAGTGAAATGGGGGAAAGCAGACGACCCAGCATGTCCGCTCTGTCAGAAGAAACAAACAGTGGAACATGTCCTAAGCTCTTGCAAAGTAGCGCTAGCCCAAGGAAGGTATACATGGAGGCACAACCAAGTTCTGAAAGTGATCACAGATGTGGTTAGCGAAAAAACCATGACCCCAAACGCACCAATTGCTATGACAACGTTCTACAAAGCAGGAGGGAAACAGGTCTGGCCCGAAAGTGCTATGACAACCAGCACATTGCCAAAGGGTCTTCTGGATGGAGCAGTCGACTGGGAGTGTACAGCAGACCTCCCAGAGTGGAGAAATTACCCAGATGTCATCAGCAAGACAGGCATGAGACCAGACATCGCTCTCCACTCTGACTCCTCGAAACAAGTGATTCTGATAGAACTCACTGTGCCATACGAAAGCAGAATGGAAGAAGCACATATCTACAAGACCGAAAAAATACGCCGGTCTTGCCAGCACCCTGAAGAAAGCAGGTCTGCGGGTCAAAATCTTCGCCATAGAGGTCGGGGCAAGAGGGTTTGTGGGCACCTCCGCTTATGATCACATGAAACAACTCGCCATTTCTGGGAAGAAGAGGACTAGAGCCCTTAAAGCGATGGCAGAGGCAGCAGAAAGGAGCTCAAGCTGGATCTGGGCAAGGAGGAACCAAAAAAGTGAACTTCATAAGGATTAAATTCCCTACAGATGATGTGTGCCCCGTTAGCACATTGGTAAAACCGCGTACCGCAGTTCTGAAGCGCAGAATCGCCCAGGTTCGATCCCCGGCGTGGGGAAAAAAAAAAAAAAAAAAAAAATAGACAACAGCAGAAGGGCATCCAGGAGTCATGACCTGGATGTGGCCCGGCCCCCCGAGAGTGTAAGGAATTCAGGGCCGAAACACTTGTCTAAAGGGGGTTACTTCTCTGAAGACCTTCTGTTGTCTAGCTCTCCCTAGAGTTTCTTTCTACCACTACGCAAAAATTCATAACTTTCAAAATAAGAAAGCCAATGCGTTGAAGTTTGGCAAACATTTAATTCCATGCTTTAGTGATAGCGATACACAATTGCCTTCAATTTTGAGCAATCGTTTGGTGTGTACTTTTGATCAAAGTGGGTACGTATCGAAATTTGATTTCCCAAAGTCATTGAAATCACAAGACAGGGCATTCTGATGCTCCCAAAAGTTCAGTAATGCGTGTAACCGCCATGGCTGTTCTGGCACTCGACGCAGCGAGTCCTCATCGAGTTGACCAGGTTGGTGAAGATCCTCTGTGGAAGCGCCTGCCACTCAGCCTGCAGCATCTGGTAGAGGTGTTGGGCATCCCTGGGAGGGGGGTGGTTGCTCCTCACTTTGCGATCCAGCTCATCCCAGAGGTTCTCAATCGGGTTGAGATCGGGACTGCATGCTGGCCACTCCATTCTGTTGACTCCAGACTGCTGCAGGAAGTCGTTGACCACCCTTGCCCTGTGGGTGCGAGCGTTGTCATCCTGGTAGACAGCCGTCGGTCCCATCTGCTGCAGTGTAGGCACAGCCAGCGGTCGAAGGATCTCATCCCGGTATCGGAGGCCAGTCAGGTTACCCTGTACATGATACAAGGGTGTTCTGTGGTGAAGGCTGAAGGCCCCCCAGACCATTACAGAACCTCCACCAAAGGCCACCTTTTCTTGGACAGTGGTGTCAATAAAGCGTTGCCCTGGGCGCCTCCAGACCCTCAGTCGGCCGTCGTTGTGGTTCATGGTGAAGAGTGATTCATCACTGAACAGGACCTGGGACCATTGCTGACGTGTCTCGTTGAAGGCGCGGCGTGCTGCCCTATGGGCTGGAGTTAAGCGTGGCCGTACAGCTGGGCGACGAGAACGGAGGTTAAACCCATGAAGGCGGTTCCGTATGGTCTGCTGGCTGATGTTGATGTTAGTAGCCACCCTCAGCTGCCTTCGAATGATGCTGGAAGAGGCTGTTCTTGTCTGCAGGGCTTGTCGTTCAATGAGACGATCTTCACGTGGGTTTGTCTTCTTCGGTCGACCAGATCTGCGTCTTTCATGGACCCTCCCAGTGGCTGTGAAGCGTTGAATCAGTCTGACAATGACCGAGATGGACACCTGAAGTCGCCTGGCCACTTCTCGCTTGGGAACACCATCTTGGAACCATGCAACAGCTCGTCCCCGCTCAAACTCGCTCAATTTTCGTCGTGGAGGCATTGTCAGATCAGGCCTACTACTGGTGGAATGTCTTCTTATAAAGCCAAGCAAGAGACAGCATCTCACACATAAACAGCAGTGCTTGCACGTGCATAATGGTTTTTCCATCTGGCTTGTGCAATGTGTTCAGGCAGAACGGTCCAAAACAAGGTCCTTTTTCGCAAGTTTCCGCTTTTCCGTTTGCGGCCAAGCTCAGTAGTAGAGAATCCCATGCAATTTTCACACTAACACAACATCGCCCACTTACAGCTGAACAAGAATTCATAACAATTTGGCTGGACTGAGAAATAAATAACAGTAGTGAACTAAGTTTATTACGCACCTGTTTTCTCATAGTGATCCTTAACTTTTTGTGCGTAGCTTATTTTAACTTGCTTTTATTCATTTTCAAATACATAGCATTTATAAACATCTTGAAATATATACAATGTGTATACATGTACACACACACACACACACATGTATACATACATACACGCACATGTACATCCATATGCCTAACTGTACTAAGTGAAGAGATATAGATAAATTCATATTTTAAGAAGAAAATTACATGAATGAATATATATACAATATGAAACGCTAATGAAAAGAAAACATCACACATACACACACACACACACAGACACACACAGAGACACACACAGAGACAGACAGACACACACACACACACACACACAGACACACACACACACACACACAGACACACACACACAGACACACAGACACACACACACACACACACACACACACACACACACACACACACACACACACACACACACACACACACACACACACACACACACACACACACACAGAGAGTCAAGCGAACAAAAGCAAATAATTGGATGAACAATATTGAAATCTAACAGCTTCATATGTCGGTGATAACTGCATGCGGTCTTTTTTCCTTCTTCTAATGATGTCCATGAAAACAAAAAGAATTTTTGAACAGAGGACGGTTGCCGTTTTATAGAAAGAGGCATGTTCTCTACATTCCATCACGATCCACTTATATGTTGTAACATGATCTTTATTCATTGACTCATTTGCTATTCTGCTGTACATTAAGTTGATGTATTTCTAGAATCCTTTGTCTATCTGTCTCTCTCTGTCTTTCTCTGTCTCTGTTCCCCCCCCCCCCCCACCCCCAATTCTGTCTGTTGTTTTACTACCTTGTGAAAGTCATCATCATCATCAAGTGCCCTGCTGCATGGTGTTGGCGACCATGGACTTCCAACCATCTCTATCTCTCGTTGCCCCCAGCATCTCCCCCACCCTCCTCATCCCCAGCCACTCTGCAAGTCCGTCCAGCATCTCTTTCCTTTGTCCATGGTTTTCCTGGGGAAAACTACGATGGTGGTTTCCCCTTGTGAAAGTATGCGCAATAAATAGACATACAGGTGTGTAAAATCATGTCTCAACACGAGTTACCGGGACCAGCGTTTTGCAGCAAATTGACAGGTGTTGTGCAAATGCAACAAGTACTACTTTTCAATTCAGCTGAAATTAAGAACAAAATGGGAAAAAAGTTCACAGTATTGGATGACACATTTTTCACATTTTCCTCTGTAAGGAAAGCAATACATTTATAAGTTTCATTAATGCAGGATTTTGATCAGAACATTCCAGATGATAATGAAGTCGTTGACATTTCTAATAATTGCTTGCCACGGGCCGATTCGGATTGTGTGAACACACATTATGCGCATAGCTTTTTGCTTTGACACCTGTTACCTGTGAACACACTCTTTATTAACAGCTGCCTATAATTTACCTGTGCTCTGTATAATTACAGCAATGGTGCTGTTGAACTTGTAGATGGCAAACAAAAGAAGAAAAACGAGGTTTATACAGCATCTGTCACTTCTTTGTGTGCAGTCTCGGGGTGGATGGCAAAGAGGTGGACAAGTGATTTGACAATATTATTTTTAATCTGTACTGCATTGTTCACTGGCATACATTTTCAGAGCAAACCATGAAGAACTAAGACAGGTGATGAAGCAGATTGCAGTGAGGTTGTTTGCATGGATTAGTTGTATTCATTTATTGCCATGGTTTTAACTTGTATGATATATTGCAAGGTCAGGCTAGACAGTGAAAAGGTATTATCTTTGCTTCATAGCAGCTGTCTCACCTGTCTCACCTGTCGGCGTCACCGGGAACAGTGTTGGCCGCTGCACATGATGTCCTCACAAGTTGCCTCCAGCACTCTCGATCTTGGCTAAGTCTGACCACCTCCTGGAGTTTCTTGCCACTGATGTTTGTGATGTTTCTAGCAAGTGATGCAGGTGGCCGTCCTCTGTTTCTCTTTCCTTCCACTTTACCTTGGAGGACAGTGGACATCAAGTCCGTTCTCTCATTACGGATTGCGTGTCCAACATATTTCAGTTTCCTCCGTTGTATGAGTACTAGAAGCTTGCGTGTAGTACCCAACTCATTCAGTATGCTTTCATTTGAGCGCCTATCCGTCCATTTGACCCTCAGCAGTCTTCGGTAAAACCACAGCTCTGCTGCTTCCACTCGTCTTTCATCTTCTTTCTTCATTGTCCATGCCTCGCAGCCGTATAACATCACTGGCCAGACAAGACATTTTAAGAGTTTTATCTTAAGGTCTGCTGTTATGCTGTGGTCTTTCCAAATATTGTTCAATTGAACCATACTGTTCTTGGCCATTCCAATTCTCATCTTTATGTCTTTTGAGCATGTTCCATCGTGTGTCTTGACTGAACCTAAATATCTAAAGTCCTTGACATTTTCTAGAGGGACTTGGTTTAGCATGATCTGGTCCTGTCTAGTGTTATATTTGCCTGCAACATGCATAACCTTTGTCTTCTTTGAATTTAAGTCCAGCCCAGCTGCCTTTCCAACCCGGTCTACCCTGTACAGGATCCTCCTAGAGCCTGTAATGTTGTCTGCCAGTAATCCTGTGTCATCTGCGTAGCGTAAATTTGACAGGTTTCTACCACCAATATTTACTCCCATGTCTTCTATGTCTGCTTCTCTCATGATATGTTCAGTGTATATGCTGAAGAGATGTGGAGACAGGATGCAACCTTGCCTTACCCCTTTAGTGATGTTAAAAAATTTGCAGTTTTGATTATTCCATCTGATTGTTGCTTTTTGATCATTATATAATGAAGCTATGAGGGAAACCAGATGTCTTGGAAAACCCATTTTGATCATGAAGTGGAAAAGACTTTGGTGAATCACGCTATCAAATGCTTTGCTGTAGTCAATGAAAACGATGAACATCTCTTGGTCTGTGTTTCTAATCTTTTCTATCAATATCTGGAGTACAAACAGCATATCTATTGTTCCCCTGTTTTTCCTATAGCCTGCCTGACAGTCGGATAGCTCTTCCTCTACTTTTGGCTTTAACCTGTTTAAAATTATTATCAGCAGTATTTTACTGGCATGACTGATCAGTGCAATTGTTCTATAATTGTTGCAGTCTTTGACATTTCCACTCTTATGTAACATGACAAATTCCTGGAGCTTCCAGTCTGTAGGCCACTGACAAGTCTTCCATATCTTGCAGCATAAGTGATGCATTACTTTGAGTCCACCATCACCTGAGTGTTTCAACAACTCTCCAGGAATATTGTCAAGACCAGGAGACTTTCTGCATTTTAGATCTTTAATGGCAGATTCAACTTCGCTGAGCAGAGGTTCAGGTTCCGTATCTCCAGGGATCAATTCCAAATTTGGCTCTAAATTATTTTCATGGCTGTCAGGCTTGCCAAAAAGTGATGTGCCATATTCGTTCCACCTATCCAAGACATCATCTGGTTCAGTCAGAGTGTGACCATCCTTGTTGTTGATGCATTGGTTTGTTGCTTTGAAATTTATTTTTTTCACTTTTTTTATTTGTTTGAAGAGCTCCCTCGACTTCCTGATTTCGTTGTGTTCATTGATTTTACTGCATTCTTGTGCCAGCCAATTTGCTTTGTCTCTTCTGACTTTACTTTTTATTTCCCTTTTCAGTGCTGAGTATTTTTCCCGCTCTCCCTGCTTTCGAGCTTGACTTTTCTTTTCTGCCAGATCTATCACTTCCTGACTTATGTAGGGCTTAGCTTTTTTCCTTTTTTCTTCTTTTCCTAGTTTTTCTTCAGAGATTTTGGTCAGTGTGTTTTTTATGTCTGTCCAGATTTCATCAGGATATGAGTCATTTTCATCCCATACTTCAAGTAACTTTAAGAAACGATTACTTGTTTCTATACTGAATTCTAACGCCAGCTCAGGGTTTTCTAATTTTGATATGTCGAACTTTGGCGTAGTTTTGGTTTTAGGCTTCTTCAATATTTTCATTCTTAATTTGGTTGTCACAAGAATGTGATCCGTGTCGCAGTCTGTTCCAGGCTTTGTTTTTGCATTGAGGACAGTTGATTTCCAGGATCTGTCAATGATAATATAATCAATCTGATTACGACACCTGTCTCCTGGAGAGATCCATGTGTATCTTCTGCGCAGTGGTTGTTGGAAAAAAGTATTTGTGATGTTCATCTCATTTGCCTGACAAAACAGAGCCAGCATGTCACCTCTCTCATTTCGTTCTCCTAAACCATATGGTCCTATTCCACATTCTGTGTCAGCCCCCTCTCCAACTTTAGCGTTGAAGTCACCCATCACAATGCATATTTCCTTTTTGGGAATTTTGTCTCTGATAGTTTGGAGGTCATTGTAAAAATTTTCTATTTCTTCTTCTGAGCTAGTGGATGTTGGAGCATAAGCTTGAACTATGTTCAAAACAGCATATTTGGTATTTATTTTGACAGTGAGAAATCTGTCATTAATTGGATTATAGCTTTTCAGAGCTCCAGCATGCTTTTTGTCCAGCACAATTGCTACTCCTCTTGAGCCACCTTTTTCATTTCCACTATATACAACTGTATGCTCTCCTACAGTAAAAAGTCCCTGCCCACTCCATCTAACCTCACAGAGCCCTGTTATGTTCATCTTGCTCCTTTCTAATTCTTTGACTAGTAGGTAGAGCTTTCCTAATTCTAACATAGTCTGTACATTCCATGTCCCTATATTCAAATCCTTTTTTTGCATTTTTTTCTTTTTGTGATTTTGCATTTTTGAGGAGTTTCTACATGTCCGCTTCCAATAACCTCCGTCGGGTAATCCATTACCGTCATCACAGCTACCTTTCACAGACACGGACTCTCCCTCCCCAGTAGCCATTAAGTTCAGGTCCCCCCTGGGGGACTCAGAGGACACAGAACTATAACGTTTTCCATTTTGTAAGTTCATCATATGCAATGATTAGCAAAAGTACAAGCAAGTAGTTTGCGGGTGCCTTCTTGCCGCGCAGTGCACTTACAGTGCTGAGATCCTGACCATTGTTCCTTCGAAGAAATCATCTGCTCACGACATTGAAAAAGAAGCCATATATGAAAAGTGTATCTTCTTTACCCTCTTTTTCACCCATCCCCTGCTGCCAGGACTTGTTTGTATGCACCCCTTAGTCTGGCCCCTCCCCCAGCGACCTGTCCGGCTTGCTTGAAGCTGCCAGGGCCCACGAAGTCCCCGCCGGCATAGCTCCTGGGATCGTAAGGACACACAAGCTCCCCCGCCACAACAAGGCTGATGCAATTGGAGGGAGTCATAGCAGCTGTGTACTGTTAACTTGTTTTTGTGATTTATTATATCTCTCTCTCTGAAAGATAAGGAGAAGCTGTACTGTACATAATCTGTGATATACTGTCTCTCTGCTATATATGTAAAACAGCTCAGTATTAATTGCTGCCAATGGTTTACTGACCTCTTTCAGAAAACCTGGATGACTGAAGTCAGAGGCACTGGGCCTACTGGCACTTTCTGAAAAACCAAGGTATCATGCGACGTAATGCAGATATCTTTATTAAAAAAAGTTATCAGTTTCTTCCTTAGTACTTGCGGATGTTGGTGCATATGCTTGGACGATGTTGATATCAAATGGCTTACCCTCCAGTCTAATTAGTAAAATGCCGTCTGGCATGAAATCCAGTATCCTTTGATAGAGTTTGAATTGTCATTGTCCATTAGGATGCCTATCCCTCTTTCGTGTGTCTCCCTCTCAGAACACATGATTTTGTGCTCTCCTGATGTTATCCTGCCTGCTCCCTTCCATCTCACCTATCCTAGTACTTCCTAAAATGAAATGGAAAAGGAATATCTTTTGATCACTCCTTGAAAAAGCCACGGATAGAGATGACTACCACCTTCAGTCCATCCAGAGAGCAGCGCATGGTCCTGATGAGATTCTGCACCAACCACAACCAGCTGAATGCCCATGTGAACCGCATGTTCAAACTGATGTATTCACCTACCTGTCCCTGTTGTCAAGAGGACCAGAATTGAAGATACATTGGACCTGTGTTGCCTCCGTTAAATGGAGTAACAGGAAACATGACTGACTATGACTCCTCTGAGCACCAAGCTCCACGGCAGCCAGCAGGAACAGGGAAAGAACTGGCTACATTCGTTTCCAAATTTGGCCTGACCTTGTAGATGGCAAACAAAAGAAGAAAAACGAGGTTTATACAGCATCTGTCACTTCTTTGTGTGCAGTCTCGGGGCGGATGGCAAAGAGGTGGACAAGTGACTTGACAATATTATTTTTAATCTGTACTGCATTGTTCACTGGCATACATTTTCAGAGCAAACCATGAAGAACTAAGACAGGTGATGAAGCAGATTGCAGTGAGGTTGTTTGCATGGATTAGTTGTATTCATTCATTGCCATGGTTTTAACTTATATGATATATTGCAAGGTCAGGCTAGACAGTGAAAAGGTAAGCAAAACATGAAGCAGAATTGAGTTAGCTATTTGTATTGATTCACCATCATGCCTTTTTTCTTCACTTGTATGACATTTATAAAGTGGGACAGGATAGGGTGGAGGATATAGTTGGACCTCATGGCCTTGGTACACAAAATGAAAGAGGGGGGAAGCTTTAGAATGGGCACAGATGAATGAGTTCATAGTAGGAAATACCTGGTTTGAGCAGCCTAACAGAAGAAAATGGACTTGGATGAGTCCAGGAGGTAATACCAAAAATCAAATTGACTACATCCTGATCAACAAAAGATTTAGAAATTCTTTACTGTCAGCAAAAAACACTACCAGGGGCAGACTGCAACAGTGACCACAATCCGGTATTGGGAAGGTTTAGGCTGAAATTGAGGAAAAGGAAACAGACCAAAAGCAACATCAAACTAAACCTTGGACTCTTAAAGTCAGATGAAATGAATCATCAAAAATTTAATGTACATGTTCAAAACAAATTCAGTGCTCTGGAAGACGTTGGTGACAGTGAGGAATAATGGACAAAGTTGAGAAGTTCTATAAATGAAGCTTGTGAAGAAGTCCCTAAGACAAATAGAAAAGCAAAAAAGAGTTGGATGACTAATGAAATTTTGGGCCTGATGGAGGAAAGGAGGAAGGCAAAGAGAAATGAGGAGATATATAGGAAGATAAACAAAGAAATCAGGTATAGATGCAATGAAGCTAAGGAAGCTTGGCTGAACACAAAATTTAAAGAGATAGAAGAACGACACAAAATGGATCCTCAGGGTATGTACAGACGAATTGAAGAAATTGTCCACAGGAAAAATACATGCACATCAACTGGTTGTTTAAAATTGAAAGATGGCACGCTTATCATGGAAAAAGAAAAAATATTAGACAGATGGGGAGAGTACATTAAAGACCTGTTTGAGGATGACAGAAACAAAGAACACATTATAAAAAAGAACTTTGAAGGACCACCCATAATGAAAGATGAAGTTAGAGCAGCACTGAAAAAGATGAAACCAGGAAAAGCCCCGGGACCAGACAACATTACTACAGAGATGATTGAAGCCCTGGAGGAATTTGGCATAGAAAAAATAACAGTCCTCCTAAATGAAATTTATGACACTGGAAAAATCCCCAAAGATATGTCAAAATCAATTTTCATTGCACTTCCAAAGAAGACAGGGGCTATAGAATGCGAACTCCATCGCACAATGTAACAAAAATCCTGTTAAGAATAATCATGATGAGGACAAGGAATAGAATCAAAAGAGAAATAGCAGAAGAACAGTGTGGATTTGTGGAGGGTAAAGGAACTATTAATGCCATATACATCCTAAGAACTATCATAGAGAGATCAATTGAGATGAATAAGGATTTTTATTTATGCTTTGTTGACTATACCAAGGCTTTCGATTGGGCATGACATGATGAATTGATCAACCAACTGGAGAGACTCAATGTTGATGGAAAAGATCTACGAATAATCAGGAATATGTACTGGGAACAAACAGCTGCAATGAGAATAGAAAACAATATAAGCTCTTTTCAAAACATCAAAAGAGGAGTCAGACAGGGTTGTGTTTTGTCACCAGATCTGTTTCACTATATAGCGAAAACATCATGGGAAACCTAGAAGAAGACCCTGGATTAAAGGTTGGAGGGAAAATGATAAACAACATTCGGTACGCAGATGACAGCGTGCTAATTGCAGAAAATGAAAGGGACCTACAAAGCCTTGTGAATATACTAGAAACAGAAAGCAAAGGTAAGGGGTTGGAACTAAACAGCAGGAAGACTGAAGTCATGGTGATCAGTAAAAAGCATGAAATCCCCTCATGCAAAATAACAGCAAATGGCACAACCTTGACACAGGTTAATAAGTTCAAATACCTGGGAACGGTCATTTCATCAGACGGCAGATGCACATCGGAAATAGCTGGCAGAATCGGCCAAGCCAAAACAGCATTCAAGAAGATGACAAGCATTCTTACCAACAAATGCCTATCAATTGACATCAGAGAGAGAGTCCTTGAATGTTGTATAGAACCAATACTGTTGTACGGATGCGAGGCGTGGACAGTCAGCAAGCAAAGCCAGAGCAGGATCGAGGCAGCCGAGATGTGGTTTCTCAGAAGAATGTTGAGAGTTCCATGGACGGCGAAGAACACAAACGAGACAGTCTTGATGGAGGCAGACACAAGTAGATCACTCATAAGGAAGATTAGGAAAAGACAAGCAACATTTGTGGGCCATTTTATGAGGAAGGGGGATTTGGAGCACCTGGTCACAATGGGAAAGCTGGAGGGAAAGAGTGCACCAGGTAGACCCAGGGAGAGAATGCTGGACGGACTTGCAGAGTGGCTGGGGATGAGGAGGGTGGGGGAGATGCTGGGGGGCAATGAGAGATAGAGATGGTTGGAAGTCCATGGTCGCCAATGCCATGCGGCAGGGCACCTGATGATGATGATGATGATTACATTTATACTAAAACTTTTCATTACTCTGTGTTCCTCTTGTCAAGGCTTTTTATGTCTTGTGTGTTGTGTGTTGTAAATTGATTTTACACCTTGTAGAAGACATAAAGATCAAAACATATTGGTTCCTGTCACCCTGTAAATGTTCATTGTGTAATAAATATTGGATTTCTGTCTCCATGCTGGGTCAGTTCTGTACTCTGTCTCTCTCTCTTCATATTATGAAATAAATCAGCAACAAAATCAGCCTCTCAGGAGGTAATTTGATTGGTCATTTTTGCACTTAATCTAGTGAATTTTTTTTTTCATACACTTCACAAATTCCTGTTGGCATTAAGTTTGTGCCTGTCTTTTTGTGTCAGTTAAAAGATGCACTCTTATTCTCTTTTCATATATTACCAATTTGTATTTATGTGCATTTTCAGGGACTGACAGTGAAGAGGTAGACAAGTGATTGAGCAGAATGGAGGGAGGCATATGGGGACTGGTTGTTATCGTGTCAGCTTTCCTTATCCAGGTGTGTGCGTTTGGCATCAGTACCTCCATTGGTGTCTACAATATCGAGTTTCTGGACTACTTTGACAATGATACAGTGGGTGTCTCCCTCATTTCAGCTATCAACTGGGCTTCATTCTTGGGTGCAGGTAGGTAGGACATATATGTGACCTCCCATCACCAATTCAGTCTTAAGTGACTGAGGGTCTACCTTGGGTGTTTTGATTTTTTCTCAAAATTGATTTCTGTTGACTGTAATCTATCCCCCACAGAATTTTCTTTCTTGAAAAAACATCACTAATCAATTAAAAATGGTATTTATTGTAGCAGAAAGAACGCAATTTCTTACCAAAATTACCTGTTTTTGTCTCATATTGTGAACCGTAACCTGTACAGAACCCCCACATGTAATTATCTGACAGAAAGCTCTCAGTGAACTTTTTGGATAATGACATCTAAATTAGAAACAAACTGGGTCAAAGCCACCAAATAAAAGAAATTTAAGGAAAATGTGTAGGAGAGTACATAAAAACTTAAGAGGTCCTTTTCTCTAAATGGCTGTCATACAACTTAATGACTTTAAACATACATAACGTCTAAATTTTTTTTAGAACAAACTTTATTCGAGTACCAAGATAATCAGCAGAATGTACACTTTCCAGTGATATGTATATCTCAAAATACCTAAAATGCTAGTTAAGACTGATTTAGGCTGGGAGGTCACATATGCCTTGTCAGAATTTGTTGTGCAGTCTCTTTTTTTTGTTTGTGGATTGGGCTTTGTTGTTTATTTTATAGGCTAAGGTCACATTTCCATTTCCATGTAGATTTATGTGCATATATACATACACAGTGCTCAGTGTTTAATGAATCCTTTAACCCCAATTGAGACATGGAGGATTAACATGTAATATGAAGCAGACAAATTCAACGAAAAAAGTACGCTTGAATTTGTTTTATGATAGGATATTCAAATGTTCAGAAGATAACTGCTAATTTTAGAAATATTGACGAATACTGTTAATTTCAGTTGATCTTTTTTCCTCCCAGCAGTGAAGTTACAGAATGAAAAGTTACACATTTTAAATCAAATTGAACTAAAGGCAAAACATAAAGATCTGGTAAATGTGTAACGTATTTCTCTGTTCCAAGTCTGTTTTTAAAATTTCAGTACACATGTAATACTTTTCCATTGCACACTTACACAGACATACACACATTTGTATCATAATAAAGAAGGGAACTGTCAAGTTGACTCTAGTAAAATCTATTTATCTTGTCTATCTGTGTGTACATATGTTTGTCAGATTGATTTATTCCACACTACAGAAGACTGCGCAGCGACAATGCCAGCATTTGTCAGATTGATCTATTCCTTGGAGACTGCGCAGTGTTATTTTTGAGACAGTGTCAGGGTTTGTCAGATTGATTTATTCCTCACTGCAGGAGTCTGTGCAGTTATTTTTGAGACAGTGTCAGGGTTTGTCAGATTGATCTATTCTTCACTGCAGGAGTCTGTGCAGTGTTATTTGTGAGACAGTGCCAGCGTTTGTCAGGTTGATCTATTCCTTGGAGACTGCGCAGTGTTATTTTTTAAACAGTGTCAGGGTTTGTCAGACTGATCTATTCTTTACTGCAGGAGTCAGCACAGTGTTATTTTTGAGACAGTGCCAGGGTTTGTCAGACTGATCTATTCTTTACTGCAGGAGTCAGCACAGTGTTATTTTTGAGACAGTGCCAGGGTTTGTCAGATTGATCTATTCCTCACTGCAGGAGTCAGCACTGTGTTATTTTTGAGACAGTGGCAGGGTTTGTCAGATTTCTGATGGCAGGAAAAGCACAACACCTTCTATTCCACACTGCAGGAATTTGTGCCGTGTTATTTTTGAGACAGTGCCAGGGTTTGTCAGATTGATCAATTCTTCACTGCAGGAGACTGTTCAGTGTCTGTGTTTGTCTGATTTCTGATGACTCTTGTTTTTCCTTTCATTGTAAAGTTTTGACCAGTTCCTGTAACCGTTTATTTAAAAAAAAAAATTTTCTAAGTAAGATGATTGATGATTTGATGCACTGATTGATGATTTGATGCACTGGATCTTGTTCACAAAGCTGTGATTTTAGGTGTGATGTCACTTATGAGGCAGTGCCAGTGTTTGATTAACGATGATTCATGTTTTTTTCTTTAATGGTAGAATATTGACCACTTCGCTAACTACTCCTTTTCTGAGTAAGAAAATCAGTGGTTTAATGACCCAGATTTTGATCATGAAGATATGATTTTAAGTGGGGGGGGGGGGGGGGGGTCTCTACTCTTTCTAAATGTAGAATGTTTGTTGTATTGGCTTTATTTGCAAGTTTGTTGGCATGTTCATTTCCCTTTACACTAGATTGTCCAGGACAGTAGATCTATATGAGCTTTTGCAGATTGATACTGCTCATTGCTTTGTGCCAGTCTGTTGTTTATACTTTACTTTCACATTTGACATAATTGTTTTACTAGCAGATTTTTTTTCATCTAAAAAAGCAAAATAGAAAAGAATATACCTCAGTTTCATTTATTCAAAAATCATCTGAAACATGCTTGTTATGTACAAAAATACATTTTGTTGGTAAATACGACTTATAACATGTTCATAATATTGTGGTTTCTGTATGAATCATTGGTAGCATAATTATTAGCTTATTGCAACAATTAGATGTGTCATATAAGCTGAATAAATGAACATGCTTACCATGTTAGACATATGATTCATTCATTCAACCAATAGAAATATTTATGATAGTACTATTGAAAGTGTCAGGTATTGTGAATTTTAATTTATTGATTCCTTTGGTGGAGTATATGCTGCTTAAAAATCATAGTCCTATATTTACCAGTAATGTGTGTTTAAGCAGTCAAAAACTCAAGCATCGTGAATTGTTATTTATTTATTCTTTTGGTGGGGAATATGCTGCTTAGACAACATGAATCTTTGTTTACCTATATTGAGTGTTCATGCGGTCAAAAACTCAGGGATACCCTATTTAATGCACGATTGTTTGCAAAATGTATTATGATTGTAGTTTTCATTATGTATGCATAGTGTACATACATAATGATATAGATATGTATGTATGTACCCATGTATATATGTATACATGTAGCTATGTATGTATGTATCCATGTATGTATGTGTATGTATGCAATGTATGTATATATGTATGTATGTATGTATGTAATGTATGTATGTATGTACGTATGTAGGTATGTAGGTGTGTATATGAACAACCATGTATAATTTCTTGTATATTGTAAACCAGTTGGATGTATACAGAAAGACAAAAAATGAATTGATTGTGAAAAAGATACTTTTCTGTAACATAGTTTCATCGAGTTTGTCAGACTTTTAGCTCTTTGTCTACTGAAGTTAAATGTTTTAGAATATCATGAATGCCCCAAAACAAGATGGCCCAGAGATCAGCGAGAAGAAAACAGGAGATGACACAGATTAGCCAAAACCCCTCATAGTCCAAGGAGATGGAACAAACCTATCCATCATTGAAGAGTTCACCAACCTAGGCAGCGTGGTCAGACATGGTGGAGGAGCAAGCCGTGACGTCAAGAGCTGTCTGAACAAAGCCAGAAACATCTTCAAAATGCTAAACAGTACAGCATCAACACCTAGCTGAGACTGTGTCTTTTCCATCCAACTGAAGGATGACATTAAATGACCTTACCAAGTTTTAAGTCTTCCACGCAAAGAACCTCCAAAGACTCGTAGGAAAATTGTTTATGCTTGCTTGCTTACAAGAGCATGCATGCTTGTGTATATGCCAGTGTGTGTGTATATATGTATGTGGATATGTATGTATGTGTGCATTTATTTAATGTGACACAGTGCTTGCTGTATAATGCTAAGTGTGCATTTAGCCAGAATTGTGCTTCAAGACTGTCAGTGTGCACCATGTTTTTCAGGTCCCCTGGCCAGCTTTCTGATGACCAAAGTGAGTTATCGCCTTATAGCACTGGTGGGATCTGTGATGGTGGCCTTGGGCATTTTCATCATGCCCTTCGTCCCATACATCCCCGCTTTCTGCGTGCTCTTTGGTGTGATAACAGGTAGGTCATGAAAAAAGAGATTATGTTACCCATCAGATGGCGACTCACAATATTTAAATAGCCAGGACCATATTTTGCACTATAACATTATGATAACCTCTGAGAAAGTCTATAAAAGTTATACTGTAAAAGCCTGTGTACACTCTTTGTAATGTAAAATGGCTCATTAATGTTTACATCATCAGCAGTGTAGTTAGGTAGGATCGCAGGTTGTAAATGGTCAACTGTGTAATTGAAGTCTTGCTGAAATGAGGCATCTTTCACAACTCATATTTCAATTTAATACAACCAGACAAGACAGGCGAACTCTATAATTGAAGTCTTGCTGAAATGAGGCATCTTTCACAACTCATATTTCAATTTAATACAACCAGACAAGACAGGCGCACATTTTCGGCCAGCTGGCCTTTGTCAAGCATAAGATTACAAACAAACAAACACCAAATACAAAAATTAAGAGAAAAAGACTGAAACTTCCCTGCTGCTTCATCCAGTGTGAGAAAAGGACTAAACTGACTGGACAAAGCAGCAGGGAAGTTTCAATCTTTTTCTCCTAATTTTTGCCTTTGGTGTTAGTTTGTTGCATTAGTTTTAGAATAGTTTGTGAATATTCCCACATAAAACAAAAAAAAAAAAGGATGTAATGGCTCTCCTGACAAATTCTGAAAGTGTTAATAGACGGTGTATGACCACCTGTTGGCAGACCTCTCACAGTTGTGCTAAAGCGAGGAGCCACCTAGCAAGTGCATGAAATAGCTTGACCAGGTCATGTTGTCCACTGCCACACTTCCTTGGTAGTGATGAGTGGTTGGTCTACTATGCTATGAATAATGAGACTGTGCTTCACATTCTGAGGTTGTTGGCTGGTTGCCAGAATGGCATGTGGTCAGAAACCCTTTATCACATGTTTGTGCATTCATTACATTCTGCTCTGTACGAAGCACATTTCTCTCACCAGCAGTGAGCAATTACTACTATTATCAGTCTCTTCTTTGTGAGAATTGTCTTCTGAATCATTGTATAATCATTCACAATTTCTTTGAATATGCCAAATGCTTTCAAACATCAAAAACATGCATGATTGCGAGACAGTCCTGGCATCCTTCTAGTGAAAACCATGTTTGATTCTTGAAAGAATGAAACCAATTTGGCAAGGGTTGTATATGTCACTGGGTCATGTAAGAGAAACCAGTCCTTTTTATAAGCCCTTTTCGATACCGGATAACATCAGTCAGTGGTTCTGTTCCATCTACATTATGTTGAAATATGCGACAATCTCCATTATTAATTCTTTGTTTGTAGGCATCATGGAAGGCTTTGTGAGCTTTGTAGTTTTTACATTGGTGGCAGTCAAGGAGTTAAACATAGCTATTACTGTTTTTAGAAATAGCATGTAGACATTTTCAATTGGATTTAGATTTAAGAATGATTACTCGACATCTATTGTAAGTGCAGTAGATTTATCTGGATCTGATTGTGAATTGCGTGTTATTATCAAGCACTCTTTGAATTGCCACACAAGTATCCACACATACACGTACATACAAATACACACAATACACATAATTATGGATGAGGGGTGTGCGTGCATATGTATGCGGACATGACTAATGTGTGTGCATGACTGTGTGTTTATGTGTGCTTCCATACATGTGCATTTCATGCATACACTCTCATACACAGTTATACATAAGCACATCACTCATGTATGCACATACACAAACACACCAAGTGACATACTCAGCGATATGCATGCGTAGACATGCACACAACACACAGACGTACATTCCATTATGATACGATTTTGAATATCTGAGTATAGTTCATTTATTTCAGGTAATGACTGCCCTTTTTGAGGTAGGGGAAAAAAGGAATGTGTAAATCTGTAAGAGAGTGTGTACAATATTAACACAAATAAACTATATTCAACCCAAATAGCAACCATCATAATATCTGCATACCTTTAATAGTCAAACATGTATTTGAAATGCGCGCGCGCACGCACGCACCGCGCGCACACGCCACACACACACACACACACACACACACACACACACACACACACACACACACACACACACACACACACACACACACACCACACACACCACACACACACATAACACACACACACACACACACACACACACACGCACACTACACATGCACTAATATTATAACTTCAAGGTTTTAGGAAAAGCTTTATTTTGCCTACCTTGATGATTTGAAGAACATGTGTAGATGACAAGGCATGGGAGGGGACAAGTATTTTGTTTTTTGTTTGTTACATTGTTTTGTTCAAATGTATGTTTATGGCTGCCAATGGGGTTGCAGGTATCGGGTCATGCCTGGTGTACGTGCCGTCCCATGTCCTGACTGGTTTGTACTATGAGAGACACCGGAGTCTAGCTACAGGAGTTGCCACCAGCGGCTCTGGCCTGGGCGGGGCCATCATGCCTATTGTCATAGGCAAACTGATTGAACACTATGGCTGGAAGGGGTCACTTATCATCATGGCTGGTATACAGCTTCACCTTCTTGTGTTTGCAGCTCTCTTGAAGTCACCTCCGAAAGCTGTTCAAAAGAAGCATGGTGATGAACAAGATAGGCTGGAGCAGGGACATTCTGTGAAAGTGGGTTCAGATCTGGACAGCACAAAATTACTAGTGAACCAAGAGAAAAATTCCAGAGCAGAATTAGCTGCGCCTGAAAATACGGAGGAGTTGTTTGTTGAGACTGGGTCAGAAGCAGTAGAAATGAGTGTGAATAGTACTGTGTTGAATGGAAATAGTACTTGTCTTGCCCAGGATTCAGACCTGTCAGAAAAGACTGAATTCATTGTAAAAAGCAAGCAGAACGAAATTGCACAAACTGACCTTGTAGAAAGGTGTGAAAATGAAAATACTTCAGACTCATCTGATGCTGATAAAGATACAGACAAGATGCTTCACCATATATATCTGTTTACTAATGTTGGCTTTGATGTTTATTTTTTAAGTAGTATACTGTGGAATTCAGCTGCTGCCACAGTGTTGGCATTTGGACCAGAGTTGATTGTAGAGACTGGAATCAGTGCCTTGAATTCTGCCTGGCTGTTGACCATTTTTGGGTTAGGAGATTTTATTGGTGGTCTTATTGGAGGGGTGATAGGCAACATTTGGGTAAAGCATCGAATAGCACAGTATGTCATTGCCAACATTTTGATGGGTGTCTGTATTGCAGCCTGTCCTTTTGGTTCTACATTTGGAGAATATGCAGCCATCTTGATGTTTGGAGGCCTTGCCTTTGGTGTGGTGCTGGGTCTGCTTGTGGTCGTCCTTACCGACCTCATTGGGCCCAAAAACCTGAGTGATGGCCTGGGTTACATTATGCTGTCTAATGGCATTGGAGCTTTTTCTGGACCAGGATTGACAGGTAAATTGAACTGATATGATCTTGTTATTGGCTCTGTATTTTTGTATGTTCAAGAAAAAAACACTGACAGTGGAAAAAGTTTTTCTGTCTCTTAAAAAAAATGTTGAAGAAAGTGCTATAAATATACACTTATGACTTTTGAAAATTAGAGAGAAATTTGCTCTCCAACATCATGGAATTACTTTCAGAATGAAAGAAAAAAATGTTCAAAGAGAGTGTGTTTTCCTTCTTTCTTCTTCTCCTTTAACTCCATAAAGAGTCACTGGGATGTCATACTAAAAATACTGTTCACCAGATTCTTTTGGATTTGTCAGTTGTGTGCTAAAGCCTGAGTCTCTGCAGGTAGTTTCTTTGTCAGTTCTGCAATATCGCCTATCCATCATTTAGTATCTTCCCCTCCATTTCCCTCTCTCAACTGTTCCCTGAAGGATTGATTTAGGAAGGCAACTGGATCTTGTTGGTTAGGCACACTTGTTCATTGGTGATATGATCGGGGTATCTGATGTTTAGTATCATGAGATAACATTTATTTCCATGACTGTGTGTGTGTGTTTGTTCTACAAGGTTTATATACATGTATGTGTATTCATTAATCCTGAGCCTGCCTTTGGCAGCTAACAAAATCTTACTGCCAAGGAATTTTGACAGAAAAGGGGTTTCATTATTTTTAAGAAAAAAATAGTCGGCCCAAATTTGAGCAGGCTGTGGGAAAACTGGGACCTCACAATTGAGCCTCATCTACTTTACATATGAATCGTTCAGGGTGTTGCTCAGATTTCCTGACCTACACTAAGTGTCTGTATATCGACCAGTCGCCATGGTGTAGTGGTTAATGCAACAGACTACCGACTGGAAGGTTGGGGGTTCGAATCCCCATCAGTACCTTCAAAAATCATTGTGGGATTTTTCCGTTCCAACCAGCTCCTACCCAGAGTTGGGCATGCTATGGTCTCATTGGGAACACAGGGACCACACAGTCGAGTCTCATCCATTTCACGGATGTGTCATTGAAGGTGTTACTCATGTCTTCTGATCAACGCAGCAGGTATCTGTATCTCTAAGGCCTGTTGACACCAGGATATATTATGATAGCGTAGAGTACGGCCCTGTCATGCAGTCTCAATCCTAGATGGATGTCCATAGCATCATGATTATCATCCTCATCATCGCATTGTGAAAACTGTTTCGGCTTGTGTGGCCATTAATCAAACGTACGACTGTCTCAATCATCTACTATAATATGCAAGAAAGGTTTGTTTTTTCATTATCAGAGTAATTCATTGTAATTCATCTGATTCTATTTTCACTTCACTCTGTTTCATCAATTTATGCAATTCATTTCAGTTTGTTTCACTTATTTATGTAATTCCTTTTGTTCCATTTGTTTACAGTCCTGTCTTCTTCACTGCCTCTCTATCACTATCCCCCACACAGCTCATTTTGTTTCTCCATCACATCTCCAAATCCACCAAAACGTAGGTCACCACGACAGGAGAACATGCAGGACAATGCTAAGAGAACACATGAGAATGGGGATGAGAAGAATAATGCTGTGGAGTTCCACTTGAGGACTGAATGTGAGTGGCAGGGCTGTACTCAGTGTTACTTTTCATAATATATCCTGACATCAGCTGGTTCAAGATGTGCAGACACTTTTTTTAGGATCACTGCACTCAAGGAGGTTACCTTTGAGCTCACCTTTTTTTTTTTCCCCCATTTTCTATGCCACTTTAAGACATTATTATATTTGAGTATCCCATGCCACTAGGTGGTCACTTGAGGCTTTGATTTGAGAGAGGAACGAAAAAGCAATAAGGGTATATGCTTTTTTGAAATGAGTTCATGATTTTATATGGTTTGTGTGCAGGCTATATTTACAAGGTAACTGGAAGTTACGACTTGGCCTTCTACATTGCAGCGATCTTTGCAGTGTTGGCAGGGGCCTGTATGTGGCTGATACCTGTCATTCGATGCCTGTGTCCGAAAAAACAAAGTCAAAACCAGAAAACTTTGCAAGAATAGCTGTCTCACAAACAGTTTGTGTGTTTTGGGTTACAAAGGCCCAATAAATTAAAGAAAATGAGTGTATATGTATGATTGCATGTGCGTGTGAGCGTAATCTTCTTATTTGTTTGTTCTTTTGTTCTTTTATTTTTAATTTCTGTCATATCTCATGCTTTTCTGTTCATCTGTTTTTTTCCTTGCGATTGATTTGCAGGTATTCTGAATGAAAAGGTGGAAGTGCAATGAAGAAAAACATCACAGGGAAAGGTGGTTAGCATGTTCATACTTCTGATTTTCTTCATGATTGCGTTGTGTCTAGTATATTTCTGATTTTACATATAGTTACATTGTGTTCTCTTCATTTAGTGTGAAGAACAGTCAGCATCGGAGGTAGAATAATCACAAACTTGTGTTTTGCTGATGACATTGACAGACTAGCTGGGCAAAAGCAAGAGCTGGTCAGCTTGATAAAACATCTTGATGAGGCCTCCACAGCATATGGCATGCAGATCAGTGCAGAGAAAACCCAGTTGATGACAAATAATACCAATGGCATCAGCACTGACATTACCATAGACAACAAGAAACTTGAGTCCGTCCATAGGTTTAAATGTCTGGGAGCTATAGTATCAGATGAAGGATCAAAGCCCGAAGTACTTTCAGGATTGCCCAGACCACAGCTGCAATGACCAAGCTAAAAGTATCTGGAACGACAAGAATATCGCTATCGGCTCCAAGATCAGACTGATGCGTTTCCTGGTCATGTCAATATTTTTGTATGCATGCGAAACATGGACCTTAACAGCAGACATTGAAAGAAGGATACAGGCAATGGAGATGAGATGCTTCCACAAGCTCCGTGGTATCTCGTACAAAGATCATATAACCAATAAGGAAGTGAAAACCCGAATTGAAAACGCCATCGGGCCGTATGAAGACCTCCTGACTTCAGTGATAAGACGCAAACTGAGGTGGTATGGGCACATCACACGATCATCTGGACTGGCCAAGACCATTTTGCAGGGAACAGTACATGGAGGGAGACGAAGAGGCAGACAGAGAAAAAGATGGGAAGACAATATCAGAGAGTGGACTGGTCTTGAGTGGAACATCCTTCTGCGGAAAGCTGAGGACCGTGAGGAGTGGAGGAAGTTGGTTGCAAAATCTTCAGTGGTGCCCCAATGGTCAACCAGACTACGGGACTGATGATGACATTGTGTTTAGTACTTTTCATTTAATTGCAACTGCATCATATGTTAGATTTTGCTCACAATTACATTGTTTGGTAAATGTTATTCATGATTGTATCATTTCTGACATACTCTTGGTTTTACTCATGATCACAAAGCATATGATTCCACCTGGAAATCAGAAAGTCTTATGGATCTACATGAATTGGGTTTTCGGGGTCACCTACCTGGGTTTATGCAAAAGTGACAGTTTCAAGCGCAGGTTGGTGGTGCTATGTCGGACATCCCTGAGCAAGAACTGGGTGTACCACAAGGGAGCATTCTCTCTCCTGCGCTGTTCAGTATCAAGATCAACAACCTAGTCAAGTCTGTACAGCAGGGCTTGGACTGTTCCTTGTTTGTAGACGATTTTGCAGTTTACGCAAGTGGAAGCTTCTATGCAGGCGTTCAGCAGCGGCTGTAGCTGTGTGTTGATAGGATCCAGTATTGGGCAGAGACAAACGGCTTTACTTTTTCCACAACCAAAATACAGTGTATCCACTTTCATAACCTGTGACAATATTTTGCCGCTCCAGAAAATTGGACAGATCGGTCCATTCCAGGACACCAGTTGGACAGAATTGTCAGTGCCAGGGACACATCCTTAGATATGTGTGCGAATGCATTAATATGTGTATGTAATTTTCTTTTCCATGTTTCTGTTTTTTGCCAGTGAGGTATGATGTACATTTTGAGATAGTTATAGCCTAGGTATGGCTCTGTGCAGTTGGCTGGGCTTTAAACGACAATAATAATAACATTGTTTATATAAAGAACATGCGGGAAAAAACCAGCCCCCCCCCCCCCCCCCCCCCCCAAAGTGTTCACCTATTTCCATATTGTTTATACAGTGATCAGATTGTAGTTTTCACACATTTCCATATTGTTCATATAGTTATCAGAGTGTAGTTTTCACATATTTCCATATTGTTCATATAGTGATCAGACAATTGCTGGTTGATCACCTGACCACTTCAAGGATCTCAAGGGAGTTTCTTGCCTTAGGCCTCAGAGCGAGCTTCATTGTGGCCACTAGAAGGACAGACTAGGTTCTCCATCTCTGCTTCTGGGTTTGGGCAACAAGTACTTTAGGCATGTTGAGGTTAGGCCTTTCTTCTGTGGGCACCTAGCTTTTTCTTTGTCAGTCGGGTAGGTTATATAATCAAAGCAGTTTCCTCAGGCGCTTGATTGAAATCCTGAAATTTTGAGTAATCAAACAGTGTCTAGGTTTTATTTTAGTGCGTACTTGGTTTTGTTTTATGCTGTGCAAAATGTATGAAGCAGTATGGGTGATAGATAACAATGTGGGCTGAAAATTGTAATTGAATAAGTGTAAACATTGTTTTAGAAACATAATTGTGTTGTTCGTATGTTATTATGTCAGTTGCATAATACAGTGTTTATGTTTGTAATATGCTGTTACATCTGGTGTCATTTTCTCTAACTTCTTAATTTATGTAGGCAGGCAGACAACATATTCATCTGAATCAACATCTTTGGCCCACTCTTTAATGTTGTTGTTAATGAGACATGTACTTAAGAAAGGAAAATATCTGTAACCAGAAAGTAGATGGCTTTCCACTCCCCTCATCCGTCTCATGTTCGGTCTTTTTAAGAAATTTTTTATTCAGCCCTTCTCTTGTTCTGTTTGTCTTTTCTTATTCAGAGTGCGGTGTAGTATGGCACAGGAGCTAAATTTAAGTCTTTTTTGTTTGTCATTTTTGAATGTTTAGCAGTGTGCAGTGCAATTCTTTTATATGAGTGTGTGTGTGTGACAGATATATGTTCAAGGATTTTGCAACTGTTCATGGGTATTGTGTGTGTGCATTTGACTTTCTGGGCTTTTTCTTGTGTTTGTGTGCTGTTTTTTGTTTGTTTGTTTGTTTTTGGTTTGATATATTTGTTTGGTTTGTTATAAATCAGAATTTATTCACGGGTTTGCCTAAAGGTGATAAATCAAGAGAATACTTGAGAAACTGGAGACCCATTTCTCTATTAAACATAGTTTACAAAATTGCAACTGCGGGCATTTCTGAAAGAATTAAAAGGGTACTACCAAAATTAATAAATGAAGATCAGTCAGGATTTATGGCTAATAGATACATTGGAAACAATACCAGGCATGTCTATGATTTGATAAACTATTGTAATTTAAACAAAATTCCTGGATTGTTACTATGTATCGACTGTCTTGATTGGATTTTTATGCACAAAGTATTGTCTGCATATGGCTTTCCTGATGACATCAAGAAATGGATTGAGGGCTTTTTACAACAATATTAAGTCTACTGTTCTAGTTTAGAAAAACTAGGAAAAGAAGAGAAAAGGAAAAAAGCTAAGCCCTACATAAGTCAGGAAGTGATAGATCTGGCAGAAAAGAAAAGTCAAGCTCGAAAGCAGGGAGAGCGGGAAAAATACTCAGCACTGAAAAGGGAAATAAAAAGTAAAGTCAGAAGAGACAAAGCAAATTGGCTGGCACAAGAATGCAGTAAAATCAATGAACACAACGAAAACAGGAAGTCGAGGGAGCTCTTCAAACAAATAAAAAAAGTGAAAAAAACAAATTTCAAAGCAACAAACCAATGCATCAACAACAAGGATGGTCACACTATGACTGAACCAGATGATGTCTTGGATAGGTGGAACGAATATGGCACATCACTTTTTGGCAAGCCTGACAGCCATGAAAATAATTTAGAGCCAAATTTGGAATTGATCCCTGGAGATACGGAACCTGAACCTCTGCTCAGCGAAGTTGAATCTGCCATTAAAGATCTAAAATGCAGAAAGTCTCCTGGTCTTGACAATATTCCTGGAGAGTTGTTGAAACACTCAGGTGATGGTGGACTCAAAGTAATGCATCACTTATGCTGCAAGATATGGAAGACTTGTCAGTGGCCTACAGACTGGAAGCTCCAGGAATTTGTCATGTTACATAAGAGTGGAAATGTCAAAGACTGCAACAATTATAGAACAATTGCACTGATCAGTCATGCCAGTAAAATACTGCTGATAATAATTTTAAACAGGTTAAAGCCAAAAGTAGAGGAAGAGCTATCCGACTGTCAGGCAGGCTATAGGAAAAACAGGGGAACAATAGATATGCTGTTTGTACTCCAGATATTGATAGAAAAGATTAGAAACACAGACCAAGAGATGTTCATCGTTTTCATTGACTACAGCAAAGCATTTGATAGCGTGATTCACCAAAGTCTTTTCCACTTCATGATCAAAATGGGTTTTCCAAGACATCTGGTTTCCCTCATAGCTTCATTATATAATGATCAAAAAGCAACAATCAGATGGAATAATCAAAACTGCAAATTTTTTAACATCACTAAAGGGGTAAGGCAAGGTTGCATCCTGTCTCCACATCTCTTCAGCATATACACTGAACATATCATGAGAGAAGCAGACATAGAAGACATGGGAGTAAATATTGGTGGTAGAAACCTGTCAAATTTACGCTACGCAGATGACACAGGATTACTGGCAGACAACATTACAGGCTCTAGGAGGATCCTGTACAGGGTAGACCGGGTTGGAAAGGCAGCTGGGCTGGACTTAAATTCAAAGAAGACAAAGGTTATGCATGTTGCAGGCAAATATAACACTAGACAGGACCAGATCATGCTAAACCAAGTCCCTCTAGAAAATGTCAAGGACTTTAGATATTTAGGTTCAGTCAAGACACACGATGGAACATGCTCAAAAGACATAAAGATGAGAATTGGAATGGCCAAGAACAGTATGGTTCAATTGAACAATATTTGGAAAGACCACAGCATAACAGCAGACCTTAAGATAAAACTCTTAAAATGTCTTGTCTGGCCAGTGATGTTATACGGCTGCGAGGCATGGACAATGAAGAAAGAGGATGAAAGACGAGTGGAAGCAGCAGAGCTGTGGTTTTACCGAAGACTGCTGAGGGTCAAATGGACGGATAGGCGCTCAAATGAAAGCATACTGAATGAGTTGGGTACTACACGCAAGCTTCTAGTACTCATACAACGGAGGAAACTGAAATATGTTGGACACGCAATCCGTAATGAGAGAACAGACTTGATGTCCACTGTCCTCCAAGGTAAAGTGGAAGGAAAGAGAAACAGAGGACGGCCACCTGCATCACTTGCTAGAAACATCACAAACATCAGTGGCAAGAAACTCCAGGAGGTGGTCAGACTTAGCCAAGATCGAGAGTGCTGGAGGCAACTTGTGAGGACATCATGTGCAGCGGCCAACACTGTTCCCGGTGACGCCGACAGGTGAGACAGGTGAGTTCTAGTTTATGGTAATGCATCAGCATGGTTTGAAATAAAACGAGGGTGCAGTCAGGGAGACCCTATATCCCCTTATTTGTTCATTCTGAGTGCTGAAATTTTAACATTGATGATAGAGAAAATAAAAACATTAAAGGAATCACCATTGGAGAAATGAATATAAAATTGCACAATATGCAGATGACACTGAACTCTTTCAAAATGTAGACAGATATACGTTTGAACAAACCATAACCATTACAGAAAATTTTGGAGAAAAATCAGGGTTGAAAATCAATATTGATAAAAGTATTGTGGTATGGATAGGAACTATGCTAAATAGTGACTTTAGATTCATGCTGCACCTCAAATTTGTGTGGAATCCTGATAGTTTCAAAATACCCAGCATTTGGTTTACCAGTGATTTAAAGGGCTGTGAAAAGTTAAATTTTGACAAAAAGTTTAAAGAAATGAAAGCTTTGTTTGCAATATGGCAAAGACGGGTAATAACTCCCCTGGGCAGAGTTGCTGTTTTGAAATCATTAGTGTTTTCAAAACTAGTTCATTTGTGGCTCTTGCTGCTTAATCCACCTGACTACATCATTGTTCGATTGTAGAAAATGGTTTACAGGTTTATCTTGAACAAGAAACATGACAGAATAAAAAGAACTACTATAGTTAAATATGTTAAAGATGGAGGACTGGGTGTCACAAATATCAACTTTGTAAATGGATTAAAGTGAACATGGCTTAACAGACTTCACAAAACAGAGCACAAGTGGAAATATATTTTTTATCATCTGTATCCAAAAATGGTACAAACTAACCAATGTGGTCCAAGTATATACGCAAGATGACATCATCATATGAACGATTTTTGGAAAGATGTTTTCAAAATATGGAGTATTTGGATACAGAATGCAGCCCAAAAAATCGGAAGTTTAATTTCTTTAATATTCTGTAAGCTTGTAAAGCATCATGTCCAATTAATTTCTTCTCAAAATGTTGATTCCCATTTATTGCAACAATTTGGACACTTTTCGTTGGTTAAAATTTCATAGAACAATTTTGTTCCTTTTGTTTGTGAATTAATTGCTTTGACAAAACATGGAATCAGCTGCGTTTTATCATTAACGACTTGGATACTAATTTTCTTCAGATAATCTTTGATTAATTTTACGCAACTGAAGTAATTTAAGAAATTCACATTTATGTTGTATTTTTCAATGAATTCTTCATATGAATAAAAATTACCAGTATCGTCGAAGAGCTGTCTGATTTGATAAATACCTTTTTTAATCCAACCAGTATGTTTTGCATTATTTGTCACAAGTTTGATATTACTATTGTAAAATAAAGGTTTGAGAGAACATCTTCCGATTTTTGGGGCTGCATTCTTATGTCCCTAGTTATGTTTATATTTGTATTAAGTTTTTTTTTAATCTCCTGGTGATAAATTGGATGGAATGATCAGTGCCAGTGGCATATCCTTAGAGTATGTGAATGAATGCATTAATATGTGCGTTTTTTTTTTTTCAGCTTTTTTTCCCAACCAGATCTTGTGTACGTTTTGAAATGGCTATAGCCCTGATATGGCTCTGTGCAGTTTGATGAACTTTAAACAATAAGAACAAACAAATAAACTTGTCTGTGTGATAATCCAGTTGTACATTTATACATCTGTTTTACTGTTTGTCTTTTTTGTGGATGTTTTTCATTTTTCAGCTGTGTGAGTGTGTGTGCTACAAAACAAATCTGAAATGTAATTTTTAAATTTGAACTTGATAGTTTCAGGCATATCATTCCCTTTTAAGATTTTTTCAGTCTTTTCAGATGACCTAGACATCTCTAAAATGTTCTTCATGTTTCAGAAAAAAAAAACAACATTGCTAGCCAATACCAAAGTCATGTACATTACTAAACAGCTTTAAATGGAACTTTCAGAAATACCCGCTTGAAATATCATAAATAATTTTCGGATTAAAACCACATTTCTAGATCTATACACACCATGCTAATAAAACCTTTAGTGAGCCATATTCATCCCACTTAACTTGTATGCTTTTTATCTTTTTGTATCAAAAATGCTAAATCTGTCTTCTCTGTACTCCCTTCCTGTTGACTTCATTTGAAAGTAGTTGAACATTTATGACTTGTTTGACTATTGTGTATGTTATGGTTCACCTGTTTACATCATGACTGTGCAGTTGACATGTCTGATATTGTTAGGAGGACATTGTTAGGATAATAATCGTCATGTAATGTGTGATATGTAAGAACCATTGTTATTTTTTTTATCTTGATGACGTTACTTGATGTGATAATACAGTCTAAGCATGTCTGTAAAATGTATTGGTCCCATTTTTATGAAAAAAAAAATTTTGGTTTGTTTGGGTTTTTAAAGTTTTTAAAAAAAAATTCTTTTGGGGGGGGGGGGGGGGGGGTCTGTTTTGATGTTGTGAGGTTTTATCAGATGCCTCTTTGTGTGGTGCATATGTCTGTGTTGGACACTTACTGTATTTTGTCTCTGTGTTGGTCATCTACCTATTATTGGAGGGGGGGTGTCTGTTTTGATGTGAAATTTTATCTCTGTGTTGGTCACTTATCTGATATGATGTATTTTATCTCTGTGTTGGTCACTTATCTGATATGATGTATTTTATCTCTGTGTTGGTCACTTATCTGATATGATGTATTTTATCTCTGTGTTGGTCACTTATCTGATATGATGTATTTTATCTCTGTGTTGGTCACTTATCTGATATGATGTATTTTATCTCTGTGTTGGTCACTTATCTGATATGATGTATTTTATCTCTGTGTTAGTCACTTATCTGATATGATGTATTTTATCTCTGTGTTGGTCACTTATCTGATATGATGTATTTTATCTCTGTGTTGGTCATTTAATTGTTATGGTGTATTTTATCTCTGTGTTGGTCATTTAATTGTTATGGTGTATTTTATCTCTGTGTTGGTCATTTAATTGTTATGGTGTATTTTATCTCTGTGTTGGTCACTTATCTGATATGATGTATTTTATCTCTGTGTTGGTCATTTAATTGTTATGGTGTATTTTATCTCTGTGTTGGTCATTTAATTGTTATGGTGTATTTTATCTCTGTGTTGGTCATTTAATTGTTATGGTGTATTTTATCTCTGTGTTGGTCATTTAATTGTTATGGTGTATTTTATCTCTGTGTTGGTCATTTAATTGTTATGGTGTATTTTATCTCTGTGTTGGTCATTTAATTGTTATGGTGTATTTTATCTCTGTGTTGGTCATTTAATTATTATGGTGTATTTTATCTCTGTGTTGGTCATTTAATTGTTATGGTGTATTTTATCTCTGTGTTGGTCATTTAATTGTTATGGTGTATTTTATCTCTGTGTTGGACATTTAATTGTTATGGTGTATTTTATCTCTGTGTTGGTCATTTAATTGTTATGGTGTATTTTATCTCTGTGTTGGTCATTTAATTATTATGGTGTATTTTATCTCTGTGTTGGTCATTTAATTGTTATGGTGTATTTTATCTCTGTGTTGGTCATTTAATTGTTATGGTGTATTTTATCTCTGTGTTGGTCATTTAATTATTATGATGTATTTTATCTCTGTGTTGGTCACTTATCTGATGTAATGTATTTTATCTCTGTGTTGGTCATTTAATTGTTATGGTGTATTTTATCTCTGTGTTGGTCACTTATCTGATGTAATGTATTTTATCTCTGTGTTGGTCACTTATCTGATATGATGTATTTTATCTCTGTGTTGGTCATTTAATTGTTATGGTGTATTTTATCTCTGTGTTGGTCACTTATCTGATGTAGTGTATTTTATCTCTGTGTTGGTCACTTATCTGATATGATGTATTTTATCTCTGTGTTGGTCACTTATCTGATGTAATGTATTTTATCTCTGTGTTGGTCACTTATCTGATATGATGTATTTTATCTCTGTGTTGGTCATTTAATTGTTATGGTGTATTTTATCTCTGTGTTGGTCATTTAATTGTTATGGTGTATTTTATCTCTGTGTTGGTCATTTAATTATTATGATGTATTTTATCTCTGTGTTGGTCATTTAATTATGGTGTATTTTATCTCTGTGTTGGTCATTTAATTGTTATGGTGTATTTTATCTCTGTTGGTCACTTATCTGATGTAATGTATTTTATCTCTGTGTTGGTCATTTAATTGTTATGGTGTATTTTATCTCTGTGTTGGTCACTTATCTGATGTGATGTATTTTATCTTCGTGTTGGTCACTTATTTGATATGATATATTTTATATCTGCGTTTGTCATTTAACCCTTTGACTCCCGCACTCTGTCCACTAACTGCAAATACTTAACCCTTTGGCTTCCTCTCCCTGATGGGGTGAGGGAGTCAAAGGGTTAAGGTTTTGCTTTGCTAGCACGGTTGACAATGCAGGATGCTTGTGGACAGGGTGGGGGAGTCAAAGGATTAACTGTTATGGTGTATTTTATCTCTTTGTTGGTCACTTAACTGATTGTTGTATTTTATCTCTTTGTTGTTCACTTATCTGATACAGTGTATTTTATCTCTGTGTTGGTCACTTAACCCTTTCAGTGCCAGAGAAAAACGTAAATATGCACTTCCCCATTGCCGGGGAATTTTGAGGATTCGAGGGTAATAATTAACAAAAAATTCTAGTGCAAAAACTGTAAGAGATACAACAAAGAAACATAAGTGTTTTTTGAAGGAAAATGAACGAGGATTCTGAATCTGGGCTTATTTTTCTCTTAGCTTGATTGCAAAGACCTGTCCAGGCATTCCAAAGTGGAAATATTTTTTTTGTGTTGTCTAAAAAGTAAGTTTCCATCTCTACAGATTGATACCCAACACACTCACAAACAAAAAAACAGCTGAAAATGACTTGTTTGTTGTCAGTTTACATACATAAATGAAAACAAAACATATGACATCATAAAATGTTCATGAAACGATACTAAACCCATGCAGACAAATAAGTAAGTAACCATCCCATCAATGATAGACCTGGTTTCAGTAAACATAAAAGTGATTGTACTAGACACTGAACAGTCAAACTACATGACAGTCAGTGTACTCATACACTCATGAATTGGTTCTCTCTGTTCTTCAGGTTCTGCAATCAAAACAAGAGAAAATAAGCCCAGAATCAGAATCCTTATTCAAATAAGTCAATCAGCTCATGCTCATCAGTCAGAAACAGCTTGAAAAAGCATAGCACACGTCACCAGTTCCCACTTTCAATCCTGGATTTCATAAAAATTGAGGAATGTCTGACTGTTGTCCATTTGGAGGCCAACAGATTTTCAGTGAGCGAAACACTTCGCTGATCGCCACGCCCCCTGCCATGCCGTCTAACTGGGGCACAGCTCCTCTGCACCTCTCCTGTCCCTCTCCCCCTTCTCATCTCCCCCCCTTCCCACACCATGAACACGTGCGTGACCCATCTCACCATGTACCATCACGTTCACTGCTGTTGGGTCCAAAGTCCGAAGTGTCACGGCCTGTGCGCTCGCCACTCGCACTGACCACGGCAGTCGCGGTCTGACTCGTACTTGTTATCGTCTGCTTGCATCGATTCAGCCAGCAAGCGTTGAATGTCGGCGTGGTCATTGTTACTTTCTCCACCCTCATGTTGAAGCAAATCATCAGATAACAAATTCTCTCAATCGTCATCATGCTGTAAAATCATTTGAACGGCCTCTAGAGTCGTGAAAGTCCGCTGACGTGAGACACCGTTCGGCTTGTCGAAGGTTGCGTCGCCATTGTGCTCCACTTCACGTGGTCCAGTTACCAAATCATTAGCGACAATAAAGGTGTCTTCCCTATGACGTATCCTAATTTACATCCTATTTTTATATTGTAGACACATATAGCTCAGTGTGCAGCGTTCCTGTGTGCTGACTGGCTCACATAGTTGTGAACGAAAAATCGGAAAACTCCTGCAACGTCAGCGGACGGCTCTTAGGCAATATAGCAACACCTTTTGTGCAACGTCAGCTGACGGCTTATAGACACTGAACTGGTTAACTGATGTTGTATTTTATCTCTTTGTTGGTGACATATCTGATATGGTGTATTTTATCTCTGTGTTGGTCACTTATCTGATATGTTTTTTCTCTATGTTGTTCGCTTATCTGATACAGTGTATTTTATCTTTGTGTTTGTCATTATCGGATGTGGTGTATGTTATCTCTGTTGATCATCATCAGATGTGGTGTGTGTGTGATCTCTGTGTTGATCATTATCGGATGTGGCGTATGTTACCTCTGTGTTGATCATTATCAGATGTGTGTGTTATCTCTGTGTTGATCATTATCAGATGTGGTGTATGTTATCTCTGTTGATCATTATCAGATGTGGTGTATGTTATCCCTGTTTTGATCATTATCAGATGTGGTGTGTGTTATCTCTGTGTTGATCATTTTCAGATGTGGTGTATGTTATCTCTGTTGATCATTATCAGATGTGGTGTATGTTATCTCTGTTGATCATCATCAGATGTGGTGTATGTTATCTCTGTTTTGATCATTATCAGATGTGGTGTGTGTTATCTCTGTTGATCATTATCAGATGTGGTGTATGTTATCTCTGTGTTGATCATTATCAGATGTGTATGTTATCTCTGTTGATCATTATCAGATGTGGTGTATGTTATCTCTGTTACCTCTGTGTTGATCTTTATCAGATGTGGTGTATTTTATCTCTGTGTTGTTAATTTACCATTTATGGTGTATTTTATCTCTGTCTTGTTCACTTATCTGATATGGTGTATTTTATCTCTGTCTTGTTCGCTTATCAGTTATCTGATATGGTTTATTTTATCTCTGTTTGTCATCATCAGATGTGGTGTATTTTATCTCTGTGTTGTTCACTTATCTGATATGGTGTATTTTATCTCTGGTGTATTTTATCTCTGTGTTGTTCGCCTATTTGATATGGTGTATTTTATCTCTGTGTTGTTCGCTTATCTGATATAGTGTATTTTATCTCTGTGTTGTTTGCTTATGTGGAGCAGACTTATCATCGAAAAAGAAAATTCTGAAGCAATGCAGGCTTGATGAATGACTGCAAGGAAAAATGGCTGTGCTTAACTGCATCTCAGAAGGGCATAATACTAGTTCGTAGTTCAGTGTGCGACATGGGTTGAAAAATGACTGTCAGCACTTTGTGGCATCCACACAACATAAACAGTTGGAGTGTTAAAACATAGTTTGCCATTGAATCAAACCATTAACTGCAACATACCACATTGCCATTATATCACCTAACAGTACAAAAAAACTTGTAGTCTGTGCAATTAAATATTCAGTAAGAATACAGAGACAGGCAAAGTGATGTATATATTTTCAGTATCATGCACTATACCACATCAGACCATGTGCTACCGTAGCCAACAGGCTCCCGCTGTCTGACTAGATTTGTGTAATATACCTCTACACCTTAGGCCTTTACCCTTAATCAGCTGATTATTGCTCAGGTAGTCTGGATTTATTTTATTATCTGGTCACCATCTTAACTGAATTGACATCAGATTAATGTCTCTTGTCTCACCTCTCTCTTTTTCTCAATCTCAGTTTGCTCAGTAACTTGTCGCTTTTTTCCTTTGTTAATTGGCCTTTTGTTTCTCAATGGCTGTGAGCTGTCCAAATGATGATCATGCCTGTTTTCCAGTATGTGGTGGTGTTTTTGTATTGGGGAAAGATCTACTCATCTTGGTTGACTGGCCATCATCATAGTCAGAATGACTTGAAGTAAACCAATTTGATCATTTACCTGCTGGTTACTGAGGTGCATGAAGCCACTCTGTCACCCCCAGGATGTAAGCATTGCTCCTTCATCTGAGTTATAGTGGCTTGGAGAAGTAAGATTATGCATCTTCTGATATTCCTTTGGAATGAATCATGCTGAGCTCATGTGGAAGAGCAATCAGATTTTATACTCAACCATTGCGCCTTTAGCCAAAGGAAGTACCCAAATTTTTATGGCATAGTGGCAGTTCAAGCATGCACTCTCTTCTGGTGCGCACATATTGGCATCTGTATTTGGCTAGTTGTATTTGGCTTGCGCAATTTTCATGGCTGCTTGAGCATACAGATTCGGATGATTTGTACTGCCCATTCTAGAGAAATGGATTTGAGAAGGCCCTACCCCCTTTTCTGCCTCTCGTGCCCAATGTATCTTGAGTTGAGGGAGTATTTGCAGATTTTGGCAGGTTCAGGTTGTTGGTTAAGAAATAGACTGCCCATCCCTTTGGCCTGCCCATTGGCTGTTTCTCAGGGACACTGCTCATAGCACCGAGGACCAGGGGTTTGTAGCACCTGAAGTGCAGGAGACCAAGACCCAGGCCGTATGTTGTCAGGATGACCACATATCTTCATCCTCACCCCGAGGGGCAAAAGTCAATTCCGTCATGCACTCCTCTCTTCCCTGCCATGGTGAGAGACTTCTCTGGATGTTCTCGCCAGGGGAAAGGGGAGGGGGAGTGTCCCTGCCCAGCAGCATAACAAGGACCATGTTATTCCCAGTCAGTTTGGGAAGGGATTGAGCGTAGGCCTGCACTGACACTGGATCACTTTCATTCCTGGTCAGCCTGGGAAGTGGGTTGGTGCTGTCATGACACCCAGGGTGCTGGCCACCCAAATGTCTTTCAGGGAAACATTCAGAGCCTGCTTTGCAAGGGATGACTGGGTGTTTGTTTCATGCCTACAAGTGGGAATACATCGCTCTTGAGCTCCCCATTGGTGAACCAAGCAACTTGTGCCACCCACCTGCCAGGCTTGGATCCACTTGGATCTTGATATGGTACACATCTCCCCAGCAGGGGGGTACCATCACAATTTGAGTTTGCTCAGCGGCCTACACATACATCCTGCTTCACTGGATGCTAGTCGCTTTCAGAGGTGGCATGAGGGGTTTCTCCAGCATGGCTGTGACCATTATCGAGGGACCCACACCAGTGGAGGATCCTTGTAATCACCTGAACGACCAGAGGCCTCCCTTTCTACAAACACCCCTCCCTCCCCCATGGAATTGGGTCGATCTAGCAGTTGCAGTAGATCCCTCTTCCTTAGGATGATCATATGCTGCCAGCTTTAGACTTCCTCAGCGCTTCTACATCAACCGTAGAGGTGCAAGATACTTGCATCTTGGACAGGATTATACAGATTCAGCCTCAGACGACCTAGCCCTGGACATGTACCACTATTTCAAGGAGCCAAAGTCCTCCGTCCAGGTTTGCTGCAGATCAGAGCCCTCCTACATGCTGTGGGATGCTGCAATCAAGGCTGCATAACTGGCACTAGGCTGTACAGAGATTCCATCTACTGGACTGGCCACCATCTCTGCAACATTCATCCTGCCAGTCGGTAAGTTCCTTAAGTTCTTCTTGAAAGTCCTTATGGAATCTTTATCATGATTCTATCTTCAACAGTCTTAGTGTAACAGAGTGCCTTGCTCTGTTACGATCTTTCCCCATTTACCTACAACGCTCAAAGGCAACGCCGTGTAGCGTGCTTGCCTAGATCAAAAACGCCTTGCATTCTCTTGGTCAAATTGTGCTGTTATCTCACAGCCTCTGCCTATCCATAGCTATGCATTAATCATTCCAAAGATCTAACCAGTACAAGACGCATATATACATTGTAGATAACACACTGCTAAACAATTAGCAGATCTACAATGTGTACATGTACTCTGAAGGGGGCCTACGACAAGATTTTGTCGTCATCTCCACAGTATTACGTTGTAGTCCTACAGAAACTAGAGGGGACAGTCGTTAATGTATGCAGCCTCAGCATTGTAATACAACCGCCGTGTCATTGCCAGTATGTAGCCAGCGGGAACACTTAGACAATGACTGCAGGGGGTGTTGCAATAGCCACTCGCGAAACTGTTGGACAATGACCAGCGTCTCACTTGTGTGTACTGACGCGCTGCGTTAAAACTACACACTAAGTATTGATTGATTAATTAGGTGAGAACAACCAATCAGACCTTGCCATCTGAAAGGTTTGAGATTTGAAAATATGACCATCATGCTCGGTTCCCAAAGTATAAAATAACAAGGCGCGTCATAGCGTGTGCTTTTACGCCACCACTCTCAGTATTACCAGAGGTGCCCTTTCCTGCCACCACTCTTGATCTCACAGCAGGTGATCATCTTCACGGCATTACTGTAGTAAGTTCTGGATTTTTATCACTTTATTATTCATTGTCATTTGCAGTAAGCTTAGGGACTTTAATGTCTCTTATTTCTTTAGATTCTAGCTCGAGTCTATTGAGTACCGCGTTAGATTTGCAGAATTCACACAGCGAGAAAGTACGTTTTGATCTAAACGATGTGCTATCTCACAAGATCTGTAGCACTTAGCGTGGCGGCCACCATTGTAAAGATGGGACTGAGGTTTAAATGTAATAACCACTATAGATTTAGCCCCTATTTTCATGTGGCTATTGTAGGACTATTGACAACCATATTCTGCCAAAAGCCAAGATACAAGGCATTGTTGTGCAGAGGAAGAGTATTTTATACTTGACAAGGTTGTATTCACATACTGACATGATGACTGATGAAACACGTGCTCAGCTAATTGATCTGTTTGGTGTATCCCTTATCTGATCAGAACCACTGATAATCATGTAGGCCTATAGAGTGTTGTTTTGATGATATGGTTTAATAGTAATATGCTATACTATTTTGTTATCATTGTCTCTAGCACTTGATCTAGAATTATACTTAATCACACAGAGATAATGGGTAATAGATTACTCAGGTGTGTTGTTCTCTCAACACTGCTGACTGCTATTTGATTAGGTGCTGTTTGTGATGACATAGTTCTCATTGTCAAATAGGCCTACTATGTCATCACCACTGAATATTAACTGTCTGAAAGCTACCAGGATGCAATGCATTATTGTGCACTATTTTATACTTGATAATGTTGTATGTGTGTACATAATGGTAGTTGATGAAACATGTGCTCAGCGAATTGATCCAATTGTTGTATCCCTTGTCTGCTCAGCACCACTGCTAATCATTATTAATATAGAATGTTGCTTTGATGACATAGCTTAACTAGTAATATGCTATGCTATTTGGTCATCACTATCTCTAGCACTAGACATAGAATTACACATAACTACATGGAGCAAATATTTAATGGATGACTCAAGTGTGTTGACTGCTATCCAATAAGGTAGACCTACTGTTTGTGACGACAGCTCCCATAGTCAAATACTATGTTTGTCGTCACCACTGAATATTAACTGTCCAATAGCTGCCCACTCAGATGTTATGTTACAACTTACTCAGCCCATGGCAGCCGAACAGCTTAATATGACTGTGCATTATTTTGCCAGTACATTATTGAAAGTCTACTCTATGCTAAGGCTATCGAACAAGCAGTATGGTAGTTTACCCTCAGCTTATCAAAGGGTTACTCAATGTTTTGTCACCAATTATTTGTTCCATGTTTACAAGTGCTAGTGCTTTAGAGTGTAAATATCGACACCACATATTTCGGTATAATGTAGCAGTTCTTTACACAACATTTTGTTATCAATTATTTGTTGCATGTTTACAAATGCTAGTGCTTTTGTTTGTAAATGTAGACATCTTCTGTTAGAATGTAGTAGTTCACTCTTGTACATTGACATTGTTATTTCACAAAATGTGTACTTTGTCATTGTATTTATGAAACCTATTTTGTGTCTTACAGGCACTGTCTTCTTTGGTGTCTTCCTTCCTGTCTTCTTCTTCGTATTCTTTTGTCTCCTTCCATATCCCAGTACGGTCCTTTTCCCTTATTGTCATTTTCCCATTTTCCCTGTTTTCCTTCCCTACCTATCCTCATCAAGAGATAATAAAGAGTCAAGTAACACAACGAGGACTTGTGTTTTGATTGAGAGACTTCCCTTTCTGCTCTGGATTATAGGACCACCACAGCAATCATCACCAAACCCCTTAACCCACTCATCCATCTCACCTGGCGCTGCGAATCATCAATATTATAACCATCATCACCTTACCCCCCCCCCCCCCTTATATCATCATCACCCACCTTACCACCCCCCTTAACCACGCGACCTATCACATTAGGTTTCCTCGTGAGATCAGTGTTGTTGGCCTCCAGGAGTTTCCAGCAGCTGTATTCTGGTATTTGCAGACTTGTGCATAGCGGGATACAATTTGGCCTGTCACACATGACTTATTTGCTTACATCTAGGCCTTGTATCCCATACTGTCCATACTGAGCTAGATCCCTGTTTGTCGAGTTGTCAAACCCAGCAATCACCAAGCTGTGGTGCCAAGATTGCAATATTGTGGCCTCCTTGACCTTGCCATAGACTCTGTTTCTATACTCCAGCTCAGCGCTGACCTGGCCAGGTGGAACAAGACCAGGTTTTCAGTGGAGGATCACATAGCTCTTTGAGCTGTTTACCCCAGCCTCAGTCATTCTTTGGCTCATACTCCACTCTATGTGATCCACAGGGCTGCCGTCAGATGAGATTCCTCAGCTCTGGATCCCCTGCAGAGGGAGTCTGGCCATGGTCACAAGCAGCATTCCAGGGATTTAGATGGTTTTGACCCAGAACCATCCCATGTGGGCAAGGTTACACAAGATTTCTGCACCGTATGCAAAGGCAAGGTTGTCCATCAAATGCCAACATTCACGGAGGTGGAGCTCTTCAAGCAAGCAGCACCCCTATTGCCATAAGTACAAGTTAACCTGGAAGGGGTTGAATCAACCACTTTTGTCCAACCCTACTCAAAAGAGGCAGTGTGGAGCAGGAACTAGTTCTAGAACAGGAGGCACACAAGCTCTTTTTTTTTCTTTTTTTTTTTTTAGTGTGATTTTTTTGTTTTGACACATTCTACCTTCTCCACCTATCCGCCACTAGGCTTCCCATTAGAGCCAAGGAGGCTACACATACAACATCAGACCCTGATCCTGCCCTTTTTATCCCTCCTCATATAGCTTTGGTCCTCATGAGAGAATATTTTTTAAGGGATATTGACTGAATGATATGTCTTAGGTCTGAGTGCAAGAAACACTGAGTGGCAGGTTAAGGATGTGGGACATACAGGCATTTTATCACACAAATCTGGCTAGATAGTGAGTCTGCTGTCTAGAGTACAAGAAATTAAGAAAACAAATTCTTGTTTTCAGACTACAATAGTGATCTCTTCGGAGAAACCATTTGCAGAGACCAACAACCAACAGAGCTGAAGGAATAAGATGAACAGTTCTGTAGTGTGGCTTTCCAATGACTCTTAGGAGAAACAAAAGACAATTTAAAACGACACTGATCTTCGTTAACAAATGTTTCAAGAATATGTGTTTGGATGCATAATTATTGTACACTTATTTTTTATTTAATTTTTGAATCGGTTAAACAATTGATTTCATATTGGTCAATTACCAGTTTTAACCCAGTTTGAATCGGTAAACATCGTTTCATATTGGTCACCAGTTTAACCCAGTTTGAATTGGTAAACATCGGTTTCATATTGGTCACCAGTTTAACTCAGTAAACTTTGATTTCTTAATGGTCGCCAGTTTCTTCCTTGTGATTCCTGACAGACGTGCAGAATTCCTGATAAGTATGGTAGGCATTACTCATATGCAGATTCTTGGAAAAACAGGTCTACTTACCAGTTGTAGTGTATTTTATCTCTGTATTTATTACTGACCAGCTATGTATTTTATCTCTGTTTATCGTTTATTAGTTATGGTAAGCCCTATGTTTTATCTATATAATGTATGTTAGTCATGTATCTGTTAGGGTGTATTTTACCTTTGTGTTGGTCATTTATGGTGTATATTATCTTTGTGTTGGTCATTTATTATTTATTGTGTGTTTGATCTTTATGTTGGTCATTTGTCAGTTATGATGTATTTTATCTTTGCGTTGGTCGTTTATCAGGTATGGTGTACTTTATCTTTGTGTTGGTCATATATCAGTTATGGTTTTTACTTTGTCATTTATCAGCTAGGGTGTATTATATCTTTTTGTTGTTGTCATTTATCAGATATGGTGTATTTTACCTCAGTACTGGTCACTTATCGTTTGTGGTGTATTTCATCTCTGTTTTGGCTATTTATCAGGTATGATGTGTTTTATCTTTGTGTTGGTCATTTATCATTTATGGTGTATTTTGTATTTTTGCTAGTTACCTGTCAGTTAAAGTGTATTTTACCTTTGTGTTGGTCATTCATCATTTATGGTATAGTTTATCTTTGTGTTGGTCATTTATCAGTTATGATGTGTTTTATATTTGTGGTTGTCACTTACCAGTTATGGCTTATTGTAATCTCTGTGTTAGATATTTACCAGTTCTGGTGTATTTTATTCTGATGTTAGGCTCTTACCAGTTATTGAGGATTTTATTCCTGTCTTTGGCTCAATTTTATCCTTTCTCTTTTTTGTGCTCTATTCCTGTTTTTTTCTCTTACCAGGCTGGGGTTTAAACAAAACAAAACAAAAAACAAAAAATACAACAACAAAAAAACAACAAAAAATGAAGGTGTGGAGTATTATATCTCTGTGGTGGGCACTTACCAACCATGGTATATTTGTCTTGGTGTTTATTCCCTTATGGAGATGTTGTGGGCTTTTTTAGTATAAATAGTATCTCCACCTTCTGGAAATCTGAAATTTCCTCTTTTCTGTCATGCTTTTTGTTTCTGCCTTGTTCCTTTGCACTCTTCCTGTCATTTTCCATCTTGCTTGTTCATTCACCTGTATGTTTTCCATAAAGCCTTCTGTACTTTCTCTTAGGGCTGATAATTGGACACATGTATTGAGCAATTTCATCTTAATTTATGCCAGTTTTTATGTATATTTTAGTGTACTTACACATTTGTATTCAGTTTTTTTTAAAAAAACAACGCTGATGGTAAATTGGATAGAATGGTGAAAGGCAGGGGCATATCCTTAGATTATGTGTGCGAATGCACGGATACGTGCACTTTTATTTTCTTTTTTTTTTCATTTCATGCACAACAGTGTGTTGTGTATGATTTGAGAAGGTTATCGCCCTGATATAGCTCCGTGCAGTCGAAAGTGTTGTGTATGATTTGAGAAGGTTATCGCCCTGATATAGCTCCGTGCAGTCGAAAGTGTTGGGGTTGTATGTATTTGAGAAGGTTATCGCCCTGATATAGCTCTGTGCAGTCGAAAGTGTTGGGTATGATTTAAGAGAAAGGTTATCGCCCTGATATAGCTCTGTGCAGTCGAAAGTGTTGTGTATGATTTGAGAAGGTTATGATTTGAGAAAGGTTATCGCCCTGATATAGCTCTGTGCAGTCGATAGTGTTGTGTATGATTTGAGAAGGTTATCGCCCTGATATAGCTCTGTGCAGTCGAAGTTGTTGTGTATGATTTGAGAAGGTTATCGCCCTGATATAGCTCTGTGCAGTCGAAAGTGTTGTATATGATTTGAGAAGGTTATCGCCCTGATATAGCTCTGTGCAGTCGATAGTGTTGTGTATGATTTGAGAAGGTTATCGCCCTGATATAGCTTTGTGCAGTCGAAAGTGTTGTGTATGATTTGAGAAGGTTATAGCCCTGATATAGCTTTGTGCAGTCGAAAGTGTTGTGTATGATTTGAGGTTATCGCCCTGATATAGCTCTGTGCAGTCGAAGTGTTGTGTATGATTTGAGAAGGTTATCGCCCTGATATAGCTCTGTGCAGTCGAAAGTGTTGTGTATGATTTGAGAAGGTTATCGCCCTGATATAGCTCTGTGCAGTCGAAAGTGTTGTGTATGATTTGAGAAGGTTATCGCCCTGATATAGCTCCGTGCAGTCGAAAGTGTTGTGTATGATTTGAGAAGGTTATCGCCCTGATATAGCTCCGTGCAGTCGAAAGTGTTGTGTATGATTTGAGGTTATCGCCCTGATATAGCTGTGCAGTCGTCTGGGCTTTGAATGATAATGATAATGAAATAATTCCTGTGTTAGTTACCAGTTATGGAGTAGAAATAATTCCTGTATTAGTTACCAGTTATGGAGTATTTTATCTCTGTTTTAACCACATACTAGTTATGGTGCAGGTCACATCACTTATAGCGTATTTTATCTCTGCATTCGACACTTACCAGTTATGGCATTGGTCACTTATAACTCGCAGCTTATTTGGTCTTTTGTCACTTATGGTGAAGTCGCATGCAAAATTAAGAACTGTGAGTTAAGATCAAACACAACTGAAATATGCATACATAGTAATGGCCCAGGGCCTCGTCTCTTTCCATTTCTCTCTTTTGGCTGGTTTTTATATATGTTTTGGTGTTTTTAGTTATGTTTAGATTTGTATTCAGGTATGTTTTTTAAATAGGTATATTTGATAAATTGGACAGAGTGGTCAACCCTTAGATTATGTTCGCGAATGCATTGCTATGTGTACTTAATTCTCTTTTCCTTTATTTCCTGTTGAAATATTGTACATGTTTTGAAACGGTTATAGCCCTGACATGGCTTTACACAGTCAGGTGGGCTTCAAACAAATAACACACACACACACACACACACGCGCACACACACACACACACACACACACACACACACACACACACACACACACACACACACATACACACACATATACACACACACACTCTCTCTCTCTCTCTCTCTCTCTCTCTCTCTCTCTCACTCTAAAATCATTCATGCCATAAGAGCCGCATTTCACCTGATATAATTTTACGTCTGTTTTTCTTTAATTGCATTGTAGATTTGCAAAGTTAACGGTGAGCATGGTTTTAAACTGTTGTCTTTTATTTTAACAGGTTGTTGTTTTTTGACGTGGTGTTAGCCTTGATGTGGCTCTGGTAGTCATCTGGGCTAAAGCAGTATGAACTGAACTGAGTCACATTGACAAGCTGGACTAGGAGTCTAGAGTGTTAAGGCCAAAGGGTGATCATGTTATTCAGAAGTGTTCTCTTTTTAAACAGACACTCAGGTTTGCATTGTACTCTTTTTCGGCCAAAGGGTCTAGAGTGTTAAGACCAAAGGGTGATCATGTTATTCAGAGGTGTTCTCTTTTTAAACAGACACTCAGGTTTGTACTCTTTTTCGATAACAATACAGTTTAGAGCATTAATGCAACGTTTTTTTACAGTTAGGACGTATGTTTACATGCATTCCAACTTACTTTGTAATATTTGATCTGAACTGGTAAAATCTGGTTTACAAGGAATTGTTAGTTTCGCTCACATATTATTATTATTATTATTAAGGGCATTTAGAGCGCCTAATCTTTCTGGAAAGCCCTAAGCACTTACAAACTGTACAATACACATTACATCGAACATAGAAACATAGGCCTAATATAATTTTCATCATACATGGCGGACCTCTGTCACTCCATCCCACAAGCACATACACACCGTTAATAATATCAAATATTAGTACCTACTCTCTGGCACACACACACATATCCTCCTCCCACCCCGAGACATATCTATAGGCGCACAGCAATAACATACACAGAAGCACGCTAGCGCGCAGACAGCATAGCTCTTTTAGGTTAATAAATTTCAGAGAGGAAAGAGATGCGTTTTCAAGCCAGATTTAAATGACTGAAGACTTGTTTTGTGCCTCAGCGGGTAGGGAAGTGAATTCCATGAGGAAGGGGCTTGAAAAGAAAAGAATCGCTCACCATATGATTTTGTTCGAAAAGTTGGGATTCGAAATAAGCGGGTATCGGCTGAGGTACGAAGATGACGAGATGGAACGTATAGTTGAAGATATTCAGACAGGTAAGAGGGAATAGAATTGTCGAAGTATCTGAAGCACTGAACAGCAATTTTATGTTGGATCCTTTTCAACACAGGTAACCAATGCAAGTCTTGGAGAAGAGGAGAGACATGCTGAAATTTGGAAGACCGAAATACTAGCCGAGCGGCATGGTTCTGTACTTTCTGAAGTTTGTCAAGGAGCTGTTTTGGGGAACCAGACAGAAGGGAATTACAATAGTCAAGACGAGAAAGAACGAAAGCACAAACTAATATTTTAGTAGCTTCGAGAGTAAGGAGATGACGGATGGAACCTATTCTACGAAGTTCAAGGTAACAGACACGACAGATGTTTGAGACATGCTGCTGAAAGTTAAGAGTGTTGTCGATGGTGACACCTAGATTCTTAACTTTTTGGGAGAGGGTGATGTCTGTCCCATTCAGTGATATGGAAGATGGAATTAAGTCACAGTTGAGAAGTTTTTTAGGAGTAATGAAAATCATTTCAGTTTTGTCTTGGTTTAGTTGTAATTTGTTGCAAGTCATCCAGTCTTTCACGTCGGAAATGCAGGCTTTAGTGGTTTGTACGATGTTGTTTACATTAGAGATGGGACCAGAATTGTAAATTTGATTGTCATCTGAGAAGCTATGATGTGATACAGAATGGCGGAGAATAATATTTGCGAGAGGCTGCGTGTACAAAACAAAGAGAACTGGACCCAGGACGGATCCTTGAGGAACGCCATATCTGAGGGCTGAGGGAGGTGAGGGCAAGCCATTTACAGAATACAGTCTGTGTGCGGTCAGAGAGATATGACTAAAACCAGGAGAGAGCGGAGCCAGAAATTCCGTATTCCGTATGCATGTGTTGACATTTGTTGCAGAACCAAAGATAATTGTATTTGGGTTTTCACAGCTTTCCTGGTTTGTCAAATGGTAAATAGTTCATTAGCTCTGTGTGTGTGTGTGTGTGCGTGCGTGCGTGCGTGTGTGTGTGTGTGCATGCATGTGTGTCTGTTTTAGCGCTTAGATTTGATTTTATCAAGATTTTGCGCTATATAAAATATTGTATATTATTATTATTATTATTTTAAGAGTTGGGGGCTATCCTCATAGATAGTGTACGGGATTTTTAAGCTGTGGGCTTCTATGATATATTGATCAGTGTTGTGGATGACGGTGCTAAACCGAGTAGGTGGTTGTTGTTGTTAGATAATTTTGTGTGGTGCTTGGCGTTCATTTTACAGTAACGTTTATTTTGGTTTCCTTGGAACTTACTGATTGATTGATAGTTGAGTGATGACGTCATGGTGTATAGAGCTGACTTGTGGTGTCACAGTAAGCATCGAGAGCAGTGTGTGTTTGTTTTCATTTCTCTCTCTCTGTCTCTCTTTCCTTTTCCTGTCCTGTGGGTAGTGTATAGAATATATATGTATAGATGTATATGTACATACATTATATGTAGATATGTATATGTATATATACACATCTATCTGTCTATCTATCTGTCTGTCTATCTATCTATCTATCTATCTATCTATCTATCTATCTATATCTGTCTGTCTGTCTGTCTATATATATATATATATATATTTGTAAAACTGGGGAAGTTCTTCATCATGTTCTTCATTGTAAAACAGTTGCTTTCAAGCGTAGTCGTCAGCATCTGTCGTCTCTGTCTCACTTATGAAGTGATATGTATTGAGAGATTTAGGGGGTGGGGATGAATTTGGGGCAGTTGACATTATTGTGATGTGATATAGTGTGGAGACAATCAGATTGATGTCTCAGAGTATTATGACAGTTCTTTTAGACAGTGGTTGTAACTGTTGGTACTGTCTGTCTCAGTTATATTGTACTCTAAACCACAAAAAAATGCTTATATATACATATATATAATATTATAAAGCTTCATGACATTTCTGTACAGTTTCCCTCTGTTATTGAATCAGAAACAAGTGAATGTGTAAAGATTTTGCTTGCGCGTTTCTTTTCCCTCTTCAGCATCACTTCAATGGCTAAGAGCTTGGGACAATTTTTCTCAATGCTGTGGTGATACATGGGAATGGCGATAAAGGCGGTGTAGATTCCTGTAGTCATGAAACATGGGAATGGTAATAAAGGCGGTGTAAGGTCCCATTTTGGATTTAGACTGCCTGATAGGGCTGTACTGTATACTTCCTTTCATGACATGTCTTGGCATCAAGCAGGCCTGAGAGTAGCCGTAGCCTGCTGTGTTGGTCAGACATTTTTTTTCTGAGAGAAACAGATACCTGCTGTGTTGGTCAGAAGATTTGAGCAACAGCCTGCACCATGTATCCGTTTAACACCCTACATTGATGTATCCGTTTAACACCCTACATTGATGTATCCGTTTAACACCATACATTGATGTATCCGTTTAACACCCTACATTGATGTATCCATTTAACACCCTACATTGATGTATCCATTTAACACCCTGCATTGATGTGTCTTGTTTAACACCCTGCATTGATGTGTCCGTTTAACACCCTGCATTGATGTATCTGTTTAACACCCTACATTGATGTATAATTACAATAATAATAATTAATAATTACAATATTTATATAGCGCAAAATCTTGATAAAATCAAATCTAAGCGCTGAAGCAGACACACACGCAAGCACGCACGCACGCACGCACGCACACACACGCACGCACACACACACACACACACTCACACACGCATGGCTATAAATGGGGAGAAAGAATAAAAGCAATAAAAGCAAGAATAAAACCAATGGAAAATTATAGAGAGCATAGTATATACAATTATATATTATAACCATGTGATTCCCTCCGAGCGGAGACAGGCTGCAGAGGGGGGGGGGGGGGGGGGGGGGGGTTGAGTGAGGTTAGGATTTTATGCGGAGGAGAAAAGGTGAGTTTTGAGAGCGGACTTGAAGGAGACAAAAGTAGGTTGCTGACGGACTGAGAGAGGAAGTTTGTTCCAGGAGAGTGGACCAGAAACAGAGAAGGCTCGTGGACCATAGGTATTGAGCTTAGTGCGTGGAAAGCGAAAAGTCAGAGGATCGGAGGCAGAGCGAAGGGTACGTGAGGGAAGATAGATCTCAAGTAGGCTTGACAGGTAATCGGGGCTGCGTTATTGAGGCTTTTGTAGCACATGGTGTCTAGTTTGTACTGTATGCGCTTTGATACAGGGAGCCAGTGAAGTTGTGCTAGGAGAGGAGATATGTGGTCAGCTTTTTTCTTTTTGAGTACAAGGCGTACAGCATTGTTTTGAATGCGCTGTAGGATGTGAATGGTGGAGGCAGGAAGACCAGACAGGAGTGAATTGCAATAGTCAATGCGAGACATTATGAAGGAGAGAACGAGTTTTGCAGTTGTTTCGACAGAGAGATACTTCCTGATCAGCCTTATACGATGGAGATGATAGTAGCAGGATCTGGCAGTTTGAGAAACAAAGTTGTTCATGGAGAGGGTAGAGTCAATGCAGACACCAAGGTTTTTAGCTGAATCAGAAATTGGGACTGATGTGTTACATAATGGGAGAGAAAGAGGAGGCAGCTGAGAAAGTTTCTGACGGTGCCAGTGAGGATAGCTTCTGTTTTGTCGTCATTAAGCTGAAGTCTATTGTGTGTCATCCAGTTCTTAATGTCCGAGTAACACTCAGTGGTGCGAGTCAAGAGGCGCTGTATATTATCAGGTGAGTCACTGTCTTGAAGTTGGGTGTCATCAGCATAGAATGTGGTGTTTTATAGAATGGGAGTTGATGATGGTGGACAGGGGGAGGTGTAAAGAGTGAAAAGAACAGGGCCAAGGACAGATCCTTGTGGAACACCACAGGTCAGGTATGCGGGTTGAGAGTAAGTGCTATTGATGAGAACAGTTTGTTTTCTGTTGGATAGGTATGAAGTGAACCAAGACAGAGCAATGTCAGAGATGCCAAAAGTATGATGAAGTCTAGAAAGGAGAATACCATGATCAATGGTATCAAAGGCTGCAGACAGATCAAGGAGTGTGAGGAGAGAGACTTTGCCAGTATCAGTTGCAAGGAGGAGATTGTTGAGAATGTGTAGTAGGGCAGTTTCAGTGCTATGGCACTGGCGGTAGGCTGACTGGAAAGGATTGAGGAGATTGTTGACAGACAGGTGAGAGTTCAGCTGGTTGAGGACGACTTTTTCAAGGAGTTTTGACAAGAAAGAGAGATTAGAGATAGGCCGGTAATTTTTCAGTTCATTTGGATCTAAATTGTGTTTCTGAGGAGAGGGTGAACAATAGCAGACTTGAAAGAATCAGGGACAGTTCCAGTTTGAAGAGAAGTGTTGATGATGTCAGTGATGAATGGGAGGAGAGTAGGGAGACAGTCGGCGTAGAGAGAACCTGGAAGAGGATCAAGTTCGCAGGTTTTGAACGACATGGATCTGATTGTGTTGAGAATTTCTTCTTGTGAGACTGGGGTAAAAGTAGTAAGAGGTGTGCCAGAGAAGGAAGGGTCAGGTGGGCATGGTTGACAGGGTGTCCTGTCAAGCCTGTCACGAAGAGTTTGTATTTTGGTGGTGAAATAGTTGGAGAATACAGATGGGAGTTCTTCATTTGTATGTATCCGTTTAACACCCCGCATTGATGTGTCCGTTTAACACCCTACATTGATGTATCCGTTTAACACCCTGCATTGGTGTATCCGTTTAACACCCTACATTGATGTATCCGTTTAACACCCTGCATTGATGTATCCGTTTAACACCCTGCATTGATGTATCCTTTTAACGCCCTGCATTGATGTATCCGTTTAACACCCTGCGTTGATATATCCGTTTAACACGCTGCACCGATAAATCCGTTTAACACTCTGCACCGATGTTTAACACCCTGCATTGATGTATCCATTTAACATGCTGCACCGATGTATCTGTTTAACACCTCGCACTGATGTATCGGTTTAACACCCTGCACCGATGTATCTTTTTAAACACCCTGCACTGATGTATCTGTTTAACACCCTGCACCGATGTATCGGTTTAACACCCTGCACCGATGTATCAGTTTAACACCCTGCACCGATGTATCGGTTTAACACCCTGCACCAATGTATTTGTTTAACACCCTGCACCGATGTATCTGTTTAACACCCTGCACCGATGTATCTGTTTAACACCCTGCACCGATGTATCTGTTTAACACCCTGCATTAATGTATCCGTGAAGTGGGTGAGGCTTGGACTGTTTGGTCTTGGTCTGCCCAGTGAGTCGTATTATATTCAACTCTGGGTTGCAGCCTGTACGGTTGAAGAAATCATAAATTGGTGGTTGATAGTATTTATGGGAATCAATTGTCGCAAATGTTCGTCAACTGTGCAAAACACATTGTCACCTCGACACACGCTGACTTAAGGTAACTGTGTCATAGTACGGTAATACAAGATGACATAACTTGACGTAACTGTGCCATGATACCGTGACGAGTTTTTTTAAACAAATGTGTAGAAAGAGTTTTTCCTCTATGTAATCCTGATTTTATGTTTTAATTGAGGTAGTCAGATAATTTGTTTTTGTAAATTTCAAGAGAGCATATTTTGAAGTGAAATGGCAATGTTACTGATATACACAATTTATTAAAACTATGTTGTTCTTCAATCTTTGTGTTTTGATTCTTACATGTGTGCGTGTGTGTGTGCGTGTGCGTGCGTGTGTGTGTGTGTGTGTGTGTGTGTGTGTGTGTGTGTGTGAGCTATGTTTTCTTGAAATTGTTTGTCATTTCTTTTCGTCTTCGTTGTTTTTCTCAAACTAGCATAAGTTGATACACTACCTGATACTTTTCTCTCTCTCTCTCTCTCTCTCTCTCTCTCTCTCTCTCTCTCTTTCTCTCTCTTTCTCTCTCTCACTCTCTCTTTCTCTCTCTCTCTCTCTCTTCTCTCTCTCTCTCTCTTTCTCTCTCTCTCTCTCTCTCTCTCTCCCTCATGTACACATACATAAACATACAAAAACACGTATGAGTCTCATACGTTCATGTATTTGCATTATTTTGCTTAATTTAAATGAAGAGAGAACTGGGTTCAGAAAAGTAATGGCAACATGCTTATTCCTTTTCCTCAGCAATATTTTATTCTGCTCCTTTTTCTCTTCACCCCCCAACCCCACCTCTTTCTCTCCCACGTGTATGTGCGAACACACATCACGCACACACACACACACACACACACACACACACACACACACACACACACACACACACACCACACACACACAGAGCACTGAGTCAGACCTAATCTGACACCACCAGAATGATGGAAACATTAAGATGGTCAGCGAACAGGTCAGTTTTAAATGTTGCAGGCTGGGATTGAACTCAGGATATAAGATCTTGAGTCCATGGCTCTGTCAAAGGAACCAACAAGCCTGATTAAGCCTGTGGCCCATCCGAGGGTCTTACCCTCAGTCCCTGTGTTGTCAGTTTGGCGCTTTAATTAACACTTTGGCTCTCCGCACCCTATCCACCAACAGCAAATACTTAAATCTTCGACTCCCTCACCCTATCCACCAGTTTCCTGCAGGAAGTTGGTGGAAAGGCTAAGGAATCAAAGTTTTTGCTTTGCTAACATTGTTGACAATGCAGGATGCTGGTGGGCAGGGTGCAGGAGCTTACAGGTCCGCTGTTGGATGACAGGTAGCCTAAACCCACTTGGCTAGCGCACCTAGTACCTGTCTTAATTAAAGTCTTCCACGTTAGGGGAGGGAAACTCCACCTCGGCGAGGGAGTAAAAGGGTTAATTAACCCTTTGACTCCTGCACCCTGTCCACCAACTGGAAAAGCATAACTCTTTGATTCCCTTGCCCTAACCACCAGCTTGCTGCAGGAAGCTGTTGAATAGAGTAAGGAAATCAAAGGGTTTTGTTTCACTTTGCTAGCATGGTTGGCAGTGCAGTTTGGTGGTGGCCAGGGTGCGGGAGTCAAAGGGTTAACCCTTTGACTCCCGCACCCTGTCCACCAGCATCCTGTAGTGTCAGCCATGTCAGCAAAGCAAAAACTGAACCCTTTGACTCTCTCACCCTATCCACCTGCTTCCTGCAGGAAGCTGGTGGATAGGGTGAGGGAGTCAAAGGGTTCAGTTTTTGCAGTTGGTGGATAGGGTTGCGGGAGTCAAAGGGTTAATTCGGAGTCTGTCAGTTCACTCAGTCACCGTGTTTAGCAACGTTTTCAAACGCTGTTTAAGAGCCTCCTTTTTTTTTTCACACGTATGCACTCTGTTTAAGAGCTCCTAGTCTCACACAATTCGTTGAAAACTTTTATCACACACTCACTTTAATAGCTTCTTCATCGTACACACACACACAAACACACACACACACACACTCTCTCTCTCTCTCTGTTTAAAAGTCTTTTCAGACACCCTGTTCAATAGCTTTATCACACGCTGCCTTTGTTTATCAGCCTCCTCGTCACACACACTCTATTTGATAGCTTTAATGACATTCTGTTACATAGTAGGGGCCTACCTCCATAACCTCGAGGCCAGGGGTAGTGAGGTGGTAGACTTTTCAGTTTTTGATGGATACTGTGAGGGTAGTGCCCAGCGTATCTTCCTCCTTGCTGTACCTGTTCCGTACTTGGCTGGGGGAAATGTTTGCGCTTTTATTTCACAAACTAATTTTCTTACCACACACTGGTGGACTAACAAAACCATGACTAAGCATGGTGTATGTACATAAGTGTTTTTGCTGATTTTTCTTGTTGTGTTGCGAAAATTAAGACGGTCAAGTTGTTCTAAGAGCCTCCTTCTTATACAAACATTGATACACAAAATCCAGATTTTGTACTTCTCAAAGTCACTGTGACCTTTAAATAAGCTTTCGTTGAAATAAAGCTCAAAGTATCAAGTGATGCGATATACATGTCAAATAACTGTGGAAAGTCAAACGTTTCATCTCACTGGATGAAATAACGAAGCAGCCCAAGATGAGCCAATCAGAAAAATATTATATCTTTGGCACAGCTGTTTTTGCGTACAGTAAGCATCATAATCTACTCGGGCTACAACGGACGATTGATAGAAACCCACACACAGACTGTTCGTGAAAGAAATGACGCAGAAACGAAGAATGTTCGTGTTTTGCCAGGCGGCCTTCCCCCCACCCCCAGCCATAACTGGTGGTATGGACGTGAGGGAGCGACAGGTATGTGACTGCCAGCCGCTGTGTGGCGATATCTACAAGTCAAGCCCTCTCCCGACCCCATTGGCGCTCGCCACGTTATAAAACCGCCCACCACCCTCTTACGTCAAAGAACTTTTCGTGCTCTTCAAACTCAAGTGTTTGAAACTGCTGTTGGTCATTTCTTCATTCACACTGGAAAAACACACACTCAACCAGTGTTGGATTCTTTTTCTGCAACCCAGTGTTGTGGGAAAGTTCAGGTCAACATCTGCAGCAGCGAGACGAATAAGTTCCACCTTACCGTTGCCATTTTCGCCACATTTCGTGTCGTGTGTGCACCATGTCCTGGAATATGCCGTACCTGGTCCCTCCCCCAATCGAGTCTATAACCAGTGGATGTCTCAGTGCCGTCCGCCCTGAGGTTAGCTCCATCATTGTCTCATCCACTGAAATGGGTCGTCCGGAGCTAAGCTTCCTGTCTGTGGTGAGCGACAGGAAGCCTCCATTTGTGTACCGTGCCAAGTAGGTGGTGGACTCTTGACCGTGTGCCTGTCACTGTGGTTGTTCACATTTCTGTCTGGAACTTCCTCACTCATTCACATCATGCCCTAGTTTTTCTGCTGAGAGTGGCCCAAGTAGACAGAGTAGACACAAGACAAACCACGCCAGTCACCCATGACCAACAAGGAACATCATGCTGCTCATCCGAGGCTAAAATCATGTAAGACCAGTATCTTCTTCGGCTAACTCCACAAACAGCTATGAACTTACTGATGTCCGAGATCAAAGTCACCAGGCGAGCAGCATGCCTACCAATGTGAATATGAAAAGTCCAGATCAGCCTGGTGCATGGACAGTCCAGATCAGCCTGATGCATGGAAGATCCAGATCAGCCTGGTGAATGGAAGATCCAGATCAGTCTGGTTATCTGCAGCACATGGAAGGCCCAGATCGCCTCATGTGTCTGCCAGTTAATCCTGTTCTTCAGCACAGATCTCTGTGTCACAGTCACAGAACGACACGCTGGCCACCGTCCAGTCTGTTCTAGCAAATTCTCCAACAAGTGGAGCACGTCACATCATATGTGAAAAACGACCAGCAGAGCAGGCTGTTAGTTTTCGATTCCGTTTCGTGCTTCAAGCTAGTTTTTTTTTAAGGTCAGCAGTATCACAGTTCTGTCATGTAAAGGTAAGAGTTCAGTTTTCTATCGTTTGATAATTAGAAACAAAGTCCAGAGTTTAAAAAAAAAAAAAAAAAAGGCAACGACAACAACAAACGACTTCGAGTCCTTGCATCGTTAAGCAATACTTGCATTTTGGGAACTAGATATGAAAAAATATTTATATCGAAATCTTCTTCGTACAGAACATTTTCAAAGTTTATTTAGTTTTAAACTTTTTTTTTAGGTTCTTTTAAACTGGAAAAGTTAATTAAAGGATGCCTACATTTCATGCGCTGGTGGTATTATTGCATATTACAGCAACTATCTTACAGCAACTGAAAAGTTTACTCCATTAGTAAAACAATGTCTTTTCTGGCGAAAAATATAGAATACTTGTGCATATAGTGTCTTTTTTTAAGCAATCTGATAAAGAAGAAGAACAACAACAACAAAACACGAAAAACGCTCAGCTGCAAAATAGAAGTTACCTACTTTACTCATTCAATAAATTTACAGTCAGTTGGTTGTTTTGCCAAGTTGTTTATCTGTAAACATATTTGAATCTTGCTTACTATGTGATCTTCTTCGTGTGTCACAGGACCTGACGATCACCAGGCTTATCCCCAAGCCACAGAGCTCACAGAGACCATCACCCATTAAGATGTGACAGCTTCCAGAGATTTGGCACACGGTCACAGAATTCACCATCTACTGGCACCAGATTGTAACACACAATCGCCTTATTCCCAGTTGTCTGGTACCAGAAAATTTTGGCACTCAGTCCACACAGTCACCGGATTCACCATCTACTGGCATCACAGTTTGACATACGTTTGCCAGATTCCCAGCTTTCTGGCACAAGAGTGTCGGCCCAAATCCCAACCCAACCCTCGAGGACTTGCTTCGTCAGTGGAACTATTTGCAGAGCTGCCCTTGTTGACCACACCTTTCAGATGACAGTGACACTTTTCTACTGTTCACCTTTTTGTACGATTGCCACAATTTGTACACGAGTGTGTTTTTGTGTAACTTGGTTTCTATTGCATGCGTTTTTTAATATTTTCTACAGATTTTTGGTTTAAATTGAATGAATTTTTCTATCTGTGTACTGTGTTGATGAATGTATGTTTTGTACAAAACAGTTTGTATAGCATGTATTCATATACAAGTGTGTTTTAGTGTAACTTGGTTTGTATTGCATGTTTTTTTTAAAATATTTTCTACAGATTTTGGGTTAAATTGGATTAAGTTTTGTATCTGTGTATCATGTTAATGAATATGTTTTGTACGAAACGTTTTGTATGGTATGTATTTATGTATCGTGATATGTATGGTTCGTGTTTGATAATCTTTTGTAGAAATCTTTGGTTCACTTGTATGAATTTCAACATTTTTTTTATTATGTCGATTGATACGTCTTATACAAACAGTTTCTATAGTGTGCATTTTGTTACAAGAGATTTTTCGCACATGTGTGTGTGTGTCTGAGTAACCAAATTTGTACTGTTCGTGTGTCATAATTTTTTTTCCAAAAAAGCTTTTTTATATTCAAATGAAGGTATAAACTTGTTTGTATGATGTCTTTGTATGTTAACGTTTTCACTGATAAAAAACGACAACTGATATTGAAGTATTTATTATCGTTTAATGTAAAACAATTCTAATCGGTTACGAGAGAAAAAAAAAGTTTGTGTATCTCGATCTTTAAATGAAAGTAATTATAGCATTTGGTTATTCGTATGATTAAAAGAATCACAGGAAAAAAAAACTCGCTAAACTACTGTTTTAACAAAATATTAACATGATTTCCTATCAACTGAAATCTAATACTAAGTATTAACGATATAAGAAAAATAATTCATTCGATATTTTTGATATGGTATTCAACTAGTACTGAAATGTCGTATACTAATATGCAATCAAGTATCAAAGTTTCATATCATAGCACATATTTCAAAACGAAAGCAAAATGAACCCTACTTCCGAAAATTTCACAATGGACAGAAGGATTTCAAGAAGAAAGTGGATCATTTTGGTTTGTTTTATTTTAATGTGGTCTATTTTTAGGGGGTCGGAGTCATGCAGTGGATCAGTAACTATGTAAATTTATAGATAATCAAATCTGAAATCAAACCATTGTTATCACACTTAACCCTTCGACTCCCGCACCCTATACATCGGCATCCTGCATTATTAGCCATGCTAGCAAAGCAAAAACTTAACCCTTTGACTCTCTCACCCTATCCACCAGCTTCCTGCAAGAAGCTGGTGGACAGAGTACAGGAACCTGGTGGATAGGGTGAGGGATCAAAGGGTTAATTTTTTTGCTGTCTGTGAATAGGGCGCAACAGTCAAACCGTTAATAGCTTTCGCTTGAATACTACGGGAAAACGAAGTTTATAACTGTACATTTTATATAACTCTTTCTGGAACATAATTTTGTATACGAACACATTTCGTCGTATATTCGGCTAGAATTATTTTTTGCAATGATTTTTACCTTCTGTCTTTTTTTTTTATTATATAAAACAATAAGTACCTTTTGTTTTTGTTCGTGTTGTCGTATGTTGTTTTTGTTTTCAGGATTTGTTGTCCTTTTGATGTTTTTGATACTTTCATGCCTTTTATAATAGGTACGTGTATGCTTCGTATGTTGTCGCGGTACTTGTGTTGAAATCATTGCCGATTCTTTTTCAGATATAACACATTTTTAAACATTTGATTTCGCGCGCGCGTGCGTGTGTGTGTCAGTAAGTGAGTGAGTGTGTGTATGTGTGTATGTGTGTATGTGTGTGGTTTTTGTGTGTGTGTGTGTGTGTGTGTGTGTGTGTGTGTGTGTGTTGTGTGTGTGTGTGTGTGTGTGTGTGTGTGTGTGTGTGTGTGTGTGTGTGTGTGTATGTGTGTGTGTGTGTGTATGTGTGTGTGTGTGTGTGTGTGGTGTGTTTACTTTCCACATAATCATTATTTCTTTGGTGTCATAACGAAATGTGAGTTTTATGTGAAAAGGTCTATTCATAGTATTAGTCTTTTTGTAGCCTTTTTAATTATGTTAGCTGATATATGAAATTTGAGGGTTTTGTAGTTGAGTTTGGGGCAAGATATAGCCATGTGTGTGTGTTTTGTGTGTGTGTGTGTGTGTGTGTGTGTGTGTGTGTGTGTGTGTGTGTGTGTGTGTGTGTGTTACTTGTGTGTGTGCGTGTGTGGGTGTGCAGGTGCGTATGTGTGTGTGAATGTTTATGTGTCAAAAGTGTTTTGGTTTTTATATTTCTCACACGCCATTTCTCTATTTATCTCATTTCTTTCAGCCGTCACCAGCCATCTGTTTAATATTTACTGTCGTTTTGACTGTGTATATTGTTGTTTGTTTTGTTTCAACAAGAGATAATGTAACAAATATGCATATTAAGTATTAATTTGTTGATCTTTTTGTATTTGCGGTTTGATACAATTTTGTGACATTTATTGTCAAAAAGAAATGTTATTTTTCTGAACTTGTAACGGTATTTTGATATCGTAATGTTTTTCAACAAAGGATTTTCGTTTGATTGTGTGTACGTGTGATTTGAAAATGTCATTTTTCATAACTTTCATGAGTATCTACAGTATGTGTGTGTGTGTGTGTGTGTGTGTGTGTGTGTGTGTGTGTGTGTGTGTGTGTGGTGTGTGTGTGTGTTGTGTGTGTGTGTGTGTGTGTGTGTGTGTGTGTGTGTACTTGCGTGCATGCGTGTCTACGTTTGGTTTACGTTTATGCTTGTGTGCGTGGGCCAATGTGTCTATTAGTATGCATATGCGTGTTTTGCATTTTTCACCCGAATTTTGATATGTTGCATAGATGTATGTATTGCATCTGCTATGTCTATTTCGAGGGTTTTTCTGCGAAAAGGGTGTATCTGTATTCTTTATTTCTTTTGGGATACTCTGTTCTGGCAAGGAACCCTCGAATCTGACATAGTAAATGTTGTTTCTGTTTGGCTTCTTTTGCAAATAGGTAAAAGAAAAAAATATCGTTGGTTTATAGTTCATTGTTTAAACCCGTAGGGGAAAGAGGAGGGAAAAAAACAAAGAAAAAAAAGCTTTATCTGAAGATTGACTGATTATTTGTTTGTTTGTTTGTTTCGTATGTCTTACATAATGAGTTGATTTTGTACAGAAAGTGAAGACTTCAACCCTAACCCATATTTCTATCTGAAGATTGTTCATCTGTTTTGTTTGTTTGTTTGTTTGTTTGTTTTGTTTGTTTGTTTGTGTTGTATGTCTTAGGGGATCGGCTGGTTTTGTACATAGAGTGAAAACTCAGCTTAAGTCCATGTTTTCATTACGTTCTTCTTTTTCAGTGTATAGATTGAACTAAATTAGTATTGTCTCGTTTGCTTTTAACATTCTGATACTTCAACGACTTATCTTGGGACTTTTGATATCAGTGAAGTTCCTTTGAAATGTGTTACAATTACATGTTTTGGTTTTTATTTGGTCTGCAATGTTGAATGTGGTTATGATATTTTTTTTGGAAATGTTCGATGTCTCCTTGCATCTGGTTTCCTAGATAGTTTGGGAAAGAGAGAGAGAGAGAGAGAGAGAGAGAGAGAGAGAGAGAGAGAGAGAGAGAGAGAGAGAGAGAGAGAGAGTTCATACTTCGGATGATTTATGCATATAGGCCACAACCCCTTAGAAAGGGAAATGTGCATAACAATAAAAAAAAAAGCTCACATGCATGTACACATTAACTAGTAAGTAACAATACTTCTGATTTCAAAGTTTTGTACAAATGCATAACAAACAGAACATGAAATACAGACATTCTATTCAATTTCACGAGGAATTAATCCTAAAATAAGTTCAAGAGGTTGCTGTTTCTCTAATTTCAAAGGCTTGTGCAAAATAAAGCTAAATTTCGAACAACCTCAATGGCAGTTGATGACATCTGTACGATGAATTTAAATAAGGAATGTTCTCTATAATATTTTGAGCGTACATATTTCTCATGAATAGATTGGAATACTGGACAAGACAGTACGAAATATGTCTCACCCTCTTCTGAAATGTTTTCACAATGGACATAATATTTCATTATCATTGTGTGCTCTGTATCTAAAATGACGAACTTTGATTTCTGAGAAACCTGATCTAAATCGTGTAGTTATGTATTTCAGATGTCGGTCCATATCCATCCCTAAATACGGTTTCAAATCGAGCATACTAGAAAAAGGTCTGCATTGGTTAAACCTTTCGCTATTTTCGCTCTGTTCCTGCCGTCTACAATCAATAAAACATTGAAGAAAAAAAAAGACGAATAAATTGATTCAATACGCTAACACATTGACACAACCATACATCAACAAAACCATGTTTAAAGAAGCAAGTACGTACGTTGGATACCCAGTTTTGCTTACTTTTAGCATTTAAATCATATAACATATTATACGTTTTTCACGGAATTCTGTGGTCTTTCATATGCAACGATTTAAACCAGGAACGAACACACTTTATTGCAGAGTTTATATATGGGATGGCAACATGTTTCGCCATGTACAAGGTCATTAGGTATTCGCATATCAATTCCTAATTTGTTTCCAAAGCAAATGTATGAACTGCTTCACATTAAATTACAGCTTTATTTAATCCCCATAACTCAGAACTATATTGTATGATATTTTGCACCTGACCATCAAATAATTTAACAAATACATCAAAGAATTATTATTAGGAAAGTACAACTTCTTCGTGATGAAAAGCAAGGCATTTTTAGCTCTGCTACATGTAGATAAATTCTTGCGTGCAGCACAACAAAACAAAACTCAGACGAGTAGGGAACAATTTTCCTACATAATTATACACATTGACCACAGGCATGATAATTCAGCCATATATCCATCGTTCCCTTGCCCTCGTGCAGCCTACCCATCCTTTCGAAATACTATGATATTATTTTTAGTCATAGTAACCTTTAAACGAAGTGTAGCTGCTGCACGTTGTAATCTTTTTAGCTGGGTTGAGTGGAGGAGAGAGAGAGAGAGAGAGAGAGAGGAGAGGGAGGGAGAGAGAGAGAGAGGGAGAGAGAGGGAGAGAGAGAGAGGACAGTGCATGATGCTGGTGTTGTAGGTTTGTTTGTAACTTTATTTGTGAAATGGAGTGTACAGTTCCCTGTATAGAGCTCTGAGTCAAAATGACTGTCAGTATTCAAGCAAACAGAAACCAGAAATACATGAAATTAGAATGAGACTTGCTTTGTTGACGAAATACACATTCTCGTTCTAATTTCATGTGTCGTCTTGTTTTCTTGATTGAATACGCATTCTTGTATTATTTTCATGTTTTCTTGTATACGCTTGTAGATCTGTTCACTGTACAGATACGTTCATTGTACATATATTTTGTTCAATATAGAGATGTGTAATTTATTTAGGTGTATCCTTTCCCTAATCTTTGTATTCGTTGTCATTCGTGATTTGTAATAGTTAAGATCTTGTAATCGTATATGTTACACTTGTTTTTGTCACAATTTTTTTTATCGTCATCTTTTGACCTTTTTGTCGCAATTTTTTTAATTATCATCTTTTGACCTTTTTGTGGCTTTTTTTTTAATCATCTTTTGACCTTTCACACATTCTTCGGTGATTTTTTGTACGTTCAGTGCCCCTAGTATGATGCTAAGAGTGCATGTAGTATGATACTGAATAGAAAAGGAGAAGACAGAGCTAACAGAGTAAACGGTGTTAGAAACTAATGAGTGTGACACATTTCAAATGGATTGTTTGTTGTGAAAAACCTCTTTTATTTTTGTTAAAGTCGGACGAAGAGAGAAAATATACGTTAACTGTGCTTAGAAACTAATAAGTATGACACATTTCAAATAGATTGTTTGTTATACAAAAATATCTTTTACTTATGAAAATTAGACCAAGAGAGAAAATATACATTTTTAACATTGCTGTAGATTTATCTGTAGATTCCATATCGAAGGAAGCATGATGTAGACCCCACACCGAAATTAGCATGTTGTTGATTTATCTGTAGATTCCGCAACGAAGTAAACATATGGTTTTGATTTCAGTTTTTGTCAGTTCACGCACGCTTTTCTGAGTTTAAGAGTTTCTCTTTCGAAAAATGCAGAGGCTATTGTACAGGGGGAAAATGCCTGATCAGTTACAGTTTGAAACAGATTTGTTTCACTTTTGTATTCACGGCAGCCATTGTTAGAATGAGGTGACGGTTTTGTCCTGTTCTTTGACATCTGGCACTTTGGGGTAAAGCACATATGGGATTGTCCGAGTGCGGTGAATCCCTCTCGAGCGAACAAACTGCAGACTCGTGTAGGACTAGGTAAAGGTAAAGCCAAGGCCGGTACTTTTAGTCTAAATGTAACGGCTCTGGTTATGCACGTACAAATCAACTTTTGTCCTGGTAGGTGGTATTATTCGTCAAATTCAAAGAATAAAGCTGACGATTTTTCATTGTTATTGAGTTGATTGTGGGGGATGAAGGGAAAAAATTAAAAAGAACAAAATAAAGCAGGAAAAAGGAAACAGTGTATTGAATGTGCTGTGACAGAAACAGACAATTCATGAATTGTGTTTAATTGTAAAAGTAAAGTGTTATTTCAATACAATTTTTCAATTACTTATCACTGAAAAGATCAAGATCTGCAAAAAGTTTCGTCCCTTTTCTTTAGCAATAATACTTCCTCTTTTCCACGCACCCCCTTCTCCCCCCCCCCCCCCTTCATCCATCCCTTCTACACACACCTAGCGTTCGATATTACAGAAAGCAAACACCCAAAGGCTTGGCACTGTATATGAGCGTACTAAATTTACACCTTGATTGCTTTCCATAAAAATTAGAAAGTGGATCAAAATTGTCAAGTCGTATAACGAGATACAATTTTAGTGATAGTCAATTCCTTGTTATATTGCTCTCAAAAATGCTTAAGACCAGATGTATTATTTATTGAAACGCCATGGCGTTGCTCCCTTTCATTACTTTGAAATGTTATGTGTGATTGTACTGATACATAGGCATAAACAAACAAACGAACGAACAAACAAACAAATAAATACATAAACAGATAAAATAAATAAATAAATAAATAATAAATAAACAGATAAAGAAAGAAAGAAAGAAAGAGAAAAGAAAGAAATCCAACGTCTGCGCTGTTAGAAAAAAAACAGTTAAGATTTTCAGTTTGGTAAAGCAAAATCTACCGCAGAGGACGACTGACTTCATAAACACCTTTCCAATATACCATGTGATGTGAAAATCAACAACATTCATATCATTTTCAATAGAGTAGGTTTTTTACACAAAAATTTCACACGTTAATGAGATCTTGATATATGTATCGAAGATATTAGTGCAGATGAAAATGTGGTTATACGTGCATAGTTCTTCTCCTATAATCACCATTATTCCTAGTGAATACTAGATGAGTTTAATGGTCGATCTGATAGTTTCATATCACTAATGATTTGTATAACCTTTGAACTGAAAGATTTAAGTAAGCCAAGAAAAAGGACATGAAAAATAAATTTAAATCTTGCAAGTCATCTCTGTCTCTTTGTGTCTGTATCCCCCTTTATCTCTTTTTCTCTGTTTTCTCTAATTCATCTGTTTATTTGTTTTTCTTTTTTCAATTTTAATTCAATATGCTTGCACTGTTTGTGTAGAGTAGCAAGGACTGGCTGTAAGACCTGATACTACTATCCTTGAGTAATAAAGTCTTAAGAAGTCTGAATCTCTCTCTCTCTCTCCTTCCCTCCCTCTCTCTCTCCCCTTCCCTCCCTCTCTCTCTCTCTCTTCCCCCCCCCCCCCCCCACCTCTTTCTCTGCTCGAGCGGATAGGTAGATTAACAGCAGCAAGTTTAAAAATGACTTTTTTTTTCCTGTTGGAAAATAATCATTGTCGCTGTCATTGTCTCAACTGACAGTTATACTCCACTCATTACGAGTCTTATTTTATTTGTCTATATATTTTTGTTTGTTTGTGTATTATTCATTCATTCATTCATTCATTCATTCATTCATTCATTCATTCATTCATTCATTCATTTATTCATTCATTTATTTATTCATTTATTTATTTGGGTTCTTGTGATTTTGTAATTGTGAAATATGCAGCATGAGAAATATAAACCCCTTGATTCCCGCACCCTGTCCACCACCACCCTGCATTGGCAACAATGCTAGCAAAGCAAAAACTTAACTCTATGACTTCCTCACCCTATCCACCAGATTCCTGCAGGAAGCTGGTGGAACTGGTGGATAAGGTGAGGGAGTCAAAAGGTTACGTTTTTGCAGTTGGTATATAGGATGCGGGAGTTAAAGAGTTAATCATTTAAAAAAAAAAAAAAAGGGGTGGGGGGGGGGGGGGGGAACCCAGACAAGGACGAGAGGAGGGAAAAGCATGGAGACATTTTCGGTTGGTGGCTAAAACTGATCTAAACGAAGATCGTTCATTCTTGAAAACTACGAGGGTTGGTCCAAAATTCTCGTCACTTAGCAAGTCAAAAAATGGGAAGTCCAACGTAAGTGAAGTTTTAAGACTTCTTCAAAGTATTGTCCTCCTCTCTTCATTGTTTCAGCCTCCTCAGCCAAGAGTCAAATACTTTGGAAAAGTTCGATCGAGATGTGGTAGCAAGCTGTGATTTCATTGCTTTTCCCAAATCCTGGATTCTTGAAAACTTCTTGCCAGCCATACTTTGCCTCAGAAGGGGAAACAACCATAAGTCACATGGGGCTTAGTCAGGTCGAAACAACTGCAAAACTCGTTCTCTCCTTCATAATGTCTCGCATTGACTATTGCAATTCACTCCTGTCTGGTCTTCCTGCCTCCACCATTCACATCCTACAGCGCATTCAAAACAATGCTGTACGCCTTGTACTCAAAAAGAAAAAAGCTGACCACATATCTCCTCTCCTGGCACAACTTCACTGGCTCCCTGTATGAAAGCGCATACAGTACAAACTAGACACCATGTGCTACAAAAGCCTCAATAACGCAGCCCCCGATTACCTGTCAAGCCTACTTGAGATCTATCTTCCCTCACGTACCCTCCGCTCTGCCTCCGATCCTCTGACTTTGCGCTTTCCACGCACTAAGCTCAATACCTATGGTCCACGAGCCTTCTCTGTTTCTGGTCCACTCTCCTGGAACAAACTTCCTCTCTCAGTCCGTCAGCAACCTACTTTTGTCTCCTTCAAGTCCGCTCTCAAAACTCACCTTTTCTCCTCCGCATAAAATCCTAACTTCACTCAACCCCCCTCTGCAGCCTGTCTCCGCTCGGAGGGAATCACATGGTTATAATATATAATTGTATATGCTATGCTCTCTATAATTTTCCATTGCTTTTATTCTTGCTTTTATTGCTTTTATTCTTTCTCCCCATTTATAGCCATGCGTGTGTGTGTGTGTGTGTGTGTGTGTGTGTGTGTGTGTGTGTGTGTGTGTGTGTGTGTGCGTGCGTGTGTGTGCGTGCGTGGTGCGTGCGTGCTTGCGTGTGTGTCTGCTTCAGCGCTTAGATTTGATTTTATCAAGATTTTGCGCTATATAAATATTGTAATTATTATTAATTAATTATTATGTCTCTGAGATGGGTGAGGCTGAACTTGAATGGACTGCTCTTGTAGATAGGTTGGTTGATTGATTGATTTGGTTCAGTTTTTCCGTCGACACCCACCTCAGGTGATATGGCGGATAACCATCCCAGGGAAGTGGGGGAAGGGGGACTTATCTGCCCCTATACTGACACCACCCGAACAGCAGTGATGTTAAGATGGGACAGTGAGATGGCCAGTTTTAGTATAGCGTACCCCGAGATTCGAACCCACAACCATTAGCATGTGACCCCGACGCTCAACCAACTGAGCTACTGTGGCCCGCTTGTAGATAGGTCACAGTGACATTGGCATTATGAACCCTTGCGTTGTCATGTAGAAGGAACTTTTTTTCTGGTACCCACATTTGGACGATGCTCGTGGATGGACTTTACAACTTTGGGCAAAGTACTTTAGAGCAGGATTGCCAGAAAGAGAGATGAAAACCAGAGTGTGGCGAAAGAGGGGTCTTCCATTCTCTCTTGATCCGGAGGCTGGGTTGGACCTGGTTGGTGCGCGTTGTGTGGCTATGTCCCGGGGTTTGTCATCTCCCCACCTTGTCATTCTGTTTGTAAACAAGGTAATTGATGACTAGTAATTGATGACTAGGTCCGAATGGATTAGCAGCGCATGGACAGACCCCCTTTGCTTGAAAAAAATAACTGTAGATTGGCATCGGGAACTTGGGAGGTGAGTGTCCCGAGAGTGGCGAGGCATCGGTGCTCGGGGTCCCATCCGCACCTTCGTGGTGTTTCTTGTTAACTTGTGAACTAGAGCAGACTTTTCAGGTAAATTATCGATTGTGACACAGCCTTGGAGTTGAGGAAAATGCAACAAATTTTCTTCCAACATAGAAGACTAGGTATCAGTATAGTGCAGCTGGTCTTTCGTCATTAGCGCACACCTACGTTAGGTTGGACCGATTATTTTGGATGCCATAGGAGATGCACACGTTCCATCACCTGTCAACGTCACGTCATAAAAGAGAAATTGTTAGTATGGCTTGACTATTTTCGTTTTTGTCTTTTTTGTTTCATTCATGTTTTATGTTGTTATATTGTTGTTGGTGGTGATGGGGATAGTGGAGGTGGTGATGGTGTTTTTATCGTTATTATTACCATTATCATCATCATCATCGTCGTCAGTATCCTGATCATCATCAGCGGCGGCGGCGGCGTCATCATCATCATCGTCGTCGTCGTCGTCATCATCATCGTCGTCTTCATCATCATCATCATCATCATCATCATCTCATCATAGCACATGATAACGATGATGACTATAATTGTTTTGTTGTTACTGTTATCATCATTTAGTCAAACGGATGTGTTTAACACATATTTCTAAACACTGTATCAATGTAGGCCTGTATAGTAGATGGGATTAATAAATCCTCATCCTCCTCATCCTCCTCCTCCTCCTCATCATCATCATCATCATGATCATTGGTAGTGTTATTGTTAGTATTGGTAGTATTATACGTCTTCTTGATATTTTTGTTGTTGTCATTGTTATAATTATAATCACTATGATCATGTCATATGGATATACTGATAAAATATTCATGTTGGAAAGATGCACCTGTGCAGGCCTGTACATAAGCAGAGATCAGTACCATTGTATACCAATTACCGTTGCCGTTTGATATATATGTCCACTATATGCATGACAGTAATACTGTACATCTTTATGTTTGAAATAGTTACACAAACTAATGTTGTAAATGTGAGAAATGTTTCCCTTTTGATTATGGGGGTAGACAAAATGATCAATTGCGTATTGTTGTTGTGTATTATTTCTGGCTTTTTTGATGTCAAGCCTACACTTTGAACGTCATGATCTACATCTTTAACGTCATCAAGACAAACTCTTCATCTTCAACGTCATCAAGACAGAATGGTTACCATATATCTAAGAGAGAGGGTGCGGGAAATGTTGAAATACCTATGTACCATCACTACTACTGTTATTTAGTACAACTTATACGATCACTCTACTGTTATTATTAGTACAAGGATGGTTTTCATGAAAATACAAATACTGATACCAAAAAATATTTCTTACTAAAGACGATATAAAACACCAGTCATTAAACCGTAGTATAAACGGAGACGGCGAAAAATATATGCAGGTTCTTACATAACATGTAAGTCTGTCTCGATGCAGTGCATTATGTTTTTAATGTATTTGTAAAGACAGAATAAAAGACACAGAGAGAGGGAGGGAGAAAGGGAAGGGGAGAGAGAGAGGGAGAGAGAGAGAGAGAGAGAGAGAGAGAGAGAGAGAGAGAGAGAGAGCGTCACCCCTGCACTTTGCGGAACCGCATGAGAGAGAGAGAGAGAGAGAGAGGGGAGAGAGCGTCACCCCTGCACTTTGCGGAACCGCATGAGAGAGAGAGAGAGAGAGAGAGAGAGAGAGAGAGAGAGAGAGAGAGAGAGCGTCACCCCTGCACTTTGCGGAACCGCATGAGAGAGAGAGAGAGAGAGAGAAAGAGAGAGAGAGAGAGAGAGAGAGAGAGAGAGAGAGAGCGTCACCCCTACCCCTGCACAGTGCTGAACCGCACGACTGAAGGCCGTACTGAACATCCTTGGAATTCATGATGCGTTGACATGTTTGTGACAATACAGAAGCTGGATGCTCCCAGTGGCACGTACATCTAGCATTCCGAACTGTGATACAAACTCTGTGATATTTGCCATGTATAAAGTCCCATTCTTTCGTGCCGTCGTGTGACATTTTCTGTCGTCTCACAAACATCGAGGAGAGGAAACAATAAACAACCGGAAAGAATTTGTGCCGTTGTGTGTGTGCGTGTTGACATAGTTCTGGAGTCACAGAAAAAATGCCTTAAATGTCTTCTTGTCATTCTCTTTCTCTCTGTTTCTGTCTCTCTGTCTCTGTCTCTCTTATCATCCCCCTCTCTCTTACCTTCCCTCTATCTCGTCTAGTCAACCTTACCTCTGTCTGTCTCTCTGTCTCTGTCTGTCTCTCTCCCTTCTTGTCTAATCAATTGTACCTCTGTCTGTTCTGTCTCTGTCGGTCTGTCTGTCTCTGTCGGTTTTCTGTCTGTCTCTGTCTGTCTCCTGTCTCTGTCTCTCTCTTACCACCCCCTCTCTCTACCTTTTCTCTCTCTCGTCTAGTCAATTTTACCTCTGTCTGTCTGTCTCTCTTTCCATTTCTTTTGCATTTTGTGTCTCTATCCCTACCTGTCTGTCGTTTTGTTTGTTTGTTTATTTAATACATGCACACACGCACCAATACAGATTGACAGACAAATAGACACACACACACGTCTGACATTAGCACACACGCACACACACACACACACACACGCACGACGCACGCACACACACACACACACACACACACACACACACACACACACACACACACACACACACACTATCTCTGTCTCTTTATCTCTGTCTCTGTCTGTCTCTCTTTCTCGCATACACACAACACACACAAACACACACATTCTCTCACACACGCACACACACACACACACACACACACACACACACACACACACACACACACACACACACACATATATATATAACATACACGCACACACACACGAGGGCTGATCCAAAGTCTGTCACGTATTCGCACTTTGTAAAACGAAAGTGGGAAGTCCAACGTAAGTGAAAATTTCAGCGTCTTGATAGTACTCTCCTCTCTCCACACAGATAGTCAGACTCCTCAACCGATTCAACCGAGAGTCATATACTTATTGACAGTTTGATTGATACGGTAGCAAACTGTCATTTCACTAACTTTTTCCCCCAAGTCCTTGATTCTTGGAAATTTCTTGCCGGCCACATTAATTTTTGCTTCAGGGAAGGGGGGGGGGCGGGGGGGGGGGGGGGGGACCACCAGAAGCCTTACGGGGCAAAGTTAGGACTGTAAGTAAGGCGGGTGAGGGAGAACTTGAATGAATTGCTCTGACAGATTTTTGCTATATGGGCACTCGCCTTGTCATGTAAAAGAAGAACGCTGCTTATGGATAAACTGCACAACTTCCAACAAAACACTTTCTGCATGGTATCTGGCAGAAAGACCAGACTTTTCAGGGAAAATGCAGACCGTTTCTATGAGCCTAGAGTGCTGAAGAAAAGGAAGATAGGTCTCTTCCAGTTTTGAAAACCAGGTCTCGGTACAACTGGTGTTTGGACATTAGCGCCCATTCACATTTGATTGGACTATTTGTTGGGGATGCACTTTTTTTTCACCTGTGATCACGTCACCTGATCGTTTGAGGCCCTCTGGCTCAAACATTTCAAGCAATTGCGTAGAACTCTGACTGACCCTCTGTTTTTGTTTGTTTTTGTTTGTTTTGTTTTGTTTTTGTTTTGTTTTGTTTTTGTCTGCTCCTCTTTCACGAAGTCGAGGTATCCATCTGGACTACTTTCCTTATGTCAAGATCATCATACCACTGGATCCGTTCAACTGTGCAGTGTGAAACACCCAAAGTTTTACTTATCTCACGAACTGAAATACGACAAATTCTCTTAACTACTCTATTTACAAGCTGAACAGTTCGCTGGTTCTAGGCCTTACTTGGACATCCACATCAGTACTTGTCTTTAACCCTTGTTGAATCTCTCCGTCTTACCCCTACCTATCTACCAACTGCAAAAACTCGATCCTTTGACTACCCTCACCCTCAGGAAGCTGGTGGATAGGGTGAGGGAGTCAAAGGGTTAAGTTTTTGCTTTGCTGGGGTGGTTGACAATGCAGTATGCTGGTGGACATGGTGCGGGATTTAAAGGGTTAAAATCGGTTTTTCTTCACGTGGAACTCAGTCCAGCGGCAAAATGTCCTATATGATACACACTTGTCTCCATATACAACTGTCAAATGGACCGAATTTTGATCATACCGTCTTGAAGTTTGAGCCTAACGAAGACATGGCCTCTCAGCTGCTCTACGCTGGAACGATCCATTTTTCGGACTCACGGTTAGTTACATGACATTTTGATGACGTTTTACAACTTTCTGTTAAATTAGATGTGTGTGTGTGTGTGTGTGTGTGTGTGTGTGTGTGTTGTGTGTGTGTGGTGTGTGTGTGTGTGTGTGTTGTGTGTGTGTGTGTTGTGTGTGTGTGTGTGTGTGTGTGTGTGTGTGTGTGTGTGTGTGTGTGTGTGTGTGTGGGGTTGTGTGTGTGTGTGTGTGTGTGTGTGTGTGTGTGGTGTGTGTGTGTGTTGTGTGTGTGTGTGTGTGTGTGTTGTGTTGTTGTTGTGTTGTTGTGTGTGTGTGTGTGTGTGTGTTTTGTGTGTGTGTGTGTTGTGTGTGTTGTGTGTGTGTGTGTGTGTGTGTGTGTGTGTGTGTTGTTGTGTGTGTGTGTGTGTGCTTGTGCACATGTATGTGTGTGTTTTTTTTCTCCTTTTTTTTTTCCTTCTACTTCTTCTTTTTCTGTTTGTTCTGGCCATTACAAGGGAGATGTCTTTGCTTTCCATCTGTTGTGGCTGAGGACAAGTAGGCTTACCTATAGAAGTACGGATTTTCTTTCTTGCTTAGTGACAAGAATAAATTATACCAGAGCATCAAGTTTTAACGCTGCCACAAGGCGATTTAATGATCTGTTTTGTCCACAAATTTTCATTTGTGTTGTTGTCATTGATTTTTTTTTGGTACTCTTTTTGATTCATAACAAGACAGATTTTATACAACTTATTTTGTGAAAATACAGTGTGAATAGACATAACAGAAATAGGGTATAACGAACGATCGAACAACGGATTGTTGTTGTTGTTTTTGTTTTTGTTTTTTGCTTGCAGTATAAAACCGATACAAAATCAAAGGGAAGAAACTTGCACATGGTTGGTTTAGAAAATAATGTTGTCGTCGTTCTTCAAATTCAAGGGAAATCACTTACTCTGAAATTTCCGGCACCGTATCAACAGACGCTTGCTATTGTCTGAACGAAATAATAAGGTGGGTGACTTCTGTGCTCATCTCTGACATTCTGCCAAATGAGAAATATTCACAGAAAGATAAATCACAGCAAAATATTTTACATACTGTGAGAACGTAGTTTATGTGAACGGCTCGAATGTTAACTACTTGCATTCTCATTCTGTTCCCACTGAATCCCAGGCATGTTCTGGCACGACGCACAAAAAAACAGAAAATTATGTGGAACATGGTCCGATAGGTTACTTTCGGTAAATGGATGGTTTTGTGATGAAAAAGAAAGTAATCACTTGTCTGTTTCTGTGTCAGCACATGCTGACCCATATATAAAAGTCATTATTATAATTAATATTTTTTAATGATTTTTTTTCTAATTGTTTGTGTTATGGTTCATCTGTTTTTAAAATGTTAAAGGAAATAGCCGGCAGAATCGGCTAAGCCAGAACAGCATTCAAGAAGATGACAAGCTTCTTACCAACAAATGCCTATCAGTTAACATCAGGAAGAGAGTTCTTGAATGTTATATAGAACCAATACTGTTGTAGGGATGTGAGGCGTGGACAGTCAACAAGCAAAGCCAGAACAAGATTGAGGCAGCCGAGATGTGTTTCTAAGAAGAATGTTGAGAGTTCCATGGACAGCAAAGAAAACAAACGAGACAGTCTTGATGGAGGCAGACACAAGTAGATCATTCATAAGGAAGATTAGGAAAAGACAGGCAACATTTATAGGCCATTTTATGAGGAAGGGGGATTTGGAGCACCTGGTCACAATGGGAAAGCTGGAGGGAAAGAGAGCACCAGGTAGACCCAGAGAGAAAATGCTAAACGGACTTGCGGAGTGGCTGAAGACGAGGAGGGTGGAGGAGATGCTTGGGGCAACAAGAGATAGAGACAGATGGAAGTCCATGATCGCCAACGCCATCAGCAGACTGATGATGATGATGATGATGGAATAGCAAGGATTGTCTTTAGGATAGGTCTGGTGGGATCTAATGCTACTATTCTTAAATGATAAACTAATGAAAACACACTCACACAAACAAGCAAATAAACAAACAAACAAAACCAAAAAATCCAACAGCAAACAAATAAACAAACTAACAAAAATTTGCCCTGCTCTCTCCCTTTCTTCTTTTTCCGCTTTTGCATGTTATGTGACATATCAACCCTTCGACTCTTGCACCCTGTCCACCAGCATCCTGCATTGCCAACTATGCCAGCGAAACAAAAACTTAAACCCTTTGACTCCCTCACCCTATCCACCAGCTTCCTGCAGGAAGGTGGAGATAGGGTGACGGAATCAAAGAGTTAAGTTTTTGGAGTTGGTGGATAAGGTGCAGGAGTCAAAAGGTTAATGGCAGTAATCCACCCTGCACCAATTCAGTTGTAAGCTGACGATCACTATCAGCTGGAGGTGTGAAGGAATGGCATAGAGATTAAAGCATCTGTTTAGGATGTGAGGATCCAGGTTCAGGGCACAGATTGAACAGAGATTTTTCTCCTTTTAGTGACGGATGTGAGAGTCAAATGGGTGGGACATACTCCAGAGAAGCCTTACAGTTTCAGGTTCTATTTCTGAAGATAATTTCTCTGCACTTGGAATAAGTTCCATATGCAGTGATACCACTAATGCCATGTGATGGAGAAGATCTAAAAGGATCATGGCAAGTCTTAAGCCTACATGCAAACCCTATACCTTGGCAAGCTCTCAAGGTCCTACCTTATGAAAAAGTATTGGGCTCATCGGAAACAACAGTGGCTTGCAACCTATCTTAGCTTTTCTTTTGTATAATGCTGTACATGGCAAATGTTGGGGAAAAGAATACCTCACTACTCCCAACCTTCCTAGAAAATCTGCTTCATCATTTGCTCCCTGTGCAGAACGCTTTTCGTCAAATAACTGTTGAGATACTGAGACTAATGTAACGGAATCCACTCGAATAAAGACTGGAGAAAGTGCGTGAAAAGAATGAAAAGAAGTCTGATATTAACATAAATCATTTTATTTATACATCCCATATTGGTTTTAAAGATGCACCAAACACCAGTAATCTGTCAAAGAGAGAGAGTGAGAAAGAGTTCAAAAGAGCCCAGGAGTTAGGTAGAACTTCAACACCTTGCCAGCAGTGAGAGTTTATGTGTAGGTAGGTTGGTGGCATTAGCCTTCCTTCTGTGACATAGCATTTGTGGTATTAACACACATAGGGTATCATGCAGCTGTATAGAACAAAATCTCTTGGCAGTGCAGTACGAAGACTTACTTATTCAACTAACTTATTGTATCGTTGCATGCCTTTTCTTTCAGCACCATGCCTCTGGGTCTGTTTGGGAATAAGTTCACTCCTAAGAAGACACCGCCTCGTCGAGCCCAGTCCCTGTCGAACTTGAATCTTGATGCTGACCAGTCGCGTGCCGAGTTTGGCATTGACTACAGTGGTGTCAAACTCAACCTTGGTGGGCAAGAAGTAGCGTTTGAAAATGGGATGTGGGTGACAGGTGAGTGATCTTTTCTACACTTGACTTAGTGTTATCTCAATGCTGATTCACTGACCTACGTTTCTTTGCAATTTTCATTCAGGTTGTATCTTTTACAAGTATGATTTATGTCCATGCAGTTCAGTTGTTAGTCTCTTGAAAATGGAAGTTAGTTTCTTTTATGGTGTTTTGCGGTGGAAATTCCTCAGAATGAAGAAATATTCTTTGCTTTGCACATTTGTTAAATGCTACTGATAAACGGTATGCAGTAATTATATGTATAATAAATAAAAAAGAAAATGGCTGCCAGGGGATGGATTATTAAGTAGAGTAAATTCAGATATATATGTCCCTTCAGACCCCATGAGCGAGTGGAGAACACCGTTGTTTCCCATGCAGTGATAAGAACAAACAGAAATACACAGACAAGCAAACAAAATAGATGTTTTGCCCAGCAGAATTTACTGTCTGGTCTGGAACACAAACGTAACAGAAACCTATGAGGAAGACGATGCTGTGAGAAAACAACAACAACAAAAACAAAAACAAAGACACCCCCCAAGAAAAAATACGTGTTAGGATTGGGGAGCAGCCTTGGTGATCCTCCCAGAGTGCTTTATGAGTAGACTTAACACTCTTCAAAGGTTCAAAGGGAAGGTGCTTACATTCCAAGTGACGATCGTTTTTTAGATGCCCATACATATATGTAGAATGAATCAGCTAAACTTAAGATAAAAGTTCTTCATAAAGTGTAGAGACATTAGCTTAACACCAAGGGATGGTAAAAGAAAGAATTTGGAAAAAAAGTATCAGATAAAAAAGAAAGTAAAATCTAAGAAAACAAGTAGTCTTGTGTGGTTCAGTACTTACCAAGACAGCCATGGTCTGTGTTATGAAATAGAATGAATTTATTTTTACTCTACTTTGTAATTTGTCCCTGGCAGTCATTTCTGTTTTGTCTGTGTTCCAGACATGACAGTCTGTTCTGTTGAGTGAAAGGTTTATTTTGCTTGCTTTTCTTCATCTTTCTATGTGGGCCTACCATTGCAAGGGAGACAAATCTACTTTTCCTCTCTTGAGGATTGAATATTATATTTACATTTACTCTTGTATGCAGTAAAGAAATGGCTGCCCACCCAAAAGTTTGAAATTTGAATTATTGACATTTCATATCAATCTGTTAGGATTTACTCTAAATTTCTGTGTCAGGTTGTCATTTTAGGAAAGTGCTTTCCTACTCCATTGTTTTTTATCACTATATTTTAGTATGTTGACTACATGTACTAACAGTTGACTTTTGCGATGTGCATATATTTTATGACACATTTGGTCCTCATTAATGAAATCATTTGGTGACAGGACTGAATTTGTATAATATAGAAAATAAAGTCATCACTTTCTAGATGAAAAAATATGGCATTAGAATCGTAAGAAAAATAAGACATTATATGACCATTCTTTGTAAATTAAGAAAAATAAAAGACATTATATGACCATTCTTTGAAAATTAAGAGACCACTGCAAAATAATTACATTGAGACAACCTCCCTACAAACAAAACAACAAATAAGTAATACCTCTTTAAAGCTTTTTTTTCAGTCGTGCATTGATGTGTTCTTGGTGCTGCATAAAGTTTTGTCGATGGAGCTTGATAGTCAAGTAGGTAAGATGTTGGACTTCCAGTCAGGTCTAGGTTCGATCCTGCCTGGGTACCACCCGTCTAGTGGGTAAAAGATGGAGATTTTTCTGATTTCCCACTTCTGGTGACCAGCCCCCTTTTCCAAGCATCATGCTGTGCCACACCTGCTGATGACACTGAATCTCATTCTGCATGTCATGTGATCAAATTCCATAGCAGTGAGGCTCACTCTGGCACTGCCTTCTATACTGCTACTAAAAAGTGCTTTCAGATTTGCTTGTGCTACTTTCATTGCTGTTGTTTGTGTGTTTGCAAGATTTATTTTTTACATTTCTGCTTAGTTTGTAGAGAAAAGTGTATTGAAACTGTGTCCCATTGAATTTCTTCAATTGACTCTTATTATTTTTGAATTACTATTTTGCAAGGTTGAGACGATATCAGATCATACTTATGTTGAACGCTTGGAATGTGTGAATAGTTTGTGTTCTTTATGTGGTGAGAGAGTGCAAAGAAAGGTGAAAGATAAACTTGTGAATTTTTAACTGCTTGCGAGCTATACCACTGTTCTCTAGTCTATGTTCTTCATGATATCGAGGTAAAACATGACATGAAAAGCAAACACCCCAAAGGACTGTGTAACAAGTGCAATCAGCTGCTTATTCACTGCAGATCTATTTGTCCTTCTGCTGCGTTTATTGATTTCTTGATAATGACATCTCTAACAAGTAAAGTCAGTTGATCTTTTGATCTGACAGTATAGTAGGCCTACCAATTACTGCAGCAGGTTATGACCTTGTATACCCTCAAACTAAATGGTCCACAGTAAACAGCCACACTGCCAGGTTAACGTGTTCAGGCCTGCTGGTGCCAAAACCCCTGAATACACACACAGAACATCAATCATACACAGTAAAGAACCTGTAAATCATGTCATTGTTGGATGTTTTGTGGAAACTATGAAAATATGTACTGTGCATACCCACTGAAGATGATGGAATATGTAGACTATGTAGCAGTATACTGCCTGCACAGTGTTCGCAAAACAAGAAAAATTCAAATGGGGGGGGGGGGGGGGGGTAAAAAGTGAAAAAAGTTGTGGTGTGAGTGACTAGTGCAGGGAGCATGCACACTGAAAGTAGAGGAAGTTTTCTGCTTTTCTGCTGTATTGCTTTGAGTCAACTTGCTTTGTAAACACATGAACACTATTAGTTTAATATTATAATAACTAATAATTCATCTGATCCCTGGCATTGTTGGTGTACAGAATCAGGGGTTGGTGGAGGCAGTCAGCGAGAAATGATGCGTCTGAAGAAGACTAATCAGCAGCTGCATGAGGAAAACAATCTGCTCAAACTCAAAGTAGACATTCTTCTGGACATGGTGAGTTGTAGTTGTTTTATTCTCCTGATGAGTTATGTGACCAAGCATGCTGTCATTATGACAGCTTGACATGTTTACTCTTTACAGAATGATGCAAATTAAATGAGTGATAAACACTGTTCTTTTTTAGTATCTCGGTATACTTAAAGGCACAAGCTTTCACTCATGCCCCCCCCCCCCCCTCCAAAATAAGCTTTCACGTACATGCACACACCACCCCAAAAAAAACCAAACCAAAACAAAACAACTAAAAAAAACCCAAGCTTCCGCACAAACTCAAAAAGCCCTGTCATAAACAGATTTTCTTTGCCACAGACTTGTGACTAGTTTATGAGCAAGTGGGAACAAGTTAATTGATGTATAAAAACTAATGTAAAATTATGTAAATGTAAGGATGACTGGTATATTTAATGCTTTTTTTTTCTTCTTTTGCAGCTGGCTGAAATTTCTGCCGTGTCACATTTCCATGAAAACGAATTAAAGCAGCTACGCGAGGCCAAAAACAAACGCAGATGAATATAGTAACCCTTTATCAGAAGCAACACAATTAATGTTCAAGCATGCGTGGAAGTGTGGATGTGATTATACCAGTGAACGTTCAGTCTTAGAATTTTTTATGCGATAAATGTAGTAAATGCAAAATGGAATCCATTAATTGATGATTTTTGATAGCTGATGCTGATGTGAGAAGGAAAAGAGAAGCACAAGTGGAAGAGGAAGGGGTGGAGATATGGAAGATAATGAAACCATTGTAATATTTTTATCATCATTCCACCTTCAAAAGCTGGTTCATGTGTGTCTGTAGGATAAATGGATGAGTAATTAATGAGTGTGTATATATTGTGTGGGGTGGGGTGTGTGCTGTGTGTGTGTATACATACCCCCCTCTCTCTGTCTTTCTCTCTCTATATATATATATACATATGTATGTATTCATACACACACATACACATGTACACACACACACAGAAACACACAAATGAACTGATCTTTTGACAGACCATGTGTGATGGACTAAAACAAATATCTTCTTTCACAGCATATTTTCTTGAAATTTGGCTGTTAAAAACTTTTTAAAGTTTCAATTTTGAGCATCTTATGATCCACCTGTAATTAGTCATCTTTGATGATGCATTCTTTGACAAATGCACGGAGTGTACAGATACAGCTAATGTAAATGAAATTTAAATGATTTTCTGAAAAGAAGAAAAATGCAAGACAAATGTTAAGTAGCCCCCCCCCCCCCCCCCCCTACTGATTGACAGTGAACAAATTCATTGGTCAAGGAACCACGAGGCAGATGTAATTCTGTGACATTGTTGTCTGTCGGTCCTGTAATTTTAGATGAATATTTATTGTTTTGTTTGTATGTGTGCTTCTTGGACAGAAGTATTTTTTTTCTCATTTATTTATTTGTATTCTATACTGTAGTAAAATTATGCCAGCAAGTGTACATGTATATAACCATTTTTTTTTGTGTTATAGTGAAACCATATTTTGTGTGTGTGCGTGCAGGTCTGTGTGCATGCGTGCATGCATGTGTGTGTGTGTGTGTGTTTTTACATGAGCATGTGTCCTTGTTGGTATGTATCCCTTTTGGTGTGTCTCTGTGGATGTGTGTGCATGTGTATAATGCACATATACCAGTATATTGTAAAACTGTTCTTGTTGATTACTTTCTTCAGCGTTTTAGTTTCAAAATAATGATTTTGTCTTCTGTGTTTATTTAATGGATAATGAAGCAAGTGAAATGTAAATGTAGAAAAAGGCATTTGTGATTATAATATTTATGAATAATAAATCATTCCCTTAAATAATGAGATTTTTTTTTTTTTGCTGCTTCTTTTCTTGGTTTCATTTGTGTGTGTGTGTGTGTGTGTGTGTGTGTGTGTGTGTGTGGTGTCTGTGTGCACACACCTGCTTGCACATTCTTGCACGAGTGTTATAACAAAAATAGCAACATTTTAAAGTAATCTTAATTATTAACGAATGAACAAAACTTTTTTGGACAAAACCAGAAATAATTAAATCCCATGCACACAAGCACATAAACTCAAAAGGTTTACTTCTTTATATTTAATGCATAAATACCAGCAACATTTAAAATACAGTAAAAGAACGGCACTCACTCAAACAGTTTTCATTCAATGTCTGTGAAGAATAAAGCATTGAATACACAGTTGAATGTTGATCCTGACTTTGCAACACAAAAATGATAATCTTACTAAAACTCCAAGACCACTGGCTTCACAAAGTAATGCGAAAACAATAGTCCATCCTTTGTGGTCAAACAATCTAAAATAAGTTTCCCTCACGTGACTTACAATGTTACTTTTTGATTATGCGGGGTTGACAGTCAAGTCATTAATGTATGAAAAGGGAAAAGTTATCTTTTTGGTCACATATTGTGAAAAAGGGAAGATTATCTTTATCTGGTCACTATATTGTTCAATGGAAAAGCTTATCTTATCTGGTATTATATGTATGAAAGGGAAAGTTACCTTATCTGGTCACTTATATTGTTATGAAAAAGGGGAAAAGATTATCCTTATCTGGTCACTTATATTGTTATGAAAAAGGGGAAAAGATTATCCTTATCTGGTCACTTATATTGTTATGAAAAAGGGGAAAAGCTTATCCTTATCTGGTCACATATATTGTTATGAAAAAGGGGAAAAGTTATCCTTATCTGGTCACTTATATTGTTATGAAAAAGGGGAAAAGCTTATCCTTATCTGGTCACTTTATATTGTTAGAAAAAGGGGAAAAGATTATCCTTATCTGGTCACTTATATTGTTATGGAAAAGGGGAAAAGACTTATCTTTATCTGGTCACTTATATTGTTATGGAAAAAGGGGAAAAGCTTATCCTTTTCTGGTCACTTACATTGGAATGAAAAAGGGGACAGATTATCATTTTCTTTGGATCACTTACACTGGTATAAAAAATGGGAAAAGCTTATCCTTTTCTGGTCACTTACATTGGAATGAAAAAGGGATAAGATTATCATTTTCTGGTCACTTATATTATGAAAAAAGGATAAAGAATATAAAAATAATTTTCTGATAAACTGGAAATCAAAAGTGGAGAAAATAAAACTCCGATCGAAAGAAGCAGAAAAACGACAGTCGCCTTATTACCATCACTTTACAATCACAGGATAACTTTGACCTTTCTTTTCATAACTACACAAAATATTTTTTAATTATAATAAACCCTGCAAATACAGAATATTATCAGAAGTTTTTCTCGATTGGTCACTATATCTTCAGGGAATCAAACTTTTTTCATCTGACCGTGCAGGTAATCAAAATCACTGCAACATCAGTCTCTTAAATTTTGCAGGAAATTCTGATGAAACAAGGTAACATATGAATGCAGCCAAAGTCATGTATCAAATTAGCATGAGATATCTCATTCTGATGCTTACATTTACAATTGTAGGCTGGTCATAAATGGTTTTAGAATAAAAGTACACATACTACAATTTAAAGTTCAGCACAATATTTGATCCTAAATTTATAACACAAGTTGAAAGTGTTAAAAATTTACTTTAACTGATAGACTAAAACAAGACAAACCGTCAACAAAGAAATCAAAATCACTGATCACAGAATGACACAACTCTGATGGATGCAATTATTTCTTTGTTTAAAAAGACAAGAACAAATGATGCAATTTTTTTTGTTTAATTAAAAAAGGATGAGAACAAAAAAAAGAAGTAAGATTTATACAACTTATTTAATCAATGTACAGCTGCTGTCATCTTGCTTAGAACATGTATTTGATCAGTGACATGAACCTGAAGTGATTAAAAAAAATGGAAAAATTTCCTTTCCTAATTTTCATTTTTAAAAATGAGATACTTATTTGGATCAATGCATTAACATCTGTCCATGAGTATGAGTAAATGTGTTGGTAAGGATCCCCCCCACCAGCAAATTCCAGAGCTTTTAATACATCAACATGAAATAGCTTCCTTATAAAAATTTCAATTAAAATACTCCATACAGAAAGAAGAAACCTCTTACATTACGATTCTTTGCATTGCACTGCTTTGAAAAATTGCAGTATTATAATTTTTCAAGTAAAACTGTTGTCAGATCTAAATTCATGAAAACATCAACAACAACAAAACTGTTACAATGTGTTAGAAACAGCTGAAAATACTTGCTGAAACTCTTGTATTTCTAGTCACCAATGTTTAAATAAGCTATACCAATTCAAGGGTGGTGGTGGACAGGGATTCTGATTAGAATGTGGCAAGTAACTAAAATTTAGCAAGTATTACTTATCTTATACAAAATACAACAAATGATTCAGAGTGTACATGCCACAGCTTAGTCTGCATCATTTTCGAATTGTTTTCATGAAGATTGACCGGTCCAAATAGTAAAGATAGATCAGCCAAAATCCAGGCGCACAACCACACATGCTTGTAGACTGCTTGCAGTTTCTTTCTTTGAATCCCCAATTGCTATTATGTCCTGTTGGCAAATTTCCTTTGCATGACTCACACAGATTGTGTCTGAAAATTGTATCAGCTGTCTTTGTAAGGACATGTTTTTTTGGTATGACCCTCATCCCCACATAAACCACAGCGGCGAGGTCGTCTGGTGGTGGTGGTGGTGATACTGCTGTCATTGTTTGACTTTCTTTTCTGTCCTCCACCACCACCTGTTGCTCCTCCCCTGCCCCTGCCACGGCCTGCTTGGTTGTTGCTAAATGTGCCACCACCATGACTTCCACCTTAGAAAAATAAACAATTGAATAATTGAAAAGTGATTTTTCACACATCAGTATACTGGACAACAGCCCAAGGTGATAATATTCACAAAATGCAGAGTAAAAATATGTTAACTGGGATTTTACTGTTGATAAAAATATACGCTTTCCTCTGGTTAAGAGAGAAAAAAAAAAGAAAAGAGAAAACAAAATACATGACTCAAAATAGTTTCAGTCTTAAAGTTTATTCTTTTTGGAAACAGTTATTTTTATGTGCAGTTTTTTTTATTACATTGTTGTTGGAGCAGAGTTCCAGAGTACATATTATCTAAAAAAATAAGTATAACAATCTTACTTAATAAAAAACTTTGCTTCAGTAAAATGTAAAAATAATAGTTAATCCTTGGTAATATGGCAAACAATCGAATTGACTGATGAAGCATGGTCACATAGTCAATCATAGGAAGTCTGGGATACAGTCTGATTCCATTTCATGCTGTGGTCTACCAGGTCAGGTGAATAAAGAAGAGAACTGAAATGTACCTGCAGCTTTATAAGGATACCATTTCATGTGAATGAATAAGAGAGTTTAACCTGTTCATCACTGCTCCAGTGCACAGCTGCATGCTCCTTATGCAAGCACAACACAATATAGCCTCAGAGTAACGACATTAAAACCCTTGTAACTTTGGACTTACCATCAATCTTGGTCATGCCTCATGCAGAATGCAGTAGTGCAAATAGATTATATCATTTGGATGGACTACAGATGCTTCCAACTATTGGACACTTGTTGACTAGAGCCAACTGCTATCAACTCTTATGATCTAGCTACCAACTACAATCAACCCTGATGATCAACCCTAATCACCAATTACAATCAATGCTGATGATCAACACTAGTCACCAGCTACAATCAACTTGGATGACCAACTCTTGTCACCAACAACAATCAACTCTTCGATGATCAACTCTAGTCACCAAATACAATCAACTCTGATGATCTACAACAACCTAGTCACCAACTACAATAACCCCATGATCAACCTTTAGTCACCAATTACAATCAACCCCGATGATCAACCCAGTCACCAACTACAATCAACTCTGATGATCAACCCCAGTCACCAATTACAATCAACTCTGATGATCAACCCCTGTCACCATTACAATCAACCTGATGATCAACACTAGTCACCAGCTACAATCAATTATGATGATCAACTTTGTCACCACTACAATAAACTGATGATCAACACTAGTACCAACTACAATCAACTCTGATGATCAACACTAATCACCAGACTACAATCAACTGATGATCAACACTAGTCACCAGCTACAATGAACTATGATGATCAACACTAGTCACCAGCTACAATAACTATGATGATCAATTCTAGTCACCATTACAATAAACTTGATGATCAACTACTAGTCACCAACTACAATCAACTCTGATGATCAACACTAGTCACATACAATCAACTTGATGATCAACACTAGTCACCAATTACAATCAACTCTGATGATCAACACTAGTCACTCAATTTACAAATCATAACTCTGATGATCAACACTAGTCACCAGCTACAATCAACTCTGATGATCAACACTAGTCACCAGCTACAATCAACTTTGATGATCAACACTAGTCACCAGCTACAATCAACTCTGATGATCAACTCTAGTCACCAGTTACAATCAACTTTGATGATCAACTCTAGTCATCAAATACAATCAACTCTGATGATCAACATTAGTCACCAACTACAATAAACTTGATGATCAACACTAGTCACTGATTACAATCAATGCTGATGATCAACTCTAGTCATGAACTCTAATCAATTCCTATGATCAGCCCTAGCCACCAATTCTGATCAACCCCAATGATAAACTCTAGTTACTACAAGTGGCAAAAAGGTTAAAACATGCCTGAAGGCTCATCAGCCCACTGGAAAAATCCACAGCCTTCTGCCCTGGGCTTGGGGCAGCCGTAGAACTCTCTGCCAGTGTTGGGTCCTTCCTTCTGTACCGTCAGTCTGCACACACAGCAGGGTCAGTGTTTAACTGCCAATCTCTCTTTGATGTTGACAGATTAAGAAAATAAGTCACTAATCTAATTTTTAAGTTGCCGCTCTCTGTTAACCCGCTCTGGATTAAATCACAACTGCTTTTCACACAAATCTGTGTGCAGGAGATCTGTGATGTCTTTGAGTGTAATCCCATCCTGCGACACAAAAACTGTTTGCTGCCCATCTTAATTAATGCTCCATTCATTCTGATGGTATCAGCTTAGTATTATGGTCCCTCTCTGTTTCAGTTTCAAGACCTTGGTAGTGCTTAGGGTTTTGCACAGGCTTAGGAAGTCTGCCAGATTATCATAAAACTGTCCAAGCACAATGAATCCCTCTTTAACAAACACAGATTCACACACATAATACTGAAAAATAAAATCGTTAACCTGATAATTCTGACTAACAGAAATGAACCATCAAAACAGAAAGTACAAGCAGAAGAATCAGAGGGAATGCTACTACACAATCATACTGAGTGGTGATGTAAAATTCACTATTCTGTCACTTGTGTACCGATTTTGTCCTGACACATACTTTAACTATTAGTGACACATCCCACTGAAATAAGTGTGGAACATAAATCTGCGCATCACATATACCTTGTGCATAATAGTGAAGATATGATTCACTTAGCACCATCCTAGTATATTACTATCACTGAAATGACACTTCACAATATGTTATACTTCTTGTTGGTCCAACTGTGCAGCAAATGTCTCTCTCTTTTTCTTCTTCTCAATTCTCTCTTTTCATTTCTAACAAAAGGTAGCCTGAGACACTGACCTTCTAGCAGGATTGCCACAATTACACTGTACGCTGTCGGTGTTGGAAGGTGGTGGAGGAATTCTGGAGTTGTTCCTGGTGGCACTGAAACTGCATATAACAAAACCATCAATAATAATTCTACTTTCACCTATATAACAACATACATACAAACCAACCCAGCAGAACAGAAAGAAACCAAATCATCCTGACAAAGGAAACTTACGCCACTTTATGCCATTAAGCAGAAATAATTTTTCCCTTGAAATCTTAAGTATTCAGTAAAATATATCAAATTAAATGTCCATACAGAGATCGACTGAGAGCGAGATTTCTTTAAATATTTTCCTCCATTTGAATATTGACAAAATGACTAACAAATAAAAAAAACCCCAAAAACATGAAATGCAATGAAAAGCACGCTACTAGGATTTGATAGAAGGAAAAAGATACTAACCCAGAGGAGGAACTCCCACTGCCTTGCTCGTCAGCCCACAGGAAAAAGTTACAACCTTCACCTTGGGGCTTACGACACTTGTAAAACTGTCGACCTACAACAATCATGAAACACTTCACACACTTCCTTATTTTGTAAATTTCTACCATCAATTCAAACATGGTAGTTTTTCATAATGTTTTATGTACTTACATCCAAAACAATTTCATATCAAGAAACTTCAGAAAAGCCAAAACTGGGAAAGACATGTCACAACACTTGTGTCAAAACCATCTCAATCATTATCTTTTAGTTTCATACATCTTGATAAAAAAGGAAGCAGTAAGTCATTAGATTATGTTTCACATACACAATGATGAATTTCAGAAGCCAAAGGAAAGACTGGAAATAACAAAGAAAATGGCCTACAGGCAAAAATATCCATCTGTCTGATTACACAATGGATGCACTGGTTAAAGACTGTGTTGGATGTGAAACAATGTCAAATGTAGCTGAACAGGTCGATTCTTGAGTGGCAGTCCTTGACACAGGTGATGCGCACGAACTCTGATAGCTGTGGCTGGGTGGTTGCTGCTGCAGCTTTCCTACTCTTTCTTCTATCAGTCAAGTTCATTTTTCCTCTGCAATGATATTGCCTGCAAATACAGCATGTCACCAGGACCATGATTTGCATGTCTACTCCCAGATCAGAGCCTGGAATTGCTAAGAAAAAAAAAGAGGAAACTTGTAGGGGGGTCCGGGGGCATGCTCCCCCGGAAAATTTTTAAAATCAAGACTAAAATCTGTGCATTCTGAGGCATTCTGGAGACAAATTTAAAGGCATCTAACACACTGAAAATCACAATGAATATCAGTCAAAAGAGTATTTAATAAACATTGGGCACAAGATCAGGATCCATCATACACAGCAGATCGTTTCAGTGTGTTCATACACAGACATATTCATCTGTTTTTTTCTTTTCTTTTTTTTTAAGTATGGTCGTCGATTTTTTTTTAACGCGAAAAATATTTTTTTGCGCGATTTTCGATTTGATTTGAATCTTTTTTCCGCGACGAATTCCAGGCTCTGCAGATACTGGGAGACTTCAGGCCACCTTTGCAATTGTCCCTGTATCACAGCAGTGGGTGCCCTGTGAGCTGGGGCCTTGCAGTGAGCTCTCTGCACCAGATATATGCGGCCATCCTGCATGCGGTGGACATGGCCCAAGTCAGCACCCTCATCAGTGTAAAGAAGGCACACATGCTTGGCATGCTGGCCTGGTCCAGAATGTCCTAGTTTGCCACATGGTTCTTCCAGGAAATTTTCAAGATCTGGCACCAGAACTGCAGGTGGCAGCTGTTGTGGTGGTTTGTCTCACTGCCATAAAGAAGGGCACTACGCATGTAGGCTCGGTACATTTCAATCTTGGTGGCTGTGGTGAGCGTGTTACTTTCCCACTCTCTTGGAAAGCTTGGCCAAGACAACGGCATCATTCCCTATCAGCATGTTGAGTTCTGAGCTGAGGGACAGGCAGCTGATGACTGTCAATCCCAGACAGGTGAACTTGTTTACCACTTGAGGGATATGGTCGCTGATGCTGATGCTGGGACTGATGCTTTGTCCCATGATCTCTGTCTTCTTCAGACTGATGACAAGGGCAAACTTTTGGCAAGCATGCACTAGGGAGCTGACGGCTTCTCGAGAGTATGAGAGGCAATGTGTGAGATGTTTAGGTGGCATTATCGGTGAAGATGTCCCAATTCAGGACCTGACACACTTTGGTTTTTGTTCTTAAGCCTGCAAGGCTGAAGAGCTTGCTGTCGGATCTAGTGCGCAGGTGCACTCCATCATCAGATGCTCTGAAAGCGTAAAACAGTACAAGGGATAAGATCCTGAAGAGCTTCACGGAAAAGATGCAGCTCCGCTTCATTCGACTTTGAATGGGGAATGCTCTGAGTATGATCCATCAAAATGCACTGTCCCCTGCATGGTGTCACAGAAAGAGAAGATAAGATTCAGCAGATTCAATGGACATGCAGTCTTCTTCAGAAGTGAGAAGAGGCCTCATCTGCAAACAGAGGCGCTATCTGCTAACAAAGTCAAAAACTTTGGTCAGATTGATGAAGGCAAAGGTGTACAGACTGCCTCTGTTACTGGCCTTTCTCCAGTAGCTGTCTTGAGTGAGAAGGTCATACTGATGGTGGATTTTTCTGCTCTGACATTACACTGGGACTTGGGGATACAAGCGATCTACTAGTGTTTACATACTCTTCAGAACCACTCAGAAAAGACTGAAAAACTAAGACAGCACACAACAACAACAACAGCAACACCAGGCAAAAACATGAATAGAAAAAAAACAACACAAAAAACCCCAAGCCCACACATCCTTGTGTCAATATGAAAAAAAAAAATTCACCCCCCCAGTAATCTATCCTCCCCCCCTTCTTTTTTGCAAGGAAAACGACTGAAAGAGAGAAGAATAGCAACATTAAAAATACTCCACACACTCAAAATATACACACATAAATGCATGTATGCATGCCATACACACACATAAACAATTAACACACCATGATACCCAAACTATTCAAGTCAAGCCAGGTTATTCACACTACACAGAACATAAAAAGATCTTGCAATGTGTACCTGTGTTGGGCCCCTCCTTGCGCACTGTCAGCTGAATGGCATCATCCCCACAGATGCACACAATGGCTGAACCCCCACCACTACCGTCATCTCCTCCAAAACTGTTGTTCCAGTTTGTGCCAAGGTTGCTGTTCCTTCCCTGTCTGTTCCCCAATCCTCCAGCACCACCCATGCTGCTGAAGGAACTGTGGCTTCCTCTTCCAGATCCGTCGACTGTGCCGCCTCTAGAACCACCGGTTCCTCTTCCTCCAGTGCTCCCCATTCCTCCTCGGCCACCTCTGTTCCCTGATTCGCCCCTGCCACCACCACCCACACCCGGCCTCGTCAGATTGCCACTGACTAAGCCCAGGGGTAGGCGGGAGGAAGAGTTCTGGTCCCTGCCTGCACCCATTCCACTGCCTCTTCCATTGGTATTGTTGGTAAAGTTTTGTGGTGAGGTCCCTGGTCCTGTGAAAGTGGTAAAGTTCCTGGTGCTGTTGTTGTTGTTGTTGCTGCCTGGTCTGTGGTTGTTGTTGCCGGCTGAACTGGTGGAAGGTGGTCGCTGAAGTTGGTTTGACTGTGAGGGTGTTGCTGAAAGGTATCACAAACATGACAAAATTACAAGTAAATCAGATAGAAAACTATTGTCTTGAGTACAAAGGTCAACATTATTATTTGGAAAACTCTACGATCTCTTGAATTGCAGCTGATATATGTATAACAAAAAAAAAAAGTCTACCAACAAAAGACACACACATTCTGACAATAAGCACTTATGCCAGCAATAAGGGAAGACAGTGTTCCTAAGTTCTTTTTTTCTTTATGTGTCTGCTTATACTATTACTGGTGTTGTGCAGAAATGTAGATGATGGTCAGAAGTAAGCGGGAAGGCCTGATGTTAAGACACCTCATGTAAAGTCAAGATCTCTTCTAAGCCATCAAGTAAGGTCTTCCTTGATATGCCTCTCTTTTTAACTCCAATTATTTTTTTGCTGTACGCTGGTGGGGCTGCATTCCTGTCAGATGACTAAACCATTTGTCTACTGATGAATATGAAGGTAAGCTGAAATTATTCCCACTGTTTCTCAAATCTTGGGTGTTTCTGATTAGGTTGCATCAGGTCCTGTTGACAGCTCTTCTCAAATAGCATGTCACACAAGCCAAAGGTGGTAATTCTGTACACCAGGAGCTGGTCAGAGTCCATCAGACCTGGCACCGATACTTGAGTGTGGGGATGAGTATGGAACTGATGCACTTGGCATGGGAAAACTCTGTGATCCTTAGCTTTGCTAAGTGGTGTGCAGTTATCAAGCCAAAACATGATGGTTTTATTCAAATTGATTATTCACGTATATTTCAGTTCCCTCAGCTAAAACCATGAAATATACTCATGTCCAAAGAAAGCAGACTGCTCATTTAAAGTATCGTCACTGTGCACTGAGCTAGTCATTGCAACTGTGAAATAATTTCCTTTTTGGCTTTAAGAAAATTTCAACTTCTTGTATCCCACTGTGACAATCTGTAGATCTACTGATCTTTAAAAACCAGTTAATTTCATAGACGTATCTGTCTGGCACAAAAGCCACAGAAAGAAAATGATGCATTATCCATACTATTCACTATGACTGGCAAACAAAAAGCACAGAGACATAAATCTCACCATTTGTATTCCTGGCATTAGCAGTGAGCTGTCGACGTATTCCAAGAGATTCATTCAACATTTCATCACAACCCCCAATACAGCCCGTGAAACTGAAAAAATTCATAGAGATATTTGTCTTGGTAAGCAGACAGCATGTTTCATTTTCTTAAATAAATTTCCTGAATTCATCTCTTGAATGGACATACTATTTCTATAGCTGACCAAAACCATACTGTATGCACACACACACTCACACAGAGAAAATTCACTATCTACACGTGTACTGCTTAACAATATATCAATATTAACCCCTTGACCGCTGAGGCTGTCTGAACTAGGTCAATGACCCAGTACTGTGTGAAGCATTGCTAATAAAACCTACAGGCAAAAAAAAAAAAAAAAAAAATCATTATTGTCATCATTGTCCATGTATCATTTTCACTTCTACTGCTTGAAATTTCATGAGAAATACAAACTGCCAGTATTTCTGAAAAGCTTTATCAGGTGTGAACCAATGCTTCCTTGCTATGAGAAAATATGAACTTTGTGCCACAGAGATTGAGGGAATGCTTACACCAGCTGCCAACCTTTTTCAAACACAAAGAAACACCATATGTTACATTCCAATGGGAAGGGAAACAACTCTAGTTTGTGATGGTGTGCTTATTATTTGCGCGCAAATGCAGGCAATTTATTGGCAAAGACCAGTATGGTCTGTGATGAGTGGTTCATCATCGCACTGTACACAGCTTTGCAGATGAGGGTCCAGCAAACACAATCAAGAGAAGTTCAGGAGACACAGTCAAGAGGTTATCATTTCTACTATAAATTTGTTAACTTTTCTTTAAAGTGTGAACCAATTCATAAATTTGAATAAAAGATTAATCAATTTTTTTTCTGAAGTTCTGTATGTTTGTAAACTGGATTCAAGACCATAAAAGCTGAAGGTTAAGAGCAAGATGCGATATAACAAATAATGAGAACAAACAGTAACAAATTCAAACAAGCAGATAAACAAAGAATATCATATCAATTCAACTGGCACCACATACAAAATACAAGCAAAGGCAAATCCTACTTGCAGTGAAAAGCAAATATTCAACAAAGATCAAAGCATCAGCATTAGCAACAGAGATGAGTCTGCCACCTATCATTAACTGTTTGTATGAAAACAAAAAATATTTAAATACTAACTATAATAAATAACTGATTACAGCATTATGTTGTTGAGCTTCTTATCTTGTCTCAATGTCTCTCAAAGGATGTTAATACAGTAACATTTGTTGAATAAACATTTACAAAATTAGATTTTCCAAACAAGCATTGCCAAGTCAAAAGCATGATCTGTCTTATGTGAAGAACTTACTTGTTTGGAATGATGGGAGGCACAGTGCCAGACTGAAACTTGAAGCGGATCAAGTGGACAGGCCCAGGCTGACACTGTCACAAACACACTGACATACATTCAGATGGTAACTCAGACGGACAAATAGACAAAAACACAATAATACAGTGATGGCAACACACTTACATATGAGAAGGTAATAGCAACACACTGATAAACGAAATGACATATAGTAAGATGGATGCCAAGGCCAATGTCATGGCTTGCTTTCTTGGGTTCCTGATACACTGTGAGAAGATGGGTGCATGTAAAAATCTGTTGGTGTACATGCACACATAGGGAAAAAAATAGAAAGACAGTGGAATACATACATGGTGGCCTCTTGTATATCATCACATAGACTAACCACCATTGACCACATATTATAGAAAAGCAGGAAGATTGCCTCCTGACGCTGCATCAAAAACCACAAAATCTCTCACCATGGCACCAACAAGTGGACTTTTAGGAGACAGATTTCTCCTTCATTGAGTCATGTCTTTTACTCCGCTGTTGTTGCCCTTACCACTGCATCAGTCAGACTGAGAGACCAGCAGAGAAAGACAGAGAAGACAGCGACAATGTCACAAGTCTCTAGCTCCACAGTTGCCCTTTGTACTTCACCAGACAGACAGACTAGAGAAGACAGCAACAATGTCACAAGTCTCTTGCTCCACAGCTGCCCTTTGTACTTCACCAAGCAGACTGACTACAGCCACAATTACATCCGAGTGTGAACTCCAACACAAATGTCCAAACTCACAAAAATGCTCATAGTTTTCACAAGCACAAACCAGTTATTCCATGACCATGTTTTTTTTCAAAAAGTCACTATGTGACTCAGCATGAGATGCAAAACTGCAAGGTACAAGGTATGGTGGAAAAAATTTATATGTAAAGAGGCATAACACATTACTAACTCTCAAAGAGAGACTCATCCTCGAGTGTCCATAATGCAAATAATTATCTCTGGTATTGATAAAATGAATGTGGATTGCGACTACATTTGTATTTCTGCTTTAAATTAATTGCTACGGTGCATTTCTGATCACACGATTAAAAATTTTTTTTCTTTAGATTGCATTTCAGATTTGCACTTGCACAACAATGTATTGGTTTGACTGATAAGAGACTGAGAAAATACTGACTATATCACATGTCTCTTGCTCCACTGTTGCCTCCAGTACTCCATCAGGAAACCAGACAGCATTACGGCAGGTTGGTAGTTTGTGCAGCCAATGTAAAATCTGAACAATAAAACATTCATTGTATCGAAACAGTCCATCAGGTTTGATTGTAACCTTAGCACGACAGTATGTTAAAACTATGCAACATTTCATAGAAGAAACTTCAAAGCATTCAATAAAAACAAAGGCTGAAATGCTTTTCTACAAAATATATCATCATAATTTTCTTTTGAGAATGAATAAAGAAACACTGTGAATAATACTGAATTGTATTTTATAATATTCAATGAATATTGAATTGTATTTTATTACATTCAATGACATCTGGTTTGGAGAATTTTCTCTGTTTTGTTTGATTGTTTGGATGGATGGGTTGGTCTTACTCTAATACAAAAATGAACGCAATCAATGAAAAAAACCTTGATGCTCAAAAAGTAAGGTTATAATACCATTCATTTTTAAAAGAATTAAAAAAAACAACCCATAAACACTAAAAACAATACAGATCATATCATTTGTAACCCACTCCGACAATAAGTGTAATTTGGCCGTTATGGAATTTTGACATCACTAAAAACTAGTTTTTCAAGTTTCATTTCACATATGATCTTTTTTAATCTCCCTTAAAAAAAAAAGTGAACTATTTCATATTGACAGGAAAGGGAGATATGTCTGTGTGTGTGGTAAGATTTTCTCAGCTCTTAATGGATGTATAATAACCAAACCTGGGTCAAAGGCATGCATTATTGAAGAGTTGTGAATGCATGTCTGGAAGTCATGACAGCAAGGTCAAGACGTGCCTAAAATCAGCGCTCTTTCAGAAATACATGTGAGCAGTACTTTCTCGTAAACTTCTTGGAGTAACTGAATCTATTTTCTTTGTTGTGTCAGCCCTACCACTGCCCTCACTTCACGTCAAGTTTTACTTCAACTGATTTTTCTTCAATGTCACAGTGACCTTGACAAGTACAAAATTTGGATTATCCTATGAGCAGCTAGGTTTTTAATTGAAATTTCACAGCTGTATACATTTGATTATTTTGATTTTTCGCAGAGTAATTATACGCATATGGGCAATCTTAATTGCTGTACAGAGATGCTGAAGCCATGAAAATACAGTGTTCATTATATACGTCATGTCATGTGTGTGAAGAAAAACATAACCATTAAAAGGTAAAGTGAATATAATCGTGGAAGTTTGGATGAATAGGGTATAATTCCAAGATGACGACTACAAGACTGTTAAAATGTACATACTGATACATATCTCTTAATCACCAAATGTAATCAATTTTGGTTTGTCGGATCACAATTTCCAATAAAATCTGAGTTTTATTGACCTAGGACTACTTTCAAGGTCGCCTGTACTTTTGTTACCTACATGACATAAAAGGAAAAATATCAATACATTCAGACCTTCCAGTGTCTTTATATTTACACCACTCAAAAAGATCCGTTTTCAAACATTTTGCCTGTTTAGCTTTTAAAAACGCTTCACTGTTTTTGCATTTGCTTTTTCAAAGTCCAGTACAACTTTACTTTTTAGTAACAGAACTATTCATTTTTCTATTACTCTATACTGATACAGTAAAGCTGCAGTTATATGTCCAGTGTTATGACTATAAATGATCCATTACAAGAAACAGTGATTTCTACCACTGGCATGAACATATCAATTAACCAACTACTATGTGGCCCTGAAGCTTTCTAAAATAAAATAAAGAAATGTTACTGTACAATCACAACCAGAAACACAAAATTAACATGACCACAATACAATATTCAATGGTTGTTCATAAGTTCTAATAATAGATTCAACATGTAAATAAGAAAACACAGCACATATGATGTTAACATTTTTGTTTGTCAGACTTTCTAAAATTCAGACAGGACAGATCCAAAACATGGTCAGCCTGTACTATCATTCTCTCGTATGAAAATACATGTGCAAAAAAAAAGTGCATGTGACCCTCCCAACCCCACCTCAACAATCTTGTATGCTGCGCGCGGCGCACGCACGCGCGCACGCACGCACGCACACACACACACACACACACATTTTCATACTTGTAGAAGTCACTGAAAAGAGGGATTTTCTTTTTTTCTTTTTCGTTCCAATCAAAAAGGGAAATTGTTTGAATGGCTTAACCATATTGTTGTTGTTTTTTTTAAAACTATTTTTTCTATCCCAACTTCATCACAACATTATGGCACTGATCTCACATGGCTTGTTCCTGCTCCACTATACACCACAAACCTCAAGTTCATTTTGTTGACATTCAAGTGCAAAGAAGACTACAGGAATAGGAGATGTCAAGCCACAATGGGGCCACCCACCAAGAACCTGCACTACTGCCATGTCACAATCAGTTAAATTCAACAGCGTCTGCTCTGGTTCAGGTTACTAAGGCCCATTATTATGCCCTCTGCACCGTCTACTTGTGCTCCCTACTAAAGACAGTAACTGTTTAACCACAGAGCCAGACCAAATGAGAGACCACCTTGCCCTAATATTATATGGTTTACAGCTATTTCAGATAAGAACTGTCGGGGCACCCATTTTGAGAAAAATGCTTTCAAAGTTGGGAGATCTGAAACGAATAAATCTGTTTATCTTCAGAATTCGCTTTGACAGATGAAATTTGTTAATGATCTCTGTTTTCTTCCTTCAGCTACCAATCTACTTATCTTCAGGATTCACTCTGAAGCTGAAATTTGTAATCATGCTTTTTTCCCCCCTTCAGATACAAATGAATACTTTGTCACTGAAGTTTCCTGTTTTGGCTTGATAAACAAGACAAAAACTGGTAATTTCAATATTTTCACACGAAAGAAAATGTGTTTATAGGCTCTTCTATACTTTAAAGTCTCAGTTTATCACATATCATAGAAAACTGGCTGCAGCAGACATAAACGATAAAAACACTCAAAAAACGGTCACATGACCTAAGTGACATTCTGAACCCATTCATGGCTGTATGATTTTTTTTACCTCTTGGTCAGAATAAGTCACAAACTGTTTTATGTGATACTACAAATTGTTACAAGGAGACATAATTGTTACAAGGATACATAATCCAATGGTGCTTGAAATCAGGCCATGCAACCAAACTAGATGATCGGCACTTTACCTCTTACACTTTTATGACTCTTGGTATATGGACATTTTACACAGACGTCTACAGGACACAAAAAGTTACAACTATACTGCATGCACTACTCACCCTTTTCCATCTTTCTTGGTTCTCAATGCCATGTTGTGTCCACACTTAGAACATGGCATCACCACACTCACAGTGCGAACTGCGCAACAACAAAACAAATCGAATAACTACAACGTCACGATCAATGTAAGATGTTCACTTCAAGTGGCTTCAGCTTCCTCAAGATAGAATATCAATCTCCTCTCAAGACCTTTCTCAAATATCAATATTTTGTTCAAGAGGATCTCGAAAAAAAAAAAAAAAATCTTAGTCTGAAAAGGGATGCAAGAGGGAATTGAGAAAAAGTTTCCAACATGAACAACAATGACAGAAAAAACCACTTGAAAACAAAAATAAACAAACAAATTCTGATTAGAGTAGTGTCTCATTAAAAAACACCAAACGAAAAAAAACACATTCTGGCTTAAGAGAGGTCTCAAGAGGGTTTATTTTTTTGTTATTGTTTCTTTTCTGCCCTATGTCATTGGTGCTGATCCCATGAAGCAAATTCTGGCTGTCCAAGATGATAATGAACATGCCACTAACCCCCAGCGCAATCGAAGTGTCAGTGCCAGGAAGCTCATAGGAGCCAGCAAATCAAGCCACTGTGGTGTCATCCACCAGAGCAGACCATCCCCCACTGCTGCCAAGTCATTCTAGTGGAGTTTGAAAGCGTTTGTTCTGATCCAACTTACCAAGGACACTGCCACCATGCCCCCTTCTAATGACAGTAATCATTCAGTCATGGTCCCAGACTGAGTAACAGACCTCCTGGAGGCTATACATTAACTGAGAGAAAATTGAAGTTGATTCTAGTAGGTACGCTTTATACATCAAACACAATCAGGTTACAACCAGCTTACATTTCTATATAAGGTCATGACTGCAGAAACCTCATTAATGCCTTAAGAATCTTTCTTGTTCTTGGGACATTCAATATCTGTTAGACTTTAAGTGTTACCTCTTTTGTTGTGCACAGTGAATGTGTGTGTGTGTGTGTGTGTGTGTGTGTGTGTGTGTGTGTGTGTGTGTGTGTGTGTGTGTGTGTGTGTGTGTGTTTGTGTGTGTGTGTGTGTGCGCGCACGCGTGTGCACATACATGCCCATGCGTGATACTGTGTGCTGTAACTGAATTGTAAGCAACTAAGAATAAAAATTTTAACTTGCCTGGATCAGCAGTGTAGGGCTGAGCTTCACCCAAGTACTGCGCCAATGCCTCATCCAGCTTCATAGCCTGATACATACACACACGGGCACACACACACACGGGCACACACACACACATGGGCACACACACATGGACACACACACACATACACCACACACAATGTCACCATCAGTACTAATAACAGTCATATAATCATACCCTCCTACCCCCTCAACAGGCTTTTGAGACAGAGGAATGATTTCAAACATAATGAGTAGAATGATCAAAAGTTATGAGAAACATACAAAAGTAAAAGCATCATATTAATAAAAGTGTGTGTCTTCATTATAAGCAAAGGCGTATATCTATCATACATAGTTATCCGTGGTATAAAACCTTACATGGCAAATGGCAGGCTACTCACAGCGATGTTTAATTCTGTCAGAATGTTTTTAAACGTTTCTGCCTTCATCACCCCTAGGTAGACAGAGGGGTGTACATGCTGAGCCATAATGAAATCAGTGCGTTTTGCTGCTGTTTTGTATATACAGGCTGGCTGGTTCTACTGATGAGAGCCAAGGACTCAAAAACCTCATGTCTTGACTTCAATTCCACCTTGCAACATAAAGGTTGACTGCTTTGCTGCCCACCTTAACCCCCTTGACTGCCAACAAAATTTGAGTCATGATTGTGTTCACTAAAACTATTGTAGCTTCCATATTTGTGGGAATCTATGAATGATGTTACACACAATGATGCATCAGGCATAACAAGTTCTATTTTCAGATAATTTGTTTAGTAGTTTCTTGAAATTATGATATGATATTTTGTGAATATTTCCACACAAAAAAAAAATCACAAGCTCTCACCATAGAAACAAAATAGAAGGAGATATGGCCCTCCTGACACATGAATTTTACTCTGAAAGTGTTCATAATGCACTGTGAATGATCACCACAGGTCGACTTCCAATTGCTGTGCTAATAATACAGCCTGTTACTAGCACAAGAACAGCTTGACAGGGTCATGCCCCCTTCCGCCGCCATTCCCCCACCATCACTGTATTCCTACTCTTCCCTGGATGTTAGTGAGCAGTTCTCATTAGTCATGCTGGACTAATGAGACTGTGTATCACACTGTTTGATTCATTGCCTGGTTGCCAAAATCAACTATGGCCACAAACCCTTTGTGAACGGGCAGGGTGCAGATCAATTTTCACTGTCTGCTCTGTATGATGTACACTTCTCACCAGCATTGGATAATTACCACTGCTGTCAGTCTTTTCTTCATCAGAATTATCTTCAGGATCATCGTACAATTAGTCATAGTTTCTTCTAGCATTTCAAGTGCTGTCAAATGTTAGAAACATACAAAATTGCGATACAATCCTGGTGTTGCCATTTAGCTAAATCCAGTTTCAATTCTGTAAAATAAAACTAATTTGTTGCGAGCTGAAGAGGTCATTGAGTCATGTAATGGAAGCACAACACTTTTATTAACCCATTCTAAGACTGGCAACATCCATCAGTGGTTCTCTCCCATTTACATTATATTGAAATGTGTGACAAAATACCTCTGTTAATTCTATGTTTGTAGGCATTACAAAAGTCTTTGTGAGCTCCATGGTTTTTAACCCTACCAGACCTTAGCCCCTGAGCGTAATTGTGCCCCCTGCCTGGCCTCCTGAGCAAAATTTTGAAAAAAATGTATATACGTTAGAAAACTGTTCATATCATGCACACCAATGGTTAGAATTATATGAAACGTGGAGAGATTGTAGAAAATAGGCCTACCTTTCATCTAACACTAGTCCAACCCTCAATCACACAAGCATCTCCCCTATCACTTGGTTGGGGGGTACGGGCACGCCCCCTTCTTCCAACACTCTGTCTCGACCTACTTCTTTCATTGTCAGAATCATCACTTTCACTCAATGCTTCATCAACGTAATCATCGTCACTTGAGTCGAAAAGTATTCCTGATCAAATTCTCCAATCTGCAAAATGTCCACCACTTGTTGAACTGTGAAGCGAGTTGGCCTCGCCTGTTTACCTGTTGAAGTGCTTGGTTCATCACTAGCTCGCTTCATGATCAATTTTGCACCCAAATCACCTCAAAATACCATCAACACAAAGGCAGACATTTGCAATAGGCTGAACACACGCTCACGCGACGCTTAGCAACGGTTCGGTGGCTATTTTTAGCTCTTGATAAAGTGACGATCATGTGAGTGTGCTATTCCCGCTATAGCGGGAACTCGGTATACAGTCATTTTCGTCATTCCCGCAATAGCGGGAACTCGGTCTGGTAGGGTTAACACTGATAGCAGTCAAGGGGTTATTCCTTTGATTTTCACACCCTGTCTACTAGCATCCTGCATTGTCAACCATGCCAGCAACACAGAAACTTAATCCTCTGACTCCTTCGCCTTATCCACTAGTTCTACCTGCAGGAAGCTAGTGGATAGGGTCAGTTAGGTTTTTGCAGTTGATGGATAGGGTGCAGAAGTCAAAGGGTTAATGCTCCAATCATTTTGATGGTGTCAGTGCTTTTCATTCATAAATCCCGATCCTCTCCCTATCTGAAGATTTTGCAAGTGCACAGGGTTTTGCACTACCTCAAGGAGTCTACCAGACAATGACTGGCAGATTTGAGTGGAGGACTGAAATAGTCTGAGAGCTATGAATCCTTCTTAAACATACTCTATAATCAATTTAAAATTCATTTACGAATGTTGGAAGGTGGGAGCTCTACTTGTACACCAACACAACCTCTTACAACATACTAAGAATTAGAAAACCAATTAATAAATAAGCATTCCTACCTGGTGACAGGCCTCGATGAAGACTTCTTTGTATTTACGTACTTGTTCAGCAAGAACATCTGACGACAGAAGTCAGTGATAACCACATTTAGTTCAGTATTTCAAGGTAAAAAGCAAATAAAAGTATGACAAATGTGAATGGAAGGAATATAAAAATGAATTTTAAATACACAAAATGATGGTTATGATTCTTCTGCCATGAAATAGAGAATCTCTACTGCTGCATGGTTGTACAATTGCTTTCAAGAACCACTTTATTTTTCTTTTTATATTTTTCTTTAACTAACCATAGACCTGCAACAATAACTTACTATTGTTTTCTATTTTTCCCCCCCAGTAAAGAAGGTTCATCTCTCCTAGATTCCCACTATTACATCAAAAGCCACATATTCCAAGAGAAAATCACAAACAGCAATATCAATACTGAAAATAACATGGACAATGAAGATAAAAACTCAACAGTAATGTCCAAATATTTTGATACAGTCAAGAAAGACAAAGAGTTTTAAGATGGTGGATAAGATGAGTGAGTCAAAGGGTTTAATATGGTGGATACACTGAGGGAGTCAAAGGGTTAAATCTGGTGGATAAGCTAAGGGAATGTAAGGGTTAAAGCTGGTGGATAGCTGATAGAATGAAAGGGTTAACGCTAGCAGATAGCTGTGTGAGTCAAAGGATTAAAGTAAGACAGTCTGATGGAGTGAAAGGGTTAAATCTGGAGGATAGCTGAGAGAATCAAAGGGTTAAACTATAATGATACTTTCTTGTGTAGCTGTATTTTACAGAAAATTTACATCACATATTTAGCTAAGTTTCAAAATCAAAGAGACAAAATCACTTTATCATTTAAATTCTTTACTCAGTCTCCCCAAAGAAAGTAGCCTACTGAACTGATCACGCCAGTAATGTTTACTAACATTTCAAAATGTTACGGCACATGCTTGCATCAGTTCAATAAGTTAAGAAAAGACTGCAAGAAATAAAAAGACTGTTCAAGCTAAACAATAGAATGAGCTGAATGTTGTTCACTATTATTGACTTATGGAACTTACCATCCTTGTTCTTTCTCCCTTCACATATCCTGTCAGAAAGAAAAAAAAAATTGAAATAAATGAGAAAAAATAAAACCAATTAAGAATTATTTCTATGTAAAACACAAAACATACACTTGTACACTATATCCAGTCATATGTATATTGCTATTACATTCATTAACACACACAAAAAGAAATGCAAGATGTGTATGTAACAACGTTAGTTTCAATATCCATACACATATCAAACTATTATTAACACATGCACAATAGATGATATAACAAAGGAAAACCATGCTAAGTGCACAGTTTTCATTTCCGAGTTTTTAGTTCATTTTAAACTTTCAAGGTTTATAAATTAACAGACCCCCCCTCCCCAGAAATGATCTACTTTTATTATCATTTAAACTTTGTAAGTGCACTTCTGACAAGGAAAGTAATGAACTCATAAAATTTTGAAAATAAAAGTTCTGCTTTTTGGGTGCTTCTAGCCATAAACTTTGGAAAATTGAAGAGTAGATGTTAAAGACTCAAAATACAGAAAAATCTCAGTTATCAAAATGTTGAGCCTATACATCTATTTCTATCCATAGCTATGATTAGCTAGCTGCAACTAACCGAAGTTTCCTATGCTATGTCACATATATTCAGCCAACTCCAAACACACATACTAACACTTAAACATATACACACCAGCAGCGCATCCCAAAACATACACATAAGCACCACACACACATACAACACTTAAACATACTCACATAAACAAACAACAGCATGCAACAAATACTAATGCCAACACAGACACATCAACAATGCTACCAAATATGCATTTTTACATTTGTTAAAAACCAAACCAAAACAAGATGTTAAGTCATTCTACACTCTTCCATTTCTTTGTAAAAAAAATAACAACTAACCACCCTCTTTTCCAATTACTTCTCTAAAAGGAAATGCTTGGAAAGGTGTATGCATATATGTGTGTGAACATGTGTGTGTGCGTGTGTGTGCATGCATGCATGTGTGTGTGCGTGCGTGCGTGCGTGCGTGCTGCGTGGTGCGTGCGCGCACATGTGTGCATATGTACTCACAAACATGTGAATACAAATAGGCGTGCACGTGTAAGTTCATAATCTGTAAGCAAGTTGTCTTTGCATGGGCGTACCTCTCCCTTGCTACTTTACCTTGCTTAAGTCTGAAGAAAGTTGTACAGACTGACAAAACTCATAATAAAACTGACGTAACTTGCAGAACAATCAGGACAACAACCTGCATACATGCAACACACACAGTTTATACACCATGAGACAGAGTAAACAGATAGACAACTTACGCTTTCAGGTCAGCCTCCAGTTCAGCACGAAGATGGGGCTTAGACATCTCATACCCCATCTGATCATAACCTGCACAGAAAAAAAACTTCAACATGTCTGGGTAGTTCAGATCTGTCTGCTACTACTATAAGACTTCATGTGGATATGCAAGAAACAGTTGGGGTGAGTTGCTGATATTGTTGCTTTATGCCCAGCTGACTGCATAGAGCCATATCAGGGCTATAACCCTACCAAAACATACACACTACTTCAACAGGAAACAAAAGGAACAGAAAATTAAGTGTACATACCAATGCATTTGTGCACATAATCTAAGAGAGATGCCCCTGGCATTGACCACTCTGTCCAATTTATCACAACGGGGATTTAAAAAACATACCTGGATACGAATTTCAACATAACTAAGGACACTAAAACACATACAAAAAACGGGCCTAAATTACCTAGAATTGCTTCCACATATCACATTTCCCTTGAGCCTAAAATACACTTACTACATGCACCAATTATCAATCCTATGAGAAAGTACTGAAGGCTTTACTGAATAATACAGGTGAATGGACCAGGATGGCAGAAAATGATAGGAAGAAACAAAAGAAAGCAAAGGAGCAAGGCAGAAACAAAAAGAATGACAGAAAAGAAGAAATTTCTAGCACAGAATTTCCAGAAGTTGGGATGCTATCTATACTGAAAAAGCCTGGCATCCCAATGCAGGAAGTTGGGACGAGTGTTTAATTAACAAACATATCATACGGACATAGACACACACACACAAAGACACAAACACCTGTTACAAGCAGGGGTGGCCTATCTATATTACAAGGAGGATTGTGTGGTGTCCTCTCAGTTTCTGTGAATTTTGAGTGACTCACATGTAACACTATCATCAGAAGAACAAGAACTCTTCCTTCTTCTAATGCCGTCACCAAAATGGTTGTGGCTAAGGACTGATGAGACAGAGCAGCAGACAGGATCTTTCATCCATCTCTGAAATGTAGCAGTGAGTAGGTCAGGCATCCTGACGTAACTCCAGTTTCTGATATTTGCCATTAACCTCTTGGCAGAAGCCTCTTTCCAGTGTACCCAGTGTGGTCTTAGACTGTGTGTTTTGGTGTGTGACATGACCAAACCAAGCAAGTCTCCATTGTTTCATGTTGTAGGAATCAGCTATTGTGGGCCTTAATCTATTATTTTGTACACACTCTTGGTCTTCTGTTCAAGATGGGATATACAATGCATTTCTTCATGCACTTCGTTTCAAAGGCCCAATCCTAGTCTCTGAGTCAACAAGCAGCATCCAACTTTCACAACAGTAGATGAAACTGGAAACTCTTAAGTGACTTGCACAGCGTATGTTTGATGGTGCAGCTGATATACACATGCATAAATACATTACACACAAATGGATTCTAATTACAACAAACTCATGTTCTATTCACACACAAGCACGCACACACACGCGTGAGTGCACATGCACACACACATACATACATGCACTTTCTTAACATTAACAGACAGTGAGTGATGTACACACAATGTGTACCTTCCACAAGTCCCATGCCAAGTTGACCAGGCACAAAGCGGTTGTCAGGACGCAAACCAACGTACATACGACTCTTGATTGTCTCAATGTGCTCAGCATGGGTTGCATCAGTTCCTACACACAATTTTTTTTCAAATTCAAGGATCACACAAAATCCCTCGTCTTTACTTACCAAACAATACACACATATTTTTTTCAATCTCCATTTTGACAAGGAAATTAGGATAATTTTTCTGATCATTCAAAAACCTACCAACAATAAAGTCTTTAATATCTGAACATTTCCATGGCCAAAAATATGTTTTGCAATGATCTGACAAAAGTAGCCAACAAGAACGGAGTCGGTAACACAATAAATGATTCAGAAAGAAATCAAATGCTGCCCAGGCAACAGTACAAACAGGCACTGCGATAACCTTTATTCATTTTAACAAAGGCAGAATAATGTAAGTGTCAAGTCTGTTAAAGAGTGAATGTAATTTTAATTTTCTTTTTCTTTTTTTTTCTTTGGAGGGAGTGGATGGGGTAGGCATGGATAAAGCATGTACTATCAACAGTACAACAGATACATGACTATACCCCGAGGCCACCAATACGTACCTATGCCATGTTTCTCCATCAGAGCAATCAGGTCTGCCTCTGTCAGAAGTGGAGGGGGGGATGTTTCTCCTGCTAACATCTGTTGAGTGCAAATATGCATAAAACACACACACAAATGCAGGCATATGCACATATGCGCATGCACACCCACAACCACATATACACACAAAATAACAGTTTAAATACATAACAACTTCAACATTCAGAAAAGTCTGATCTAGACAATTTGAATAACAGATCACAGCTTCACTCAGTAATACAAGGGTATCAACTCCACCCATCTTTCCCCCTCACACACCCCACCGAAAAAAAAAAAAAAAAAAGCTTGGTTTGACTCATGAGACCAGTCTCTTGGTCCTTGGTACTTCCTGAACTGCAGGGTTTTTTGACACTTCCTGAAGAAGATGCTTAACACTACTGCAATATCATGTTATATGTACACAAATGATATATGTGGTAACACATATGTATGCCTGATAGCTTCTGGATGTATCAGATTAACATACATCTACATCTGTTTATATGTAACCTTAACAGAAGACATGGCCTCTAGTTCCCTACTGACAATTCACATGGCTGTAGTGCATGTAAAAGCTGTCATCATGATCCCAGGTAAAAGAAGATTACCTCAATTGCTGTTGGCTCAAACATGTCACCAGTCTGGTACAGAGGCATTTCCTGCAAAGTGATAACCATAGTCAAAATTATTCCTGCATGTCAAATATTAAAGCTATCTGCACTGTAACAAATCTGAATGCGAACAACACACACACACACATATATGTACACAGAATAGCAGTTTAAATCCCAGGTTCAAAGTTCATTGTAAGATAATCCATGCTACAAATAAAAATGGACTCACCAGCAAACTTTCCCCTCTGGTGTTTCTGCAAAGCTCTTTGTTTACTGTGATAATAAAAATGTGCTGTGGCATTGATCTTTTATTATATCTGTGACTGCAGCTAGACAGAAAAACATGGTCCTAAGGTGTCCATGGATACATAAAAACAGTTGATCAAACTATCAAACCAGTTGATCAAACTATTGATTTTTACGTCAATGGAATGGTGGCCCAGTTGGTAACAGCACCTGCCTGGGATGTGAAAGATCTCAGGTTCAACACTTCTGTTTCCATTTGACTTTGAATAATGGTATGGATACTAGTCTACCAGAAGAGACAGGATACCCTCTGCAGCATGTAGTTAGCACATGTAAAAGATTCCAAAGCACTAAATGAACTATCCCAGGCAATAATCCGTACAAAAGTCCACTTTCACAGGTAAACAGAAATACACACAAGAAAGGAAAACAAAGGATGTTGCAGTACTCTGGCTATACACTTTCCATAGCCCACTTTCACACATAAATTTCCTTGTGACAAAATCAATTCAACCCATTCCAGTCCATTATTTTAAATAAGGTCTATTTTGATTTAAACATCAATATTTCAATTTCTAAGTAGGCTGAATGCCTGATCCAGTCTGTTCACAATCTTCCAAGAAAAACAGTTTATAAAATCCACTGTCCAGAGCATACAGCAACACTAATGATGCAGATTAACTCACATATGGCTTTTCTTCTTTTTAAAAAGAATAAAACTGAAAAGACAAGGAACAAGGTTTATCAAGGCCTAAACAAAGACCATTAGAAACACAATGTCCCATTAAACCATAAAACTTGAGTGGGACTTTACACAGCCTGTTATACAAACTACACAATTCTGTGTCAGTTTGGAGTTTGTTCAAGACAGATTGATCACACTCGGACAATTCAGTATGCACTCCATCCCTACCTGCAGTAATTATCTGGCAGACTCCTTGAGCCTATGCATCTGTAAGGTCTTCAGATGAAAAAGGGGAATAGGACCTAAGAAACCTATGAAAACACTAAGCTGATACCGCCACAATGACTAAGCATTAAGATGGGCAGCAAACAGGCCTGATTTTACGTGTTGGGCTCAGTAACTCGAGTCATCAATTCCATGGCCCTATGAAAAGAACCACCAACTCAGCAGATGCGCAACGGTTCTTCAAAAACAGTTACAAGCTTTTCTGTTCACAATATAATAGATTAAACAGTTATATCTTTTTTTTTCTCAAACACTCTGATGTGACTGTGCCCCTCTTCCTCCCTTCCCACCATCACTCCACCAGTCAGTGACTCTTTCATTTTACTTTCATTTTTTTCAAAACAAAGCTCAGCAAATAACCTCTTTCCTGAATGCATTAACTCACTTCGTACGACGGAACGCTATAGTGTTCGTTACGTAAGGCACGGTTTCATACAGAACGCAATAGCGGTTTGATAATTAAAATTTTTTCCAGCTTCCCTCTTGACGAGGCATGCCAACCGAAGCTACACTGGTCACTGCAAACGTGTCAAAGGTCAAGTGGAAAGTTACTTCGTGAGATTTCGTAGCAACACACTCGTCGGGAAACGATTGACTTCGGCACCCCACACGACTGGTTAATCTGCATTCATGTCAAAAATGGCGTCGCAGGCAAGTACGAGTTTTGGAGCAAAGTAGATCGCGACAGCGGCATTTTATCACAGCTGAAGTGATTGAAGTGCTTTAGACTGAATAATTGGACATCGAGGAGTATGATGAAGATGATGGTGAAAGTGTTTCAAGTGATGGAAGCTGCCAGCAAGAAGGTAGTGACAGTGACCCAGTTTCAGACGACAGTGAAGTGGAGAGAGAGTGGGCGCGCACGTCACGAGAGGAGAGTGGTCAGTGGGCTGTGTACAGTGAGTCGCATGTCTGACGAAGACTTCTTTGTCTTTCTTATGCGTGACTGGCACAAAGATTTTAGTTTTATCCCCACTTTGCCTCCGTTCTCTGGTTCTTGTGGCCTGCATGTCCCAGCTGAGTGCCATGCCCCCATTGATTTCTTCAATCAGTTTGTGACAGAAGACTTTCTAAATTCTATTGTCATAAACAGATATGCATAAGAGAACTGAGTGGCAACCAGAATGAGCACTTCTCCTGCCCTCTACCACCCATCCCCAGCGGCAGGAAGAACTATAGGAAGTGCCATGTGTGTAGTGCTGGCAGCAGGAGACATCCCGAGGTTCAACTGCAGCAAACCCCCAACTGGTGTAAAAAGTGTGGGGTTGCCCTCTGTGACAAACTATGCTAGCCCAACAAGACCATCACCTGCTTCCAACTGTATCACTCAGTGCAGAACTACACTGATTGTTAGGAAAACAGTGCATAGGGACTGAAGCATCTGGTGTGCTCCTTTTTTCCAAATTCCCCTGTGTAACAATTTGTAACATTTATTTATATAACGTCACTAATAATTTCTTTTTTTTTACCCTGAGCAAAGTCTACTTTATTCATGTTATTTTATGCATACAAAGACCTTCTCACTTTTGACTGTGTGTTCATAGAGCTGATCAAAGAGTGTGACTGTACAGTGACCTAACCACAAAATTTGGGGTATTTTCAACATGGCACATGAAGAAGAAATATTCAAAGAAGAACTTCAATATTTTGGCATGAACTAACCCAGCATCTGAAAGTTTCATTTTGTTCCTTTATGCTTTGTATTTTTTGTGATTTTTTCTCTAACCCTTCAAAATGGGCTGTCTGTGGGGGAAAGCAAAGGGGAAAACTCTCCGTCCTGAGTGAGTTAAAGTGAAATGATCACCTTACCTTTGCATTCCACCGATCGTATGGATACACCTCCAAGTAGTTCCTGGCCAGAATCATCAAACCCTGAGCTGTAAACTGAAAGAAACAATTTATCATCAAAAGTTATGACCAGGTGTGGTGGATGTATGACAAAAAGAAACATCATATCCAAACCTGTGTGCATATGCGCGAGTATTCTGATTTGTGTGTTAAAAGAAATAAAGTTTTGTGCATATCCAAACAAAAACTTTCACTGTCTGCACAGTTTTCTCTCACCATTCATAACCAACAAAAGTGAGATGAGAGAAGGAATATGGAGGAAAGAAGGAAAGGGGGGATGGAAAGAAGAAGGAGAGGTGTCTGAGGGAGATTAAAAAAAAAGAAGAGTTCAGAACTCCAAAAGTTTAATTTATACTGGCCATAGGTTACAATAAAGACCATGGAAAAAACAGGAATAGAGTCAGGGCATTTGTTCATTCCACTTATAATCACCGTGTATAGTGGCAGGAGAAGAGGAAGGGGGGAGAGAGAGAGAGAGAGACAGAGAGAGAGAGAGAGAGAGAGAGAGAAACAGAGTGAGGGACAGACGAGAGAGAGAGAGAGAGACAGAGAGAGACAGAGAGAGAGAGACAGAGACAGAGAGAGACAAAGACAGAGATAGAGACAGACAGACAGCAAAACAGACTAGACACAGAGTTGACTACAAACAGCAAGAGATCAGAAATAGACCTGATAAGCTATGTTATAAAACTTACCCTCTCTCCAGCCACATCAATCTCCACTAATGTCTCATGCCCAATGCATCTTGTGAACAGCAGGCCAAGAAATGACGGACGATGAACTCATACACACGCTGGTCATTACCCTGCATTACGCAATCACAAATTGACAGCAATATATGGACACAAAGTTCTAAGCATACAAAAATCTCTCAGCAACACTGAAAGTAAAAGCGCATATGTGTGTGTGTGCACATGCCTATACATACACATTATCAAACCAACACAACCCAAACTAAACTCCAACAATTAATGCACACCAAAACACACCAACTCCACATAAACTCAGATACATATTTGACCATCTAGTACGGGAACTGATAAAAAGTGAAAACCTCTGAAAACTATGGGTCATATTATCCAGAAAGAAAAAAATTCAAGTGAGGTAGAAAAAGAGGGTGGGAAAGAATTGGTACAATTTAAGCACATTTCAGTGTAAAATACTGAACAGTGTTCCTCCCCTAATATCTAAAACATTCTTTTTGCACAATTCACTAAGACATGCATGCACCACTCTACACTAAAACGAAGTGTAAATCCAACGACAGAGGGCTTTTTTTCTCTGATAATCCCCCACCCCAACCCCACCTGAAATGAAATTTTAAATCTTGAGTAGTTAGTGAACCTGATGAAAAATTCCATGCTTGACATTGAAAGATGTTCACACAGATCGCACCACTGAAACAGACGCTCACCTGCAGGTTAGCAGCGTACTTAATGGGATGGATGGGGGGATGAGCATTGTCAGTCTTGTTGCCGTTCCTTGGGTGGGGGCCATGCTGCAGTATGCCTTGAGCAAACGCTGTTCACAGATAGCAAACCAATTTCCATTTATAGTATCTGGTAAGTTCTGCAGGAAATGCTGTCTACTACAATCTATTAATTTTTTAATCACAAGTGATGATATTTTCTGACAAATTTTGATATTTTTGTCACTTATACTCTTTACAAAAGGTACAAATTTCCAAATATGGTAACCATACTTTGTTATGCTGTTCATCATATGCAATCAATCCAAAAAAGAAAAGGAAATGTGTATCCACTTGGCTTGGACCACACACAACTCATTCCATCTATAACTACAGCCAAACCCAATTACAAAAATGAACACTACAAAGGTCAATCTAAAACTATCATAATGCCAAAACAAGCCGTTATCATACCAAAACTTCTACTCATGAAATTTACACACATTATGGACAGTATCATCACACGTCATATATAAATAGAATTAAAAAAAAAAAAAAGTAAGCACATGACTAGAGCACCATTTTAAAGGTGGAAAGGTGAAGTTGTTTACTTAGCTCTTGTATTACAGTAATGATCCAACTAAGCTAGTGAAAGGGTTATGTCAACTAAATCAATGTGAATGGAGACTTCATCATCATCAGGTGCCCTGCCGCATGGCGTTGGCGACCATGGACTTCCAACCATCTCTATCTCTCATTGCCCCCAGCATCCTCCCCACCCTCCTCATCCCCAGCCATGCTGCAAGTCCGTCCAGCATTCTCTCCTGGGTCTACCTGGTGCTCTCTTTCCCTCCAGCTTTCCCGTTGTGATTACGTGCTCCAAATCCCCCTTCCTCATAAAATGGCCTATAAATGTTGCTTGTCTTTTCCTAATCTTCCTTATGAGTGATCTATTTGTGTGTGCCTCCATCAAGACTGTCTCGTTTATTTTCTTTGCTGTCCATGGAACTCTGAACATTCTTCTGAGAAACCACATCTTGGCTGCCTCAATCTTGCTCTGACTTTGCTTGTTGACTGTCCACGCCTCGCATCCGTACAACAGTATTGGTTCTATATAACATTCAAGGACTCTCTTTCTGATGTTAATTGATAGGCATTTGTTTGTAAGAATGCTTGTCATCTTCTTGAATGCTGTTTTGGCTTGGCCGATTTTGCCAGCTATTTCTGATGTGCATCTGCCGTCTGATGAAATGACCGTTCCCAGGTATATGAACTTATTAACCTGTATCAAGGTTGTGCCTACGGCTGTTTCAGGGTGATCACTTAGTTTCGTCCCGCGGCGGCAGCTGTAGCGAGCGAAGCCCACTGAATGCTGCCCTGACCTAGAAATAGCTCCGCCTTGTTACCGGCGATCTCGCTACGCTGTACAAGCGCAGTAGTAACTATTAAAAACAAGTAACTTTAGTTTTCCACTAATATTCTCAAGAGCTTTGTTTGTATTGGTCTGTAATGTGCATCATTAAAAAGCTGAGATTTTTCTCAATAAAATGATATGTAACTCAACACGTTACGTGCATATAAATGTCTAACTAAACGCACAGAGAAGAAAGAGAATGAAAGACGGTGTTGACATGATTTTCAATCTTCGACCGTGAAATGATCAATGTTCCAACGCCGGTAAAATCCAAATGCCAGTTCTCGAATTAAAAGTAAAGGCACACATTAGAAGAATGTTGTCTGTAGAGGATGGCTGTTTTTCATTTTTCAAGTTTCGGGGCTCGGGGGCCATGTATAGCATATCGTAATAACACATGTGACAGCTAAGGCAAACAGGATGCCGGTGAGGCGGATGGTGGTTACTCAAGAGAAACTGGTTCTGGCAGCTCATTAATCTTTAGAGTCTTCAGTGAATGTTGGTATCATTTCAGTCCTCTGGATAATGCTTACCACGTACACACTGTGGCAGAATTCCTTTGTGCTTGATAATTGTGTATAGTGTTGCCTTGGACATTTTTATTTGAAATATCAGTGTACTGAGACGACCAGAGTCAGGTTTTTCATGTTGTAGTTGTTGATTATCTCTGTTTATTTTCTTTTGTTTTTGTTGTTTCTGTGTGTGTGTGTGTGTGTGTGTGTGTGTGTGTGTGTGTGTGTGTGTTGTGTGGTGTGTGTGTGTGTGTGTGTGTGTGTGTGTGTGTGTGTGTGTGTGTGTGTGTGTGTGTGTGTGTGTGCACATGTCATGAGTGAGACAAATAATTAGGGCCTAAAGATATTTAGCGAAGTGCATAGTATTCCTCTCTCTCTGTCTCTCTCTGTCTCTCTCTGTCTGTTGCTTGCATGTCATGTTTATGTATATGCTTTCGTTCATGAATGAAATAAGTAATTAAAGACTTTTGAGTATTATTATCATTGTTAAGTAAAATACATAGTATTCTTGTGCGTGTGTTTGTTTTTGTTTGTTTGCTTTTTTGTTTGTATTTTTGTTTTGTGTGTGTGTGTGTGTTGTGTGTGTGTGTGTGTGTGTGTGTGTGTGTGTGTGTGTGTGTGTGTGTTGACTCTCTCTTTATCTCTCTCTCCTCTCTCTCTGTCTCTCCTTTTTGTATTTGTACGTGTGCACGCGCGTGTACGTATGTGTTTATGATTGCTGAAGTGTGTTGTGAATCAACTTAATCAAAATAAGATAGTAATGGAGGAAAGTATTCACACTGAGCTTTCACATAACATCAAAGTGAACTCGATCTGTAGAATATGTGGTCAAAGAACAAGAAGAAAGTATGACGACAAAAAGGCCTTCTACTGCAGTAGTTACACACAGCTGATAGCAAGAGCTTATGGTTTAAATGTTGACAACGACATCGAGTCGGTGCACTCTAAAACCATGTGCCGAAGTTGTTACCACAGGATGAAAAGACTTGCTAAAGATTCTACGCAAAGACATCCATCTCAAGAAAACATGAAAAATGTTGCCTTTGATCTTGAAAAAACAAGAAACATATGGACACAATTTAACCCCAATGTTAGTACCAGTGATTGCTCTGTATGTGCACATTTTAGAGTACAGGGCATTGGTGGACGGCCACGGCCACGTAAAGGAATCTGTGGTAGAATGACTCGCCAGGTCATGTTATTGATTGTAAAGACACTGACACCTCTGTCAGCACATGTCCAGGAGATGCCGACACGAATACAGACTTTGACACGTCTGTGAACATGTGTCCGGAGGAAGTGGAACCAGCACAAACACCTCTGTTAGCACATGCCCCCAAGAAAGTGATACGGACCTGAACACATCTGTGAGCACATTTACAACTGATGATGATGCTGAATCAGCTTTTTCCGGCCGTTTAGGATCTCATATACTAAATAAGGTGGATGCTCAAATCTTCACCGATGAATTTTTTTTTATCTCCAGTCAAATTTGACGTTCAAACTTCACCCGTGAAAGATTTTTTATCTCCAGTCAAATTGGATGCTCAAACTTCACCCGTGAAAGATTTTTTATCTCCAGTCAAATTTGATGCTCAAACTTCACCCGTGAAAGATTTCTTATCTCCAGTCAAATTGGATGCTCAAACTTCCCCACTCAAAAGAAAATATCTATCACCCATGAAAACAAGCACACTGCAGACATCCCCAATGAAAACAAGTCACCCATCACCGGTCACACAGACATGCAATGCAGCTGGAAAATCTTATTTGGATGTTTCGACATCTCCACACATGAAAAGGCGATATCTGAGACCAGTTGAAGAACTGAACGATCCTTTCACAAGCGATGAAGAAAAATATCAGACAGCACTCAATCGGACGAAACTGAATGAGTCGGATGATAAACTGATTCGTTGCAAGACTGGTGGACAGCCTTTGTATTTTATGCATGTCCCAAACCAAGGAAGTCAACAAGTGTGGTATCAACAGTCGCCAAAAGAAGAAGATCAACAGCCCTTGAAAAAGCAAGAGCCCAAATATCAGGCGGAACAACTGAAGACAACATCGAACAAATGGTATTCGATCTGCGAAAACAAAAAAAGAAAAACTTGAAAACATTTTGGAACGATCTGGACATCGTCGGTCTGTTTATGTCAGCAAAAAGGAGGGAACCGCCCTGAGAACCCACCTTGGTCTCAGCTGGTCAAAATACAGAACATACAAGCGCTTTATGAGAAGTATGGGGGTCAAAATGGATGGCGAACAGAAAGAAAGAACAATGCAGAAAGAAGCATTGTGTGGAAAATTAGTTATTACACAGAAGAACCTTGCTTTTGACAACGTCACCACAAACAGACCAGAAAGGAGACTTACACCAGTAGCCTACATAGACAGCATCACGGACTTTGTTCCAGAACTGCTGGACAAGTACGAAGCAGCAAACCTCCTTGACTGGCATGGAGAAATACCAGAGAATGAGATATGGATCAAGATTGGAGGAGACCATGGAGGTGGAAGCTTTAAAACAATGCTACAATTGCAAACATAAAATGTCCAAACTCTAGACAGAATACTTTTTTGATATGTCTCGTTAATTTAAAGATAGCCATGAAAACATCCACAAGGTATTGCATCCTTACAAGGAACAAATCCGCGTTCTTCAACAAATGCAGTGGAAAGGGAAAAACATTCGCGTTTTCCTCTTTGGCGACTATGACTTCCTGCTAAAACTGTTTGGTCTGTCTGGAGCGCAGGCAGTGCATCCCTGTCTCTGGTGCACAGTAACAAAACAGCAAGCACAAAAGGCTCCGTATCTTCGACCACAAGTAGAAGAATGAAGTCTCACCACTCTCAGAAGGGACCACCTGATGCATCATAGGGCAGGAAAAGACAAGAAAAAAGCAAAATTTTACAACAATGTAGTGTACCTTCCCATTCTGGATGTCGAGCTGTCGCAGGTAGCTCCACCATACCTTCACCTGCTTCTTGGTATCGTCAAGAAACATCACAATCTTCTGGAGGCAGAATGTCATGAACTGGACAAAGCAATTGCCCAGAAATTAGCTAAAGATGATGATATCAGGAAGGTATTGAGACCAGTTCTCCTTTTCAAAGCTACATCACAGAACTGAGAGCTGTCAACCAACTTGAAAGGGAAAAACAGCAAGCTGAGGGCATTGCTGTCTTCATGGAACCGGAAGACAATGAAACGCTGTTCCAGTTTAGGGAGAGAAGAAATAACATTCTAGATAAGATAGAGGAGTTAGACAGTCAGATAACGTCGTTGAAAGAAAGAACTGACCTGCCCTTTCTCTGTGGCTCCTGTCACCTCTGGACTCATGCAGTGCTAAAAAAGAAGAAAATCTGCATGCAGGCATACCACGGCAGATCTTTTGTAGGAAACCACTGCCACAAATACCTGAAGGAGGACATCTATGAGGACATGTGTGACAGCGTTGTGAACAACACAATCAGACTGACAGATGACCATTTCCTGCATGGGTTTGCGGATGATATTTCGGCCAAATTCAAAACTCTCAACAGTCTGTTCTCCATCGTTCACAAAAGTGTTGCTCATAGACTTCCTCTCAAACAGACCAACTCATCATTGCAGTCTATTGCCAGTAGCGTCAAAAACTACATGCGTTACTATAGGCAGTCATTTCCAACAACCAACATCATACCCAAACAACACATTCTGGAATGTCACTGTCTCCAGTTCATGACCAAATGGGGGTTTGGATTGGGGCTGCATGGAGAACAAGGAGGTGAAGAGAGTCACGCAACCATCAACATTCTAAAAAGCAGGACATATGGATTGCAAACGGAAGAAGAAAAGTTGCGATTGTTGATGACTGAACACATGACAATGGTCACTCCTGTTCTTCATGACGTCATACCACCTGCCAAGAAACATAAATAGACAAAGGACAGTTTGGTGATACTTGTCTCAATAATCAGTGCCACTTCTGTTGGACCTAGAGAGAGAGAGAGAGAGAGAGAGAGAGAGAGAGAGAGAGAGAGAGAGAGAGAGAGAGAGAGAGAGAGAGAGAGAGAGAGAGAGAGAGAGAGAGAGTGGTGTGTGTGTGTGTGTGTGTGTGTGTGTGTGTGTGTGTGTGTGTGTGTGTGTGTGTTGTGTGTGTGTGTGTGAGTTTTGGTATGAGTGTGTTTCAAATCTGTAATCAGATCACCTTTGTTTCATGGACAAATATTAACAATAATGTAACATGTTTGTTGATAGCATACTTGCATTTACATTCCTGTGTGTGTGTGTATGATATTTTCGGGCTTTATTGGGTCTCTCGCCAAAAGCCTTTAATTTTAACCTGCTTAAATAATTTGAAATATTTCTTTACTTGCGTGCATACCTATGAGTTTAGTTTTAATACTTTCCTTGGTACATGCCTGATAAGTGCAACCTGTGTAGAAAACTTTCAATAGATCGTCAGGTTTGCTTGTTGGGTTTTCTTTTGTTTTGTTTTGTTGTGCTTTTTGTTGTTGTTGCTTTTTTTAACCTGTGCGCGCATATTCAACTTAGTATCACAGAAACAGGTAGAAACAGGCCTATACCTGTAGATATCTACTTAGTCTGAGACAAAATGTTTAAGGCAAGGCAGACATAGCCTCTCGACTGATGGCTTTGGATTAACCAACATCCAGCAGCACAGCCAATCACATTTATGTTGGACTGTAAAAGAGATAATTAAACAATAAAGTCAGATGTAATACAGCTCTATTGGGATGTTTTCGAGGACCGCTCCAGTGAAAAGGAGAGGGAGAGAGACAGAATGGTCATTCAATCACCGAGACAATGGACATCTCGTCTCAGACTGAAGTACAGGTATAGGCCTGTTTCTACCTGAGGTGTTTCTGTGATATAAGCATCACTTTCTTTGTTCTTGGCGCAGAAGCCTTTAACGGCCAACTTGTGTGTGTGTGGTGTGTGTGTGTGTGTGTGTGTGTGTGTGTGTGTGTGTGTGTGTGTGTGTGTGTGTGTGTGTGTGTGTGTGTGTTCGTTCGTTCGTTCTTTCATTTAATGTCTTTTCACTATAAGCGATGTGTGTGTGTGTGTGTGTGTGTGTGTGTGGGTGGAGAGAGAGAGAGAGAGAGAGAGAGGAGAGAGAGAGAGGAGAGAGAGAGAGAGAGAGAGAGAGAGAGAGAGGAGAGAGAGAGAGAGAGAGAGAGAGAGATTTCAGTGTAGTTAAGTGGGTATGATATTCAGGAGTTTTTATTCTTTTTAATACCAGTGAACCTAAAGTTCTCGTAAATGTATATGTGTGTGCGTACGTGTGTATGTGTGTGTTTGTGTGTGCTTGTGTGCGTGCGCGCAGGCATGTGTGTGTGCGTGTGTGTGTGTGTGCGCGCGCGCGTGGTAGATACACTAAATTCTGCTTTTACGTGTAGGCCTACATGTGTATGTGTGCGTGTGTTTGGGGGGTGCGTTTTATTTTTTAAACCGTGTGTGGATATTATTTTAAGTTCCTTTTCTTTTCTTGGGGGGGACAGTGGTATGGCACAAACCTATAGCATTCAGCTGTGTAGAAAGTCCAGTGTGTCTCTGTCTTTGTTACGTGATTGATTTTGCCTTTTTTCCCCCCACAAATCAATTACTTTCAAGCTGTTGACTTGAATGGTTAACTTTATTTTACTTTTAAATTTGCCACTACGTGATATCAGGTGTGTTGGTGTGTGTGTGTGTGTGTGTGTGTGTGTGTGTGTGTGTGTGTGTTGTGTGGTGTGTGTGTGTGTGTGTGTGTGAAGAGAGAGAGAGAGAGAGAGATTTCAGTGTAGTTAAGGGGGTATAATATTCAGGAGTTTTTATTCTTTTTAATACCAGTGAACCTAAAGTTCTCGTAAATGTATAAAGTTTTCTCTCCCTACTCCCCCCCCCCCCCTCTCTCTCTCTCTCTCCCTCGCTCTCTGTGTCTTTCCATTTTTTTTTTATGAATGGTCGTCTCAGTATCGTGATCCCAATCTTGACTCTTGCACGGACATGTGTGCATACGTTCCTACTATGGCAGTAAGGAGATTGCGGTATACAAGACTATCAGTGAAATGTTGGTGCTAGTGTGAAGGATAATGGAGGCTATGCCGTTATCAGTGATCTCGATTTACCCACCGCTACCTCCACAAGAAGCCACGAAACATCTGTTTGGTAAGTCAGTCTGTTAAAACATACCTTACTCTTCCTCTGTGTGTGTTTCTTTCTGCTGTACTATCTGGTGAACTCTTGTTTTCATTGTTGGAAGTTAGCTTATTTTTCCCATGAAACAGTGAAGGCGCGATATTTTCAGAATCGTTCTCCTCCTTTTCTGTGTAATCCCGTTACGCATGTATGGCAACAAACCAGTTCGTGTTTGATATCTGTGTGTAGGGGAGAGAGTCTACTTTTCAGTCAGATTGATAATTTTATATATGGCTAAATGACCAAAACAGTATTGCGGGAAATGTAAAAACAGTAGTAATCACGGCACACAAAGGCAGCCACACAGTCCCGCTTGCCTACCGATGACTCACAGCTCAAAACTGCTGACGGGCCGAGTAGCACAGCGGGTGAGCAGGAAAACATGCCTCTCGCGTGCGAATCACGGGCACCGTGTCCGAAAACTAAGTGATCGCCCGGTGGCGGGTTTAAACAGCCATGTGCCGTTTGCTGTTATTTTGCATGAGGGGATTTCATGTTTTTTACTGATCACCATGACTTCAGTCTTCCTGCTGTTTAGTTCCAACCCTTACCTTTGCTTTCTATTTCTAGTATATTCACAAGGTTTTGTAGGTCCCTTTCATTTTCTGCAATTAGCACGCTGTCATCTGCGTACCGAATGTTGTTTATCATTTTCCCTCCAACCTTTAATCCAGGGTCTTCTTCTAGGTTTCTCATGATGTTTTCGCTATATAGTGAAAACAGATCTGGTGACAAAACACAACCCTGTTTGACTCCTCTTTTGATGTTTTGGAAAGAGCTTATATTGTTTTCTATTCTCATTGCAGCTGTTTGTTCCCAGTACATATTTCTGATTATTCGTAGATCTTTTCCATCAACATTGAGTCTCTCCAGTTGGTTGATCAATTCTTCATGTCGTACCCGATCGAAAGCCTTGGTAAAGTCAACAAAGCATAAATACAAATCTTTATTCATCTCAATTGACCTCTCTATGATAGTTCTTAGGATGCATATGGCATAGTTCCTTTCCCCTCCACAAATCCACACTGTTCTTCTGCTATTTCTCTTTTGATTCTATTCCTTGTCCTCATCATGATTATTCTTAACAGGGTTTTTGTTACATGACTCATCAAACTGATTGTGCGATGGAGTTCGCATTCTGTACCCCTGTCTTCTTTGGAAGTGCAATGAAAATTGATTTTGACATATCTTTGGGGATTTTTCCAGTGTCATAAATTTCATTTAGGAGAACTGTTATTTTTTCCATGCCAAATTCCTCCAGGGCTTCAATCATCTCTGTAGTAATGTTGCCTGGTCCTGGGGCTTTTCCTGGTTTCATCTTTTTTCAGTGCTGCTCTAACTTCATCTTTCATTATGGGTGGTCCTTCAAAGTTCTTTTTTATAATGTGTTCTTCGTTTCTGTCATCCTCAAAAAGGTCTTTAATGTACTCTCCCCATCTGTCCAGTATTTTGTCTTTTTCCATGATAAGCGCGCCATCTTTCGATTTTAAGCAACCAGTTGATGTGCATGTATTTTTCTTGTGGACAATTTCTTCAATTTGTCTGTACATATCCTGAGGATCCATTTTGTGTCGTTCTTCTATCTCTTTGCATTTTGTGTTCAGTCAAGCTTCCTTAGCTTCATTGCACCTATACCTGATTTCTTTGTTTATCTTCCTGTATATCTCCTCGTTTCTCTTTGCCCTCCTCCTTTCCTCCATCAAGCCCAAAAATTTCATTAGTCATCCAGCTCTTTTTTGCTTTTCTATCTACCTTAGGTATTTCTTCATAAGCTTCATTTATAGAACTTCTCAACTTTGTGCATTGTTCCTCACTGTCACCAACGTCTTCCAGAGCACTGAATTTGTTTTGAACATGTACATTAAATTTTTGACGTATCATTTCATCTGTCTTTAAGAGTCCAAGGTTTAGTTTGATGTTGCTTTTGGTCTGTTTCCTTTTCCTCAATTTCAGCCTAAACCTTCCCACTACAGGATTGTGGTCACTGTTGCAGTCTGCACCTGGTAGTGTTTTTGCTGACAGTAAAGAATTTCTAAATCTTTTGTTGATCAGGATGTAATCAATTTGAATTTTGGTATTATCTCCTGGATTCATCCAAGTCCATTTTTTTCTGTTAGGCTGCTCAAACCAGGTGTTTCCTATTATGAACTCATTCATCTGTGCCCATTCTACAAGTTTCCCTCCCCTTTCATTTTGTGTACCAAGGTCATGAGGTCCAACTATATCCTCCACCCTATCCTGTCCCACTTTAGCATTAAAATCTCCCATTATGACTGTAACTTCTTGTGATTTACATTGGACCTTGGCCATCTCTAAAACTTCATAGAAGTTGTTGATGTCTTCCTGAGTACTTGTGGATGTTGGTGCATACACCTGTATGATGTTGATATCAAATGGTTTGCCTCTCAATTTGACCAGTAAAACTCTGTCGGACACCGCCCAATATCCCTTAACTGCTTTTGATTTGCCCTGGAGACTTACAATGTCTAATTATCTAGACATAAACCCACTGAAGGCTCATAATACTGTACCTCCCCAGTTTGGGTCACGTGTCTGTTCTGTGATGAGGCTGACAAGATCCAGCTCCTTGGGAAAGATGTTGGTTTCCGTGCGGGGGTAAGAGATGTAGCCTTGCGTGTACAGCCGCTCTGCAATCTTCATTGTCTCCTTGGCATTAATTCGCAGCTTACGAGACATCAGCTTTTCCAGTTCCTATTATGGAGAAGCCATTCAAAAGACAGATGATGGGTTACTTATTTCACTTCTAATTGCTATGCTGTGTGTGTGTGTGTGTGTGTGTGTGTGTGTGTGTGTGTGTGTGTGTGTGTGTGTGTGTGTGTGTGTGTGTGTGTTGTGTGTGTGTGTGTGTGTGTATGTGTATGTGTGTGTGTGTGTGTGTGTGTGTGTGTGTGTGTTTGTGTGTGTTTGTGTGTGTGTGCGCGTTTGTGCATGCATGTGTGCAATGTGTGCGTATGTGTGTGTGTGTTCTGAAACAATTATTTTTGTCTTTTAATTGTCATACTTCATTGGCATGAAGTGACATGTGCTTAGCATTCATTGTGTAGATACCAAAGTATGTGAGAAAGAGAGTAGATGGACGCTGACAGGTGAGCGAGGTGGAGTTGGTGGACTAAAAGAAGAACAAATGGAAAAAGGTGGAGGGGATGTTAAGAAAGTGGATAAAATGGAGGAATAGTGAAAGGACAAAGGCAGGGAGAGAGGGAAAGAAAAAGTGTGTGTGAAAGAGTTAAGGATTTAAGAATTACTGAACTGCTTAAATAGAAATGAATTCTAAACCTATCATATACAGCTCTTGACACTAATTCATTTTGTACAAAAGACTTCGATCAAAAATAACTGATAAATTATGAAATGAAATCACCTATATTATATCGGCATAACGCACTAATTTTTATAAAGATTATAATCCAAATCAGCAAATGAAACATGGTTTCATTTAGATTATAATCTTTATAAAAGAAAAAAAAAAAATCACAACAAAACCCACATTTCATGACACAAACAAAATTACAGAACTGAGTTGTTTTTTTTGACTCAGTATGAAAATGACACAGTGTTATAACTTACCACTGTATCGAGCGCAACAGGCCTCCACTTGTTTTTGTTCTTTGACTTGACATCAACAACTGTGGCAATAGGATTCTGCACAAGATATAAAAACGCATGTAGACTGTAGGATTCTGCACAAGACGAAAAAAGCATGTTGGCTCTTTCTTGATTGCCATTTACAAAAACTGTTTTTTATCTACACAATTCTGTCATAATCATTTAATAGCTTTTGACCTTACACAAGGTCACAGCCAGGTCCACATACAAGCCTGGAGAAGATCTTGGGCTGAGGAAGTCAGAGGTACCAAGCCTGAAAGTGCCTTTTCACAAACCATGGAACAATGCAATTTAACACAAATATCTGCACCCACATTTACATCAGAAACAAGAATGGAACTTGCACACTGCACCATCTTGCCCCTGCTGTCCCCCATGGCAGACTGAAGGAAGAGGAAAAAAACACACATTGATTTATAAAGGGAATAATTGACCTCTGTACACTGCTCATAGAGCACCAAGCAGGCGAGATGGTCAAACAGACGATTAACACACTGATTTATAAAGGGAATAACTTACCTCTGTACACTGCTCATAGAGCACCAAGCAGGCGAGATGGTCAAACAGACGATTCCTGCACAACACACGCACGCACGCACACACACACAAAGACCATTAAATAAGGTGCAAGAGTGAAAGACTTTACATATAATCATGTTGAACAGTACCTGAATGATTTGTTAATAATCATAAAGGTACACACCTTACAACAGTTTTAGTGTTAAAATCATGTCAATACTAGGTCATAGTTATCAAAGAAAATCAAAATGTGTACTGCTCACCGTTTCCACACAAACTCAGCTTTGGCTTCCTCATCTCTTTGATGTACCACTGAAACACAATTCACGCAGACACACATCAGCATCATATTACCTAAGTGTTATCTACAACTACAAGCAAATCCCATTTTCATAACATTAAAAATACTCACACTATACTGAATATTTCAACTTTTTCAGTGTGGAATTATGTGGTGATGATGACTAATACTCCATGACACAAGTTCTGGGTCTGCAGGTATTTATTATGGTCTGGACCGTGTGTTTCAGGAGTACAGTCCCGATGGGGTTTCAGTTTTTTGTTTTTGGGATAATTTATGGTCTTGGTTATGCCTTAGTTTCTACCTTTCCCTTTGATTAAAGAACTAGCAATATCTACACTATCGGCCTGTTCACTGGATGGATGTGTGCATTGTTCTTAGTTATAGAGTGAACAACATACAGCAAATGTACAATGGAGTTGGGGCCAGGAGTAGAAGGAAAAAAGAAACAGAGCCATCACAGCAAACAAAGCAACCTATGTTTAAGTATATAGTATAGTATGATGTTTGCAATGTAAATGATCATGAACATTACACATGTACATGATATCACCCAAATATGCACACAAAGATACAGGTGTTAATTTGTTATAGAATAACAGTGGGAACAATAAAACATTTTGTACGGTGAGACTGTAGTCACACTGACACATGGAAAAAAAATTTACTTCTCCACACATACACATTATGTATGCGCACAAACAAACATGCATTCACAAAATGACAGTTCTGCTCTACAATAGTGTTCTTCCAAGACAGATCAAAACAAATTTCACAAATGGACAAAATCCATAACATGTGAATGAAATGAAAAGCATTTATCAGTGTCATGACATATTTTCCGTACAGACAAAATCTGCCGTGACAAGAAAGATTAAAATGAAAAAAAGGAAAATAAAGCAGATTACAACGAAGTATACATACCTTTCAGCTTCCAGAAAGGTTCAGGGATAAAGGCCTGTACTTGTTTGTATCGCTCCACCACAAAGCCTAGTGTAGGGAACTGGCAACTGCCATAACTGATTAGCTGATCCGCTAGCGCCTCTGGGAATACTTTACACAGACGTAGTGTTTGGAACCGTGTAAAGGCAGCTCCTGTTCATGTCATTCATTGATTAATGTACTTCATTTGTCTTTTTAATGTCATTTGATTATTTAATGACTGGTGTGCTTTATTTGTCTTTTTGATGTCACTGATCTATTATTTAACAATGTAGCCAACATAACTTTTGCTCTAAAACTAATCAAATAACAACAACAAAATCAACCTTTCAACCAAACAAAAAAGAAACAGTAAAAAAAGAAAAAAAAGTGATACATATACTTCTTTCATTTTAATGATTAAGACAATTAGGATCAGTCTGATTAAGATATGTAAAGATATTCTATAGAATTATATTGTACTGAATAACTGAAAAATGCATTTACAGTACATATAGTCAAATAATCAAATGGAAGAAAAAACAGAGGTGGGGGCAGAGCGATAGAATGACCATGATGTTTTGTTTTCCTTTGAAGAAGATATTAGCTAAAAACCATTTTCGAAAACTTGCTGCTGTTAATCTATATGTTCGTCTGGAACTAAAATACTCAAAAAGAACTGCATTAGTACATATAATATATTAGGAAATCAAAGAGTTACATCGTTTGTTGTCATTTGACAGAGACAAAGAAGAAATGTAGGTAAAATGAAACAGTGATGGGATGATAACAATGCACTCTCATCTCAATATCTGACATACCTATACGAAGATCCAGTTCAGTTCTGACATCCACTGCATGGCTCACTAGCTCCTCAGGTTCTGCTAAGTTGTGCATTGCCCGTCTCACAGCTCTGATTCACAAACAAGGACAAAATTAACTAATATTAGACAGGTATGATAGTCATGTAAGACAGACGTCGGACTTCCAATTGGAAGATCTTTGATGCTACCTGGGCACCTCCTGCCTGGGGGGTACAGGGGTGAGTTATTTTTTCTATCCCCAAGGTCCATATGTGTGCAGACTCGCTAGAGCCTAAATCCTCTAACTTGTGTGCTCTGCACACAGAATTACAAATATGTGTGTTAAAGATCCTCTAAATAATATTAGTTTTTGCTGGCTCAAGGAAACATGAAAAACATCCAGCATGCACACCTGCCTAAGATGGAGTATGCACACTTTGCAGCTGCATACCTCCTGCACATTGTGGACAAAACACTGTATATACAAATATCCAAGAAAAATCAGAATGATCACATACACACACACAATGTCATACATTATGTTGTACGCCAAGTCATACGAAATTATGCAAGAATTGTCTGTGACCCATCTGACTTCAAAGATGACAGTATTCATGACACACAGGTGAAAAAAAGTAATATCTGGTAATAGAAAATTCATAATATTAGTTGAGTGTCATCATCTACTTGTGTGTGTTTGGCAGCTATTAAACGCTCTCTCTTTTCTTCATACAACTGAAATAAATCAAAAACACTGTCTGGCAAATTATTACAAAAACTTGTCGGTATAAAGTTTGTGCGAACTAGAATTTTCTCCATGCTCCTCTTTCCATGTGCACATGTCCAGTCAGCAACGCCAAATGTACAACAGCATGATGGCAAGAATGTAGTGCTGAATCCTTTCAAGGGTGACACTTTGAGTTTGAAAATCTGAAAAAAATGAAAATCAGGCTGGGGTCCAGGGCTGCCTTTGATATGTACACTTTACATTTAAAAAAAAGTCACTTTACCATTCAGATGGAAACTACAAACTATTCACAACGGAATTTCGGTCTGGGGCCTTGCCGAGAAAACGGATTTCCGTCATCCAGACGGAAGAGTGGCACCCATGTCCTTTCCCATGATGAGAAAGAGATGAAAGGTGTCTGGAAGACAACTTGTTGATAAACAGTGCCCCATGACCAAGGCAGTCATGGACTGATGTCACACACTGATGACGTGACTGGTGCAAAGTTCAGAATAAGGATCATGAGAACCATTTATCATGCTGTAGGCAAGGAGAAACAGATCTGTTCTGCATGGTTTTCAGGTAGCAGGAAGGAAGGGTACGAACCCTGCAAACCAAAAATCCATTCTCTAGGAATGAAAGATTTAAATACTTGTAAGCAAACAAAAAAAACTGATTTAGTACTCAGTTTTAATATCTTCACTCAAGTTTTTATGCAAAGTTTTAATGCACAGTAGACTACACTTGCTCTGTATAAAACAACTCAGCACTCACGTCAGTTTTGAGAAAAAGAAGAGCCTTGTACATATCAGTCAGAATAAAACTATCTAAGCCTGCCCACTGTGACTTACTGAGGTGTGATCTCTGAGAACCTGGCACGGTAGACTCTGACATTGGGTTTCACTGCAAAATAATACACACAAGCCCAATTAAAAAACAAAACAAAATTAAAAAATCAATGTATAACTATAAAAGTTCTATGGATAATTCATTGCAACAAAATATGTACAACACAAGGCAGTAGTGAACAATACAAAATGGAGTATCATACCATACATTACAATACATCATGGTACAATAAAACAATACGAAACTCAGCTGGTGATATCTACCTAATGAACGTTTATTTGTATGATGCAAAAGTGCAGAGATATTCATCTGATCAGCTGACCTGACTGTAAATGCTTGAAACTGTAAAACTTGACAGAAGTAAAATGCGTCTTCTCTGGGGCCATGATAACCGACACCAGAGATCATGTTTAACAACACTATTTTTGCAAACAAAATCATCATCACAACATGAGGTAACTTTTGGCTTCCTCATCCCATCCATTTGTGGCATTCAGGACGCTGCAACGAAACATGAAATGTTCCTTCAATAAATGTTATGAAATGCTGCACTTAATACATGTCTAACATATAACAGCAATATATATATATATGCCACCATGTGACATACACAGACACCCTGCTCCCTGAACACTGAAATAACAGAATGTACCAACACTGTGGAAAGGATAAAGCTAACAGAATGTGCAGCTGAAATGAAGTTGAATGCACTGTTCTGGAGTACTGATCTTTTTGATGTTCACATTACCTAGTCAAATCAGTACAATAGTTCTAAAAAATTATAAACATACGAGCTAATATATAAAACTGTTTAATCAAAAAATTTAAACAAGAACTGACCTGCCCTGCAGACGTCGATGATTTCAAAGCCAATGTTTTCACCTTCACGATCACAATCTGTCCAAATCACTAGCATTTGGCACTGCCGTACTTCTCTCTCCAATGTTTTCTATGAAATGATGAAACAAAGCAAAACTTAAATTCAGACAATAAGATCCTATTCTGTATCTTTAAAAAAATTTCCACAACACCTACACATAATATCTGAAGATCTATTAATGTGACATTATTGAAATAAATACTGAGAAAAGAAGAAAGGAAAGACAAGACAAATTTTAAGCAAGCCACTAGAATACAAAGTTTTACTTACATTACATTATCAGTAGAAGAGTTTGTGTTTGTGTTTGTGTGTTTGTGTGTGTGTCTATGTGTGTATGCATGCATGCACAGTCATGTTTCCGTGAGTATGTTTTTGATGTGTGAAATGAAAGTGTATCTTTCCATAAGTTCGTTCGTTCGTTCTTTGATTTAACATCTGTTCACTATAAGTGGTATTAGATGGTGTATATATGTGTGTATGCATGCATGCTCCTTTTCCAAGCATACAAAATTACTACCAGGTTTGTCAGATCGCATACTCCATTCAAATAAAAGAAATATCTTGAACTAAAAGCAAACTAAAAACAGACCCTGCTACTAGTACCAGGTAGCTTATCTTGCTTCAACTAACCTTGATGTTTTCAAAATCCTTTGGGCAGTACTTTTGAACTTCAGCGTCAAACAGCTGTGCTGGACTACACGAGTTCCTGGAAAATAAAAATCACACTAAAAGGCTGCTGTATATGTATCAACATGGTAAAGCCTCACAAACAAACAACAACAACCCACAAACCAAAACACATCAATGGCCCTGGGAAAACAAAACATGGAAAAGAAAATTTAATAAACACACCACTGCATTTGTATATGATAATATATGTATATGAATTATAATTCAAAGATCTGTTCCTGCTGCTGGCCATTCCACAGAGTTTATCAGGATTCAGGGGGAGTTTAAAAGAAATCTGAACACAAATGCATTAACATAATAAGCACATAATTACATAAATAAAAAGTGGCCTACAAGTACCTAAAATTGCCACTAAGCAGTTCACATTTTGTTAGAGCTAAAAATGTAAATATATGCACATTACCCAATTATCACACAGTTCATATTTCCTTGCAGCTAAACATACAAATATAACATTGCCCTATTATCAATCCTAGTAGAAAGTATGTAAGGCTTTAACCCTTTCAATCCCTCAACCTATCCACCAGTTTCCCGCATCATCAGCAAAACTGACAAAGCAGAAACTTAACTCCTTCACTCCCAAAACCTGTATCCACCAGTTCCTGCATTGTCAGCCAAGATAGCAAAGCAAAAACTTATGTATCCACCAGCATCCTGCATAATCAGCCATGATAGCAAAGCAAAAATTTAACCCTTTCACTCCTTCACCCCGTCCACCATCTTACAGGCAAGTGAAAGGGTTAAGATTTTCGCAGCTTGTGGATAGGATGTGGATAGGAAGAGTGAAAGGGCTAATGTAAGCTGACTAACCTTGACTCCCGCACCCTGTCCACCAGCATCCTGCACTGTCAACCATGGCAGCAAAGCAAAAACTTAACCCTTTGATTCCCTCACACTGTCCACCAGCTTCCTGCAGGAAGCTAGTGAATAGGGTGAGGGAGTCAAGAGGTTAAGTTTTTGCAGTTGGTGGACAGAGTGTGGGAGTCGAAGGGTTAAGAAAAAATACAGGTGAACAGACTCACAGTCACACAGTAGAAAATGAGAAAGAAAGAGATGACATACAGCAAAAGAACAAAGCAGTTCTAAGCAGACATTGACAGAAAAGAGGAAATTTCAAGTGCAGAATTTCCAGAATGTGGGGATACTGTCTATTATATGAGAGTCCCAGGGATCCCCATGGGGGACTGGGGGAGGAGGGGAATAATATATGTAATGTTGAGGTATGTATTGCCATGGTATTTAATAGACAAAACTTAAAATTGTAAACTGACTAAGAAATAAATCTGCAGAACATCATTTTTTCCACTGTATAAAATTGACTGCACACATGTGTACATCTGTGAGTATGCATATATTTGTGTGTGTGTGTGTGTGTGTGTGTGTGTGTGTGTGTGTGTGTGTGTGTGTGTGTGTGTGTGTGTGTGTGTGTGTGTGTGTGTGTGTGTGTGTGCGTGTGTGTGCGTGTATGTGTGTGTGTACATAATTTTATAAAATTTTATGTGAGAGTGCATTGTGTGGGTTGTGTGCATCATACACTGAGTAGAGGTCTATACATGGGTGAGTGTATGCGGTATATGTGCGTTGTGTATGTGTATGTGGGCATGTGCAAGTTACTTAGTGCTAGTAAAGTATCTTTTTCTCACCATTTTCTATACTGCAGAGGGAACTCCAGTGCCAGAAGATGGCCCGATACAGAGGTGAATGTCATGGTCACACTCTCATTCATCAAGCTGGACTCAAACTCATAAATCTTGTTGAAGACAGACAAAACCTTCACGCTGCAATTGACAACATAAAATTAAATTAATATTTTCCAGACTTCATGATTTATGAAGACAGGAAACCACACTATTAATATTACTACAAGAGTCTAATAGTACATTGCTGGCACACTAGGTATACAAATTTACGATAGATGGCAAACTACAAAGGTCACCAAACTGATAATTGATCAAACTGATGTTGTGAAGCTCATGGTAATACCGTAGAGTATGAAACATTATATTACCATTGAAAATAATTGCTTATGAATTGCAAGGGTGCAACTTAGAAAAATAAAAAAACTGAAAGGGATCCAAGGACCGGCTGTGCCCCGTATGGGGGTCTGGGGAGCATATAGCCCCCAGACACTGAAGCTTTTTCAAAAAACGGATTTTCCATTTCTGACTCTTTTGAAAAAACGGATTCCGTTGTCAAACGGAAAAAGTTGCACCCATGGAATTGTGTATACAAAGTCAATCCCTGAAAATTAAACATGCATACTATGTTTTCTAAACAATATATTGTGTTTCATGATGAGACAAAACAAAAACAAAGCCAAAAAAGTGAAGTTTCATAGATTTGTTTTGTAAGTCAATTTCTGTAAAACTACTTCTTCCTTTTCTGTGATGCTTATATATATATGCATCCTAGGTTTTCTGAGCCACGTACATTTTCACATTTTCATGATCAGACAAAACAAAAACAAAAACAAAAACAAAGCAAGAGAGAGAGAGAGAGAGAGAGAGAGAGAGAGAGAGAGAGAGAGAGAGAGAGAGAGAGAGAGAAGAGAGAGAGAGAGAGAGAGAGAGAGAGAGAGAGAGAGAGAGAGGCTGCCACTACCTGGTATTATCATTCAATTCTATTTTCCTTTATGTTTTCTTTTCTTTCTGTTTTCCTCCTTAACTAATGCAAATAGAGTGTAATCCTTTAAGTAGCCTAAGTTATATAGACAAGGATGGTCAAGATTTTCTAAGCCTTATTATTTCATTTGATTCAGTATCTGTTATCCTGTATACATATACATAAATACAAAACAGATCCTCAGGGTATGTACAGACGAATTGAAGAAATTGTCCACAGAAAAAATACATGCACATCAACTGGTTGCTTAAAATCGAAAGATAGCACATTTATCATGGAAAAAGACAAAATATTAGACAGATGGGGAGAGTACATTAAAGACCTTTTTGAGGATGACAGAAACGAAGAACACATTATAAAAAAGAACTTTGAAGGACCACCCATAATGAAAGATGAAGTTACAGCGGCACTGAAAACGATGAAACCGGGAAAAGCCCCAGGACCAGACAACATTACTACAGAGATGATTGAAGCCCTGGAGGAATTTGGCATAGAAAAAAATAACAGTCCTCTTAAATGAAATTTACGACACTGGAAAAATCCCCAAAGATATGTCAAAATCAATTTTCATTGCACTTCCAAAGAAGACAGGGGCTATAGAATGCGAACTCCATCGCACAATCAGTCTGATGAGCCATGTAACAAAAATCCCGTTAAGAATAGTCATGATGAGGACAAGGAATAGAATCAAAAGAGAAATAGCACTTAGCAGAAGAACAGTGTGGATTTGTGGAAGGGAAAGGAACTATTAATGCCATATATATACATCCTAAGAACTATCATAGAGAGGTCAAATGAGATGAATAAGGATTTATATTTATGCTTTGTTGACTACACCAAGGCTTTCGATCGGGTAAGACATGATGAATTGATCAACCAACTGGAGAGACTCAATGTTGATGGAAAAGATCTACGAATAATCAGAAATATGTACTGGGAACAAACAGCTGCAATGAGAATAGAAAACAATGTAAGCTCTTTCCAAAATATCAAAAGAGGAGTCAGACAGGGTTGTGTTTTGTCACCAGATCTGTTTTCACTTTACAGCGAAAACATCATGAGAAACCTAGAAGAAGACCCTGGATTAAAGGTTGGAGGGAAAATGATAAACAACATTCGATATGCAGATGACACCGTGCTAATTGCAGAAAGTGAAAGAGACCTACAAAACCTTGTGAATATACTAGAAATAGAAAGCAAAGGTAAGGGGCTGGAACTAAACAGCAGGAAGACTGAAGTCATGGTGATCAGTAAAAAACATGAAATCCCCTCATGCAAAATAACAGCAAATGGCACAACCTTGACACAGGTTGAGAAATTCAAATACCTGGGAACGACCATTTCATCAGATGGCAGATACACATCAGAAATAGCCGGCAGAATCGGCCAAGCCAAAACAGCATTCAAGAAGATGACAAGCATTCTTACCAACAAATGCCTATCAATTAACATCAGGAAGAGAGTTCTTGAATGTTATATAGAACCAATACTGTTGTACGGATGCGAGGCGTGGACAGTCAACAAACAAAGCCAGAACAAGATTGAGGCAGCCGAGATGTGGTTTCTAAGAAGAATGTTGAGGGTTCCATAGACAGCAAAGAAAACAAACGAGACAATCTTGATGGAGGCAGACACAAGTAGATCACTCATAAGGAAGATTAGGAAAAGGTAGGCAACATTTATAGGCCACTTTATGAGGAAGGGGGATTTGGAGCACCTGGTCATGGCGGGAAAGCTGGAGGGAAAGACAGCACCGGGTAGAGAAAATGCTGGATGGACTTGCAGAATGGCTGGGGATGGGGAGGGTGGGGAAGATGCTAGGGGCAACGAGAGATAGAGGCAGATGGAAGTCCATGTTCGCCAACGCCATGCGGCAGGGCACCTGATGATGATGATGATATCCTGTATATGATAATTCGCAACTTTCATAGCAATTAGCCAGGTAATGAAAACTTGTTTCATACCATAGTAAAACTGCTTCTTTCTCTTTTTCTGTGATGCTTATATAATTATTTTAAAAAAACCCATTACAAAATGGGCAAGCCTACCGACTCTGTACAACTACAACCCAGTGTACCAAAAACAGTACAAATAGAAATATCACGCATGGAAATGTGTTGGTGTTAGTGTACAAGACTCGACAATGAACAAGCCTTGAAAAACTTGAAAAAGACTTCACACAGATTTGAGATTATAGTAAGATACGATTGTGAATGTTCAAGTTAAGAACTAGATCTATCACCTAGACGAATATATTGGAAGGTGTGTGCATTGGAGCATTACCTTTCTATGCCGCCCGTTTGACATGACATTTGACAGTGACTTCGCGGCGTCATTTTTTTCAGCAACATTGAGAACACGCATCATGGACTTGGTACTTTTACTTTCAGATGACACAAAACGGACAGCAATCCGACGAAGGCGAACCAGTGACAAGCGAGCATAAAATCGCATTGAAACAATAAATATGTCTTCTGTTGCACAGTCAAATCACCCAAGATTAAAGTCCACTAGAAATATCCAATCTGAAACAAAAAGGAACCTCCAGATGGCAGTAAATCATTTAAGATTAATCACAAAAACAGCACACATAATGTGTTTCTCTTTACCGCCATCTTTGCGGGTCAAGGTCATAACAATACGTATCTGGTAATGTGATCTTCCCAAATTAAGCAAATCTTTCAAAAACCCATCACAAAAATGATGCTGTGCGACATGATTTGATACAATACAACAAGATAAATCTTTAAGCTTATATCTTACACATGCACACACGCACACACACACACACACACACACACACACACACACACACACACACACACACAACGAAAAAAAAAGTATATTTGATGTTTTAAATCAATAAAACAACGGAGAAGACACCCCAAAAAGGCTTGCCCCAGAAAACCAAACCAAACCAAAAACAATGAAGCATGATATTGTCATGCAGATCTGCAGACAAAGAATATCACTCACATACGGATACGACCGATGTTCAGCTGAGTGTATGCATGTACTTTGTTTTCCACATTGTTAAGGTGGTATGTTGCTGCACAGTCTGTGCACTCCATCTTCGTGGGTGTGCATGCAGGGTGTTTTCATGTTTCCGTTTAGGCCTATAGGCCTACTATAAGCCACCAAATATTGGTTGACATGACTTACAGGATCTTTAATGTGCATACTTGATGTTCTGCAAGCGCATGAAATGGGTCAACACACAAAGTTCGTTCAAGAGGGATTCATCACATTCGGATAATTCCATATGCGTTCCACCCGATCTGCCAGTGATCAGTCTCCTTCTTCCTACGCAGGGGAGTCTGAGCTCCCGTGGGCACTCCCCATCTTGAATATCAACGAATGAATTCATAAAAACCTACTTATCTAGCAGAGGGAATGTATTTTTTACGTATAGGACCTTCGGCAGACTAACTCCGACTTGGGGAACTAAAGAGAGAATTGGGAAGAAATACAGTTGAATGATCTGGAAGGAAGAAGTAAGAGTCTTGTGAAGAAAGGAGAGCATGGCAGGAAAGAGGAACCTCCTACTATCTGGGAGCAAACTATAGATAGTTCCTGTGGTTCCAAAACATAAAAGGATCTGCATCTGCAGTGCCCCACTCCGAAATCTGTTTGGAATATGCCTTTGAGCAGGTTCAACTTGAAAAGTCTGCAAGAGATAGTTTGGCAGACTGTCTGAGCCTGCTCGAAACCCTATTCCCTGACAAAGCCTGAATTAAAATGGCAGCGGAGAGAGAGAGAGACAGAGATTTCAATCGACTTCGGTAAAAAGATATTACTTTTGCGCATTTTGTAAACAAGAGCATCAAAACCTCGGTCTTTGTCAGCCTGAGTGTGTTTTAGAAGTACTACAGAACATGCTTTATCTATGTATAAAACAAGTAAATAAATAAATGTAAAAGAAAGGCACCAAAGCTTCGGCTCAACTGTTATTGGAAATGATACCTACATGAATGTGAAATAATGCTGTTTATGCAACGAATCAGCTAGTAAATGACCTCTACGGCTCTAGGCCTAGTCTAGTTGTAGTACTGGTAGCTCATAAGTTCCTCACGGAGTAACCAAAGTTGCTTGCACAAACAGACGAGGAGTCGAGGACGAAGGGATCTCTCACAATGCTGGTAGGAAGAAGCATTTCGACACTACGACAGAGTCTACGAATTTTGAATGCTGAGGCAAATCGGAGGCAAGTGCCACATTCAGACATTGATTGAATCGACATAACAAATTATCTTTTTTTTAAAAAAAAAATCATTTTATTATGAGTAATAGTAGATTAATCCTGGCCCGATACGGAATGAATGTTGACACTATTGTGCTAAGTTAATAAGTAGGCCTAATATTGTAATCATAAAGACACTATGGGTTTAAATACATCACCAATGCGGCGATGCCGGACAGTGACAAAACGAATAGGCCTGAAAAATGTGAAGTTGTATTTTTACAATTGCAGGATCTGTTTTTAGAGAGGGTGAGAGAGAAAAGCTCAGAAAGCAGTGCTGGTAACTTGAATGAGACCGATTATGAAGCATTCCATTCAATTGTGGACTTTGTGTGTGTGTGTGTGTGTGTGTGTGTGTGTGTGTGTGTGTGTGTATGTGGTGTGTGTGTGTTTTGGAGTATTTAACATTTCATAGGGGCAACGTGAGTTGGAACAGTGTCAGAAGTCAAGTTCACTGTGATATTTGAAGTTTGAGTATGCAGACTTGCCAGTGCCCTAAACCCCTTTCATATGAGTACAAACGCAGAATGTCAGATCTGCAGTAAAGAGCCAGTAAGTCATGTCAGTGTCAGAATCAGATGGCTTATGAAAACATGAAACACACTAAGCATACACTCCCACCATAGACAGAATAAGCAGACTGTACAGCAACATACTGCCTGCACAAAACAGTGTGCATACAATTTACATTCATCTTTGAAAATTAAAATTGGGGAAAAAACCCCCCAGAAAGGTTGAGTGACATTTATTGGAACGATGAATCATTTTGAGCTTGCCATTCATATTAGCTGTGAGTCATCATGATCATTATCATCATGTGCCCTGCCACGTGGTGCTTACGATCATGGCCCTCCATATGAATTTATCCCTTATTGCTGCAAGTACATCTACCACCCTCTCTGTCCTCACCCACCTACTACTTGACTCTGTGTATCCATAGGTATGTGTGGATGTGATAGCAGAGGGGCCAGCTGATAAGTCTGTATATATTTGCTTTCTGGATTCTTGTTTGAATCTCCATGCTGCCATTCTGAGTAAAGTTGCTTCCTAAATATTTGAATTCTTCTACTCGTTTCAGTTCCGTGTTGCTGACCAGTAATTCCAGCTTCCCTGGGCTTCCGCTCACCTTCATAACCTCTGTTTTGGACATACTGATTTTCATGTTATAATCTTCACTGCTTGCATTCAAGTTACTGGGGTGTTCTGCATCTTCATTCATTAGGTACCGTCATCAGCAAATAGAAATTCATTCAGATGTTCAAGATTTGGATTTGCATCCTTTGTGATCCTGTCCATGTAAATAATGAACAATAGAGGGGACAAAACACAGCCTTGACACACTCCTGTTTTTACATTGAAAAGCAGTCAATGAGGCTGTCTGGTGTGGGATTCTTCAGTGGCTCTGAGGAACTGAGGAAGTGTTTGTTGGCACACACTGTGCCAAAAAAGGTCAAAACTGGTGGCTTGCAGGTTGGCTGATAGCTCTTTGTCAGTAAAAATATTGTTGCTTTAACATTTTTGTCTGGCCTGGAGAATGTTATTAGAGTGTGATGGCAGTGTTTCAGCCAAGATTCACTTACCTGTGCATTCCATGCGGTTTTCCTATGCATGGCTCAGCCACAAGAAACAATTGTTTTCTGCAGTGGTAGAGAGAGTCTTATGGCAATCTTTCTGCCAAAAGTTCACTTGTATCTGCATTCCAAGTGATTTTCCTGGTTGTGGCTCAACTACATGAGGAAAATTATTTTCTGTCATTGTCCGGACCTTGAGATCATTGCCAGACTTGGAGGAAAGGTACTGCAAACAGGAGCATCTATCATGGAAAGAGATGAGCTGTTCATCAGTTGTGATGAAGGAACCTGGAATGTAGTGTTGAGTGAGATTCTTCTTGAACCCTTTGCAGAAATCCCTGAATGGGGCAAAGATCCCAAGCTCATCTGGGGATACATCTTTTTTTTATCATCAGAGCATGATAATAAAAGAGCACTACCCACTGGAGGCATGGGTACATGCATATACACTGTGGGTATGCTTATCTTTTCTCAGGGACTTGAACCATGTCTGCAGGTGTTTCTATGAGCAGACGCTGCACCAGCTACTGAGCAGAGACTGAGACATTCAATTTCATGCAAGAAGCCTCTATGATTCATTATTCATAGCATGGATGACATGCTGTGAGGTGGTCTGCCTCTCAGATGCCTTTCTGTTCTCCAGGCATAGAGAATGACAAGTTCCTCCATCTGACCAAGACCTTCCTGCAAGTTGGAAGAACCAGTGGATCCCTTGCTCATGGAGGGATCCTAAGAAATTAGACAGTAGGTAAGCTAGCAAAAAGGATGGCCCAAGAAGATCAGACAGACAACATTGTCAGCTACAGCCAATAGAGGAGCATCATCAGATCTTCCTTTACACCACAGACAGTAAGGGACATCAACAGCTATAAATCTGTTCAGAGAGCAGCAAGCGGTCCTGATGAGACTAAGCACCATCCACAACTGACTCAATAACCATATAAACTACAAGATTAACTGATGCTTTCACCAGCCTGCTACTGTGTGATCAGGAGGACCAGACATCATAACATTACATTGTCAAATAAAATGACAGGAGACCTGGCCAATTACAGCTCATCTGACCACCAGGCTCCATAGCAGATGGCAGGAACCGGAAGAAAGTGCCACATTCATCACCAGATGTGTTCACATACAGACTATGAACAAAAGAAGAAAAGAATCGTCCAAACAGAAGAATGCCAGGAGAGCTGCGGAAAATGATTTTGGTTATCGTAGACTTCATGACCATACAATGAACCAAATGTAATACTGGTTGACATCATACTTTGCTTCATGCTGCTGAAGAATAAGACACACTGGACATGTTCTCTCATGTCAGTGCAGTTGGTTGCAACAAGTTTGTCCTCTTTAGACAAGTGTGGGTGATTTTTCACTCACTTTTGTGTGGGTGTTTATACATGTTAAATAATTTTACAATTACTGTCAGCCTTCCACAGTTCACATATGCTCATTATACACATGAGCTATGTTTTTTTTGTTTCAGATTGGCCACCCGACATGTATCAACATCATGCGCCTTTCATGCAAAGGAGAAACATCCGGAAGAGGAGGGACCCATTCCTTTTTCCACAAGCAAGGCAGCGTCATGGAGCATGACGAAAACTGTCGTCCTACCTGATCGTGATGTGCCCTGGTACCAGATCTTAAGTGTTGGCATCAGTGTGGGAGTGTTCTTGGTCTACTTTCTGTTCTTGCGAGAGGAAAACGACTTAGATGTGGAATTGAACTATTCTCTGTTTGAGAGAGTACCGCAACTTGAGGAGCATCAGTTGAAGGTAGCATTGGACTACTACCGCAAACAAGGCAAGGACACTCGTGAACTTGAAGAACGACTGGCAGAGCTTCAGCGCAACAAGCAGGCCCTTAAAGATAATTCTTAAGTATTTGAGAATGTGTGTGTGAGATTTGGGGGGGAGGGAGAGGGGGTGATAGGGGTGCGTGGTGACGTGGGTTTGGTAAGAGTCAAGCTGAAGTAAATTAATGAATATTTGAATTTTTTTTTTTTGTACCTTCAAACTTCCAAGGTCCTTGATCATAAAATCTTGGAAAGGTTTTGTGAGAAAAGTGAAAGTAACAGTTGTGAAAGCAAAATAGTGTCAGTTTTTTTCTAGTTCATGATTTCATAATGCACACAGTGTTCAGTAACTTGTTATTTGAGCCAATTATTATGACTGATAGGACCTTCCCTTTTGCAGAAGAAGATGCCTTGACACATGCACATGAATCAGTGTGTAATAATAGTCTCCTTCTTTCAAGTTTTATGGTTACAGAGATAATAATAATATAGAAAAAAGTCAACAAAACAGATGACAAACACAAACATGCATTGACAGATCATTTTCCCTCTTTCAAAATTTCTAGATTATGGAGTGGGAAAAAGTGAACCTGTGACTGGTTAAGGTTTTTGTCAGTTAAGTGAACATGTTGTTTCCAAGTGTTGTATTATGTTTCTGTATCCCATAAGTAGTTTGTTTTGTTAATCAGTCCTGAATGAACTTTTTTTTTTATTTCCAGGTTGACAAATGATTTTGATTTAGACTAGCTAGGACTTAGTTGTGTCTTCAGAGTTTTTCTCAAGAAGCACTGATGCCTTGTAACAGAAATAATGTTTTCCTTAAATCACAAGATTGGTTTTCTGTGTGATGTTTACTGTTGCATCTTTAAAATGTATTAAACTGTGGAGAGTGGATCTTGAGATGGTTATATCCCTGATATGACTCTGAGCAGTCAGTTGGGCTTTAAACACAAATGTCAGTACCAGTAACAGTAATGATAAACTGAAGACTTGATTATGATAAAGATGTATAATTATGTTTCAGTGTGTTTAAAAATGTAGATCTGCCTGTTGAAATATATGAGAACATTTGGTTGTCTGCTATACATGCTGTTGTGAAATATTGTCCTTATTATCAATTAGGACTTATAAAATAAAATTAATTGCATTTCCTGTCGGAGCGCAGATTTTATATGAAACTGTTTTTTATGTTTTTTGTTTGAAACTTTTTTTCTCATTAAGAAAAAAGGACAGAGAAGAAAAGAAAAGAGTGAATCATTTCTATTGTCAGCTGTAATTTTCATAGAAGTTTTGTTTGTTTAGTATCTGTGTGAGCAAGTATCATCTTAAACTCTGTTGCATTTGTATTGTTAATTTTGAAACACTCCAAATATTCAATTTTTTTCAACCTTTTTACACAAATGCAATTACACTGACAAACTGTCGCATAAAGGAATTCTTTTTGAAATGCACAAACATAGCCATAGTTTAACCATTACAGTTACTAGTAAAATGCACACAGTATTTTACACACAGATGTCATGAAGAGCACTGCATGAATCACATGTGCTTTTCATACAGCACATAGTACAGCTGATCACATCATGTAATACTTCTACAATATCAAGAATCCCTCTTGAGTTGGTTGATCAAGTTTCTGACTCCATGCAATGAGGGAGGAAAGCCAGGTTGTGATACAAATTACTGGATTTATCAGGATGATGTGAGGCATTGTTTATGAATATCTCTATTTTACTGTTAGGCGATGCGAGATATCATGAACGTGTCAGTGTTAACTGAATGAACATTGCTAGAAATGGCTAGGAAAAAGGAATTCACAGATTGGTTTGTCTTTATAGTACGTTTCTGTTTTCTTCTTGGGGGGGGGGGAACATAAAAGAAAAAAAAGATGGTCAAGCCAGTCTAACATTTTTCTTGTTTATACAATTTGAAAATCCGCTGTGACTTTTCAGTACACATGCTTCAAATGAAATGAAACTGGACATGAAGAGAAGACAATGGTAGTGTCTTTAAGTCACAAACTGGTATTCAAGATAGGCCTAATGTAAGCCTGTATGTTCATGATTACAGAGTATGCAACAAAAATCGTTAAAAATTTGAGGAGTGTAGGGCCTACTATATTTTCTTATAAGTTAAAAAAGTTCTTAACCGTAATTACTTTAGTATATGTATTGATGTAGCTGTGAGCATTTTCCGCATGCTGCAGGAGCTTAACTTGAACATCTGATAGGTAAACGAAAAGTTAGACAATATCTCCTTAGACAACTTCAGTTGGTGCATCAAAACTGCTTTCTCAGATTTTCTGTTGTTGTGAATTTGTTCCATACTCAGTATAAGCTTCAAACTCAGACCTGGAAAGACATGTTAACAAATTTATTGATGAAGAATGAATGACATATTCTTTAGGCCAATGGTAACTGTCAGAATCATGTTTAGTAAGAAATGAAACCAAAAGTGATGAAATCTACTGCATTTATAAATCATGGTGTCTTAGTGATTAGCTGAATGGAGTGACAACTAGAAGGTTGTTGACTCAAATCCTGTGAGTTTATGTAAGTGTAAGATTTTCAGCTCTTACCAGCTCCAACCCAGATTTCAAAGTGTTCTTGACTCAGGTGGGGAGACTGATAGTGATACCACACAGGCGAATGTCATCCTCTTTGATGGTATGTCTTGTGGGTATCTTTTGTGCCTGGTTGATACCATCATTGAGCCTGGTTGACATCAGTGTATGATATAAAATGAGAAGCATAGATTACAGCCCTGTTAAACAGTCTCACTGTTGACATAATTTGAACAATTGATAAAATTTCACTGACAAATATGTGGGCCTAAATGTTTTTTTAACAAAGTTTGGTTTAGAGCTGAACCAGTTGGAAAGTTAAAGATTCTAAAATTCAGTTGAAAAAATATCAGAAAGGAATATGCTGAAGGAAATTTAGATAATGTGTTCACAAACACTGTTATACATTTGTATTGAAATTGACATATTTTGAATTTCCAGGAAAACATTCTATGTTTCTGTTGTAGCCTACAGTAAGAGGTACTTTCAGAATGAATATTTGTTTTATTTTTTTAGTAATAAGGAAGATTACAGAATGGCTGGACCATCCTTTGTTTCGTTATTCTCTGTTATTACTTTTCAGTATAATGATGATGTGTTAAAGTGCAGTGAGCATGCTTCAGATATGGACTGCTATTTAGATAAATCAATATTATTAGGCTTTCTGCTGTTTATTCTTATCTGAGCAGTGTGGGCGATTTTCACTGCTATACATTCTACATAATACCCTGTATAGTTTTGTCACAGTTCCCGAGATGATGAGAATAAAGACAACTTCTGGTTGTCCTTTTACATGTGTATTGTGCCTTGAGTCTTTTCTTTTTGTTTATCGATGACTGTGGATTTTTTAACAGAATTTTGCAGGTGTGGGATGTTTTGATGTGCACTAAGTGCATGCTGCTTAGAGGACCTTGGTTTATCCTCATTTGAAAGACCAATCCTTATTTTTGTTCACCTATGAAAGAAAATTTTTCTAAATTATTTTGCCAGTAACAACTTTTGTTACGGATATCATGGGATTTTAATGTGTGCTATGTGCATGCCATGAGACCTTGGCTTATTATTTTTTTTAAAGATAGCACTCAGACCATCACTCACCTTCCAACTGGCAATTAAGTCCAGGCGAGTGCTGTAGCCAACTGGGCCACCACTGAAGAAAGCAAGAATTTGTACATTATATCACTAAATGAAGAGACTTGTGCATTTTGAGAGTACCGGTAAGCAGGACAACTACGAGACAGAAAAGATTTCACTGCATACGGATGGGAGTGTGTGTGTGCATGGTTTGTCGCCAACACCGCATTTATGTATCAATGTGCGAGCTGCTTCAGTGTGCATGTCAGACACTCAAGCTGACATAGTACATACCATACCCTTTGAGTGCCAAAGAAAGCAGTATGTATGAAGTTGATTCTCATGGTCATTGATGCCATTTTCCTTTGGCTTGAAATGTGACGCTCTATGGGTACTTTTGTATCCAGAAACTGACAGTAATATGCTGCACCCACTTCAGCCATTTGCAGTAAATGGTTGTCTAATGTGCGGAGGTCATGACATGTTTTTTGTTGTTGCTGTCGTTTTAAGTCCAATGATAAAAGTAATAGGCTACAACACTGTGCTGGCCCCACAATATTTTGCTGTTGGAACATGTGGGTACAGCACAATGATCCATCACCCACACAATTACTTTTTGGATCCTTTTTTCTGTCAGACTTCATCTTCTGAATAGTGATACCTTGTTTCAATTCAGTTAAAGCCCCTGCTTGTTATGATAGCAGTAGATTGTGTGCATAGGTTTGTTGCCCCCTTGATCAGTGGCGTCATAAAATTTTGTGTATTGTTTTGTGAGCACGTTAAAGTAGTTTGTTGTTAGTATGTATACATGTCATTGTAGGCCCTACCCAGTATCATCAATTTTCATTGAATAAAAAAGTGACAGCGGCAAGCTGGAAGGACTGAAGTGGATAAGTGTTAAAAAGGTCATTATTCATCTGACACTTGTTTAAATCTCAGCATCTTTTTGTTATGACTTGCTCGTCTTTTTAAAAAAAAAAAATCTCTTCTCAATCTGTGCATTACACAGGTGGTAAATTTGTGCTTTAAAGACTTTGTCAAAGTTTCAACTCTTAGTCGAGGTATGCTGGGGTGGGGATAAACAAAACTTACAAATTTGTTTTTTGTTTCAATACTGTGAGGATGTTGAAGCATTTCAGAGTTGGGCACTGTGATAGCTGACATCCTTTGTTTCTGGATTAGTTTTCTGTCTCTGTTTAGTCTTCCTTGAAAATGCTGCTGAACCAGCTGAGGTATTTGACTTTGAAGCTGAAGTTGACAGGTGTTCTGTGGACTTTTATTGCCTTTGGTTTGCTCATTTTCTTGCATGAAAAAATACAAACGAGGATACACGTAAATGAAAGATGTAGCGCGTGCAGCTAGATAATAGAATGTCAGCTTATCAAGCAGCTCCAGTTCTCTTTGTTCAGTAAGTTTATCATGTGCAATGTGTAGCAAGTCTGAACAGGTTTGGAGAATATTGCCAACGATTTGTAACATTTTGTTTAGAGATTCTGGGGTGTCAGCGGAGGTCTTCCTCTCATACTGTACAATTCCAAAAACAATTTCTATTAGATCAATATCACTGAATATTAGCCTTTATGTTGGAATTTACTATCAACAGGTGTGGGTCTCAGTTTCTACTTCCAGTCAGCAACTCAAAAGGTCACATCTATTTTGACTTACGGTACTTAATTGTGATTTTTTGATGGGTTGGATCCATTATTTCAGTTTGGTGAAGGTCCATCCACAAGCAGCAGAAAACTCCAACATTTTCAAAACATTTCTCATTTTCTATTTCTCTGAACCTGATGTCTTGATTATTGACACATTTTGCTCTTAACAAGAGTGGATACGAAAACTTGCAAGTATTTAGAGGGTACCAATACCATATGATTTTTAACAAAATTGGAAATGTCTGAAGTGAAGTTGTGAATGAAAGTAAAATGCACATATAAATAATGTTCAGATTATGAGCCATTTGAAAAATTCTATGGCATATGTACTCACAAAAAAGCCACACCAAAGAACTGCCATTCAAACTTTTATTTCCATTAATTAAGAAAAAGAAACGTGTTCATATTGCGTTGCAAATCACAAACATTTACACGAAATCTTGGTATAAATTCTGTCGTGTAACTTGATCAGCTGCTGCCTGTAGAAATGGATCTAGCCATTCCCTGATTGAAACTTGTGCCAGTACTTAACAGCTAACACTAATCATGGCTAATGGATGTTCTCTTCCCCAAAAGTACTCCTCCCGATGATCATGTGTACCCCTGATCTCAAGTCAAATAAACGAAACAGAACTTTGTTTCAGAATTTTCACAGGATTTTTAAACACCTGACCAAGCAAAATAAATAAACCTTGAAAACATGTGATCTTTAGAAACTTTTCTATAGCTTTCATTAAAACAAAAAAGTCTACTTTGGGTTTAGTGACCAAACTCACTTTTTCCATAAAAAAAAAATCTATCGTCACTTTAGTAACACTGCTTTTGAGATCAAATTAAGAAACAATCCTCAAAGAATTCTCTTCAAATGTTTCTGAAAATGAACAATGGGGAAAAAAAACAAACAAAACAAACCCCTCCCACACACATGAATTCACTTTATTCAGACAACATCCTGAATGTAACGTCTATGCACAAAATGAAAGGATAATGAATACACACAGAAAGCACAAATTAATGAATATAATGACTGGCTACCAAATACATACTATGTCTCATGCTAGATCAGGATGGCAAACAATTAACACAAAAGACAACATGATTGTGAATGAAAATCATGAAAAAAGAGGACTATGCACATTCATGATTTAGTCAAATGGTCCACAGAACATTATGCACGTTCTCCACGAATACGGCGAGCAAGCTGGATGTCCTTCGGCATGATGGTCACACGTTTAGCATGAATGGCACACAGGTTGGTGTCCTCGAACAGTCCTACCAGGTAAGCTTCACTGGCCTCCTGAAATACACCCAAATGTTGTGTTGTTAAAACTACTACATAAAGAAAGCACCTATGTATGTCGATGTGTCCATTTCTTTAAAAAAGGATTTTTTTTCCATAAATCATGTGAACAGGCCTATGTCATATGGCAACCACAGCATCCTAGCAAATATGCAAGATTTGGCACATTTCTTCTCGGAAGCAGCCCGTGAATTTTCTCAAATTTCTGAGAAAAACTGGGAGCCCTGACGCACTTTATCCTAATTTTGACATCTCCAGGATTTTGCCAATTTTGGAGGCTTTATCCTTAAATCTATAATACAGCACACGAGGCTAATACAGAATGTTAAATGCATATTAGTGATTTTGCCTGTTTTTCCAGGGTTATATGTCCAACAGTTTTGATGTTGTAAAACACCAAATGTGGCTCACTGTGAGAATTTATGGACAACAAAAATAATGTCAAATTCATGCTACAGCCACAAATTTAAACCGATTTTCAAATTTAAAGTGCACATTTCCATCTCTACAAACCCTTTAAAATGACCTGTAGGATTAGTCACTAACAGTTGGACCCCCCCCCCTTTCTATCCACTTCACTGGAAACAACCTAGATAATTATGTACTGGGTAACGTTGAAAGCTGTAACATTCAGCCCATCCACTTACACAGGGCCATTTGAGATGATGCTTTATTCATTTATGAAATTATGTACAGATCTATGCATAATCTAATAGACATGTATAAATGTCTATGGGTGTGTGTACTTGTGTGGGTTGCCACATGCAAGTGCAATCTTTTGGGTTGCATGTCAAGTGCAATTTTAAACGTAACTGTAAATATGAATACTGCCTAGGTGACTGTGATGATACATTTTGAGAGGGTGGCTCTTCACACTCATCATGCATATGGCCAGAGCTCCACCCCTCTTCCCAACACAGAAACCACTACCATATACACACAAACAAAAAAATGTATTTCTGTTTCAATTCAGTATTTTGATTCCACAAGTTTCAGTCATATTGAACTACCAGCTACTTCAGCATAACAAAATATTTTCTGTAAAGAATCTGAATCATCCAATGCTCATATTTTACTTAAACCAACTGTGTGGTGCTTATAAAACTGCAGATTTAAAAAAAAATCTCGTTCACCAATCCAGTCCAAAGATGTCAAATCAAAATACTGGTACTGCTCAGTAAATTAATGCTTAATCATTTAATCTACTGGTATCAAAAGTGATAAATGGATTTTTAAAAGGTATCATTTAGTTTACTGGGAAATTTCTGAAACTGTGATACCTTTTCTATGTGTTGAAAATTGACACCATTATTTACACTACCATCATGGGTGAAGCCAGTGATGTGTTCAGTTTAGGCGGGATTATACTTGTATTTGGTGCCTACATACACGACTTAGTTGATTTGCGTATTGATCAATTCAGCACAATCTGATATTTCAAACTGGAAATCAAAACAATGTTCATATTTTAGTTTGATGGATAATTGAAACAATCTTTCCAAGGGAAATACCGACTACGTGATGAAAAGAAATCCACACAATAAAACTTACAATACCTATCACAACTGCAGGATTTTCAGCCTTCTGACAGTAACCTGGTGTCAACCAACTCGTGTAATGTATAACACCCAGACAAAACAAGCCATCTTAGTTACAAGGGGCCACTGAATCGGTAGGTGTATGAAAAACCTTGGTGCATTAAATCAACCATATACCCAAAGCAACACTACAGATCAGATTTTTTTTCCAGTGCGAGGCTTATTGCCAGTACAGTTTAACGGTACTCAATTAATGGAAGGCCTATATAAGCAATGCATGGAAAAAAGAAAAACAAACAAACCTGAAGAGCACCAATAGCAGCACTCTGAAATCGAAGGTCAGTTTTGAAGTCCTGAGCAATTTCACGCACCAGCCGCTGGAATGGCAGCTTGCGAATCAGCAGTTCAGTGGATTTTTGGTATCTTCTGATTTCACGAAGAGCTACAGTTCCTGGCCTGTATCTGTGAGGCTTTTTCACACCACCAGTGGAAGGGGCGCTCTTACGAGCCGCTTTAGTAGCCAGCTGTTTGCGAGGAGCCTTGCCTCCAGTCGACTTTCGGGCTGTCTGTTTCGTACGTGCCATCCTGTTCAGGGAGACAAAAAAAGAAAAAAAAAAAAAAAAAGCGATTATTACTATCTCAAGCAAAACACACATCTTACAACAAAAAAATCTAAAGATCACCCCTACTGTTAACTACCATGAAGATGCTTCTGTTACAAAACTTACATTTCATACCATATTTTCTTAGAAAGCACCTGTAGGTCCTACAATTTCAGCCCTTAAGGTTTTCTGTCACAATAACACCACCCTTAATTTCACAACCAAAAGACCATTCCTGAGAGTTCAAGGGGTGAGAGCTTAAGAGAGTCCTTATTTGCCTGACGGCTTTATCACAGCATAAATGCCTGTAGAATTTTTTCTTTTTTTTTTAGGTGTAGCCCTGCCAACTGCTACCCCACCCCATCCTGACAGAAACCATCGGTATTTGGTCTAGTACTGCTTAACTGCCAAGGAAAGCCAGGCTACTTCACTGCTAACCTTCACATTTGAAGGCCATCTGTGGCTCACAGGGCTGAGGATCATCAAAGTTAAAGGCAGATTTTTCCCAAAGCAAGCCCAGAACAAGTAACAGCATAATCTGTTGAGACGGTGGTGGTGTTTTTCTTTTTGGAAACTGGGGAGGCCTACATAAATATAAATATATATATATCATTATTACCATTTGATGTTTAAAGCTCAACCCGCTGCTCAGACCCATATCAGCGCTATAACTATTTCAAGCAAAACATGCATTTCCTCATGTTTAGAACCACATCACTGTCCCCGGGGGTCGGGTGAGAAAATCAAGTACACGTAACCGCATTCATGCAATCGGAGGAAATACCCCTCGAATTGCTACCTCACCCCGTTTGCCATTAGGGAATGGAAAATAAGGGGTGTGGGCCTTGAAAAGCAAGTTTGTACATTAACATAACTGTACACAAGAACAATGGCGTACATAAAAATTGGCTTACAGTATTAACAGGACTAAGCCCACAAACATACACACATATATATAAATTATAATATATAATAAATTCATAAAGAATAACATGTCTTTCATACCCTCACACATACAAAGGGGGGACAAACTTGGTGGATGTAGCTACTGCCCATCGAAACCAAGAAGTGCAAAAATACAGAGTATCAACAGTAATCATGCCTTGGTGGATATCGCTACTGCCCATCAAAACCACGAGTAAAAACACACTACCTGGCAGATGTAGCTACCACCAGCTATCTATGCCTGATGCCAACACATTATTTTTGTTTAAAGCCAAGCCAACTGTGTAGAGCCACATCAGAGCTGTGTTTCAAAACACATACAATAATACTTCAAGGGGGGGGGAAACAAAACAAAAAAATTACACATCTCATCGATGCATTTGAGTACATAATCTGAGGAGATGACCCTGGCGTCGACCACTCTGTCCAATTTATTGCACAAGGGATTTAAAAAACACACCTGAATACAAATTTAAACATAACTACGGACACTAAAACATATATAAAAATGGGCCTAAATTACCTAAAAATGCTTCTGCATGTCTGATTTCCCTAGAACCAAAAATGCACTTAATACATGTACCCAATTGTCAATCCTCAGAGAAAAGCAGGGGCCTACATGACTTTATCGAACTCATACAGGTGAATGGACCAGCAAAGCAGAAAATGATAGGAAGAAATGACAGAAAGCAAAGGAACAGGGTAAATAAAGAGAGCGACAGAAAAGAGGAAATGTCTATCACAGAATTTCCAGACGGTGGATGATACTATTTATACTGAAAAAGCCCCTGGCATCCCCATGGGGGATGATGCCAACATATGACAACCCACATGAAAACAACAGCTAAGTTGCTAGCTGTATAAAACACGGCCTACACACTGTAATCCAATTTATCAAATTTGAGATTTGCTGACATTCACTGATTCAGATTGTGCAATGAGTAATCTATATCTAATCAATTTGCAATTTCTAGGCCTACACACTGTAATCCAATTTATCAAATTTGATATGTTGGCATTCAGATTGTGCAATGAGTAATCTATATCTAATCAATTTGCAATTTCATGCAAAGAACCCATGCAAATTTTTTTTATTAACTTTATGTTGTTTGCGAAACAGAGGTAAACCATTATATATTCATCTTTAGCACAAGCCGACTCAGTAGGCTTTTTCAGTTACCGGACATCTCAATTGCAACAGTCACTACTTTTCCAACATCAGCCAGTTTTACGGCTTGCTTTATGGCAATAGGTATTTCCGCTTTCATTTCACGCTTTTCAACGCTGGTGAAGTAATTTAAAGTTGTTGTTTTATTGCATCTTGGTTTGTGTTTTGATTCGTCATGGCATCGGGTGGGCGGTGCCCTATGAGACTGACTGCTGATCAGGTGGTAAGATTGTTTCAAGAAACACTGGATGATAGTAATAGCAATAATATCATCAGTGACAGTGATGAGTTTTCCCGACGCTCAAATGAGTTGGTTTCTTAAAATCTTTGGATGGTGGTGACACTTTAGCAGGGCCTTCTTCAAAGAAATGACAACTTTCAGAAACTCAGCTGACATCATATGATCAGTGAAAAAGTCCAGATGAGTGCACACTTTTTTTTTTAAGTGGCTTTTATTCTTGCATCAAATGGTTCTACACTAGGAAATTTGCAGCCACTATAGAAAAGAAAACTTACGAACATGTTGTGACACGTGAAACAGCTCAAGTGTCTGGTTTTTGTCATTTTTGGGGATGTGACCTGAAGTCAATTAGAGGTGAAAAGCATCAAAATAAAGCAACAGTGACATTATTTTTTGGTGGTGAACTAGTTGCTGGGATGTCAAGGAACATATTTTTTTCTTTGAGTTTGGATGTACAAGGATTACCTGGTCAGTTATAGCACTGAGTATCAATCATACAACTGTTTTTTGACTGTGCTGTAAAATGTGTCTGTAATTAGCATTTCTAATTATCTCAATATGACAACAATATCAATGTAACATTATTCACAAGATGCACAATTTTATTCTGAACATGAGCATACCGAAATGTTTGATGTAGGTTGTATAACATTTTGATGTAGGTTGTATACAAAAAAAGTTATCGTTTTACTGACCTGACCTCTTTGAAAATTTTCGCACCTGTAGTGCAAAGCCTTCGGCCAGACTTAAAACCCTTACCGGACAATAAGACTTAATATACTATTGTAAGCAAGAGAATGTATCTTCTCTAACTGTATGGTGATCAAGTGGGGGAATGTTCTGGTATACTTGTGACGGGATTTTTAGACTGGTGATTTAAGAGACAAAATACTGATCACTATTTCCAGTTAAATGATGAGAAAATCTTGTGTACTGCAGAAAGAATGTATATATATCAGGGTTTGAACCATTGCAGCAGTCCAACTCTTATGTTGACTTCCCATCCATCATATGCCTGAAAGGATATCTGAATAGAAATTTCTGTAATTCAATTGAAATTAAAATCTCAACATCTGTAAGTTATGCTTTGATATGCATATAGTTTATACAACTACAAGCATAATTCTGATCCACTACATTTTTGTCCTAGGACTTGGGCCTTAATGAGCAAGATTTTGGAAAAAACATTCAAATAAAATTTTAAATGAAATCTTTGGTCAAAATGAGTGCAACTCAGAAAGTTGATCCAAGTCATTTTTGACAATTTGGTACCACTTAGGCCTACTGGGGAATAAACTTGCTGAAAAGTGACCTGCATTTGGAGTTGCCATACTTTTAAAAGCCGATTTTCTCAAGCTGGTCATTGATCACACTACAACTCAAATGCCCACATCTATTTAAGAAATTATTGAAGATAACCTCACTTTTTTTTGCCCAATATGTGCTGTAGACCTAAAGGACTAACCTGTCAATCCACCAAAAGAAAACTAATTTTTATAATCTAGCAGTTTAATGGAAAGGATTTCGTCACGTTTTCCGCAGTTATTTATGTCTAATAATCTCTATAAAATGGAAAATTCTTGTCACACCTAGGTTACAGCATAGCCGTTGCCACACTTACTCTGAAAATGTGTGCATGTTATCATCATCATCACTAACCACGCTGCCTGTTGTTGGCGATCATAGCTCTCCAAACCAATCTCTTCTGTTGCTGCTATCCTGAACTTTCTGTCTCCATCTACTTTGCAAAACATTTGCTCCCTGGTCTACCTGGAGCTTTCCCCCCTTCTTTTCTGTTGTGACTAGGTGCTCAAATTTCTCTTACCACATATAATGTCCTATAAATCTTGCCCATCTTTTCCTAACATTCTTCATAAATGGTTTTTTGTTTGTTTGCTTCCTTCAAGATTGTCTTGTCTTCTTTGCAGTCCAGACATCTTTAATCCTTTGACTACTGCACCCTGTCCACCAGCATCCTGCACTGTCAACCATGCTAGCAAAGCAAAAACAACACCGATTCCCTCACCCTATCCACCAGCTTCCTGCAGGAACTTGGTGGGTAAGGTGAGGAAGTCAATGGGTTAAGTTTTTGCAGATGTTGGATAGTATAGGGCAGCGATCACGCTAGATTTTTCCCCAGCCGGTACTAGCTATGGCAATTATAACATGTCAAAAATGCAACCGGTACAGACACAAAAAAAATCAGTAGGCTTGTTCTATCAATTTTAATTGCCCTTCCCATAACAGCGCAGCAGTCCCAGGCTATGGTTTTTGGGAACAAACTGGTAGACTACCGGAAACTGGTTGAGCGATTCATGTCACTATGCGGAACATGGGACTAGGCCGGGAGAAAAAAGGTCAATGAAGCAACCGGTACAATGAATTTTTTTTGGTTTTGTGTAAGGACAGGTTAAATCACAGTCGGTATTCAGTGTTTTGAATCGGTAAAATATGGACTGTAGTCGGTTACCGCGGTTGCTGATAGGGTGCAGATGTGTGTGCTATTGGCCAAGAAATTCGAGAGACGAGTAAATTTGATGCATCACTTGGTAAGGCGATATGTCAAAGAAACTAGTTTTAGAAGGCATTTATACGCTACTTGATTTTTCTCGCATTATCTTCACTTGCCTCTTGGGGCATAAATTTTAGTTAGGGTGGATTAAATATTCTCAAAAAGTTTCCCCTTCAAACTGAACTGTTAAAGTAAAGAAAATGCACACGCTCTCTAAAGAGACAGTACCTTTGAAAACAAAACAAACAAAAAACCCCACAAACCAAAACAAAAAACTAGAAAAATAAAAATCCAAAAAAAAGCACAAAACAAAGTATCTACCAATCAACATAAGCCAAAATACACATAGTTCACTACCTAGCCAACAGATAAGGTCTGGCAGGTGATCCAGTGGAAAAATGATTTTCTTTAAATAGCTGCAAACTAACCATCTTTGTGTACAAAACTGCCAATTGTTCTGCCAGACTCACTATAATGAACATGCTTACCAGGTCTCATCAATGCCAAAATTTCTATTTGTTACACACATGTATGCACATTCTCTCTCCCTCCCTCTCTTTCAATGGTTTCATACTCTTTCTCTCTCACACTTTAAAAAAAAAGTAGATAAAAATTATGAAAGGGGAAAATACTGCAAGATGACAATGAAGTAATTTGCAAAACACAATGACCAGCTGGACTAAAATTAACTGGCTATGTAAGCAAAAAGATTATAAATATATGTATATACTTAAGAACGCTTACACAGTAACATAAACTCTGAGATCAATCATCTACTGTTTTACATCTTCATGTTATCATTATTGAGATCAATCGTCTACAGTTTACATCTTCATTTCATCATTGTATCTCCCTCTATCCTGATTTTCACCAATAGACAACGAGCATTTGTCACTGACTGGGAGGGTAAGGGCAGGGAGGACATTTTTCTGTCATGTTTGACAAGTTTATTGCCTACAGAATAGCTAGTTTTATGTTTGGATTCAGACCTTTAATCGTTTATTTACTTTATATATGGTCTTTTTTCTTTGAAGGTAAGATGCACATCATTTTAATTACATGTAACCAAGATTATTCCAATGATAGGCTGATAAAATAAGTCAAAGGGTTAAGGCTTGTGCCAAGATCACCATACACATAGCACCTGTGATGTCAGTACACAGGCCTATAGGCTATGGAATTTGATCCAAGCACTGAGATATCATCTTGAGAAAATGAAACGAAAGTCTCCAGATGAAAGTTTGACCACCTTTGTTGGAACATTACACTAACAATGGCTTATTGAAGTTATTCTAATGAATATTTTCGGTCATCATCATAAAGAAAATTTTACTATTTTTCAGGGCAACATGCCGAACCAGTCAAAATACCCGCAGGCTACATCTTAAAATCCACTAGATCTAGCGTGGCTAGCTAGTAGAAAATTTTAATCTTCTCAAGGCCTGCCAATCCTTTGGGCTAACCCCTCGACTCCTACACCCTGTCCACCAGCATCCTGCAGTCAACCCATCATAGCAAAGCAAAAACCATTTGACTCCCTTACCCTATCCACCAACTTTCTTCAGAAGCTAATGGATTAGGTGTGGGCGTCAAATGGTCAAGTTTTTGCAGCAGGTGGCTGGTTCGCGAGAATCAAAGGGTTAAAATCGCTCATTAATTTGTCGAGTGGTTTCAGGAAAACAAAACTAAAAACTCCCTCCACCCCCCCCCCCCAAAAAAAAAAAAGAAACAACCAAAACAACAAACAAAAAAAAACCCAAACAAAAAACCCGAAAAGCTATCTTCTGATGTAACGCTCGCCCTGTGACACAGGCTGTTGTTTTGATCGGAGACAACATTCTGTGTGCCGCCATACAAAATTGAATGTCAATTGTCATTCAATGTTCACTAAATCTAGAGTCTCGGACAAAAAACGTCGATTTCTGTTCCCATTCCACACAAAAATGAATATGCTGCCTGAAGTTTGAATAAACGACGGAACACTATTTCTCATTCTGATGTAATATCTAGCCATGTGTTTGGATCAAACAAAGGCAAGATTCCCCGCGCGCTGCCACTGAACCGCCAAACGAGTTCAGAGCAGATCGAGATAAAAACGGCGATTTTGTTTTCTGTTGCCAAAGATCATTTCAAACAGGTTTATAAATGTAACTGATCCAGATAACTATCACCCAAATCAAAATCGGTGTGTGAATCTTGGTCGTGATTACGTCCTGGGACTCACTTTCACAGTCTTGTCCTTTGACGAGTCGATCAACGTCTGTCCGCAAAATCGCTTTACTTAGCCTATGTAATACCTATTTTTGTCGTCACACAAGAGAATCCATAAAATAATTTATTCAGGGGAAGTGACATCAGATATTTCCTATGTTTTCATTGGACCAAAATATCGTTTCATGATTGGGTAGATTCTACGAATGCTGATTGGTTTAACTTGAGAAGATAGCTGTTATCCATTCGTTCAATTTGGAGCAATTTTATTGGTAAAAGGAAACTACTCGACTTTTTGTCAACTGTACTTTCATTTTCGAAGCGCCCTGCAGCCCCGACAAAGAAACTACGCGTGTTTTTTCATCATAGTGTGAGCGACCTTTACCACCCGTTTAGGTTTCTGGCTGACATTGTTCAAAGCGACATTTGGCTGCTGAAAGAATGATAAACCAACCATACCGCGCACGCATAGGGTTTGTGGTTGTTGAGGTGAGGCAATCACTCTAGTCTAGAAGCAGCCGGGATAAAACAACATCGCAGGGCTGTCAATTTTCCGTTGTTGTGGGTTCGAATCCCGAGGTGCGCTACATTAAAACTGACCTTCTCACTGTCCCATCTTAACATCATTGTTGTTCTGGTTGTGCACTTTCCTGGGATGTTATTCCCGTCGGCCATATCGTCCGAGGTGGGCGCCGACGTAAAACCTGAATCATCAAATCAATCAATTTTCTTTTCAGTGGCAATGACATGCAGCATTTAGTTTATTGAAAACTGTTGACATTGTAACCTCAGATCCCCATGATTTCTTAAATGTCTGTTGCTGTGGAATTCATTTGCTTTTCAGGGCAACACCCATCTTCTTTAGTTTAGTCTTGCAATAATAATAATAATAATAATGATAATAATAATGATACAATAAAATAAATAATAACGACAACAACAACAACAGTAAAGAAGAAGAAGATGAAGAAGAAGAAAAAAATTAGAAACTGATGAAAATCAACAGGATGAGGGGAGAAAGTTCTTTCTTTTTCTTTTTCTGGTTTTGTTTTTTTATGCGTATGCTGTTTTTGTGGTTCTTTGTTATTAAATTTTCGCATTTGTGTGTGTGTGTGTGTGTGTGTGTGTGTGTGTGTGTGTGTGTGTGTGTGTGTGTGTGTGTGTGTGTGTGTGTGTGTTTGAAGAAAACAGTGTGGTCTTTAGGAAGTTTTTACTTCTCTTTTTCTCAACTTGTTGATGCTTAGATCAAACCCACATTGTATGTATTCTCCTAAAATGCATACAGTCAGTCCATATTTTTGCTTGCTAAGGATTACTTGGAATAAACAGTAGTGAACACCCCCATATGGTATACAGCAACACAAGTTGTTGGCCATTGTATATTGAAAGTAGCCTTTCAACACTTAGAAATTAGGTGAAATTATTCAGATTCCTGGATCACCAAAACAAACCTGAGAAATGTTAGTAAATGATATGTACTGGAACAGATTAAACAAAACAAACAGGACCAAATTTGTAAAAGACTGTTTTTTTCCCTTGGCTTCCAGATGCTTGGTCAGATGAAATAACGACTAAGAAGACAGTTTTGACGATGAGTTGTAAAACAAAAGCTATAGGAAAATTTCAAACAAGAGTGGTCAGTAATGAAAATGCAATCAAATGAAAGATTTTCAGCCTACTTCTGTCTTTAAATCCACCAATGAGAAAGCTGTTTAAATGATGTTGAAAAAAGAAAAAGAAAAAAAGTTTATGGACCATTTGATCAGATTCCAAGTTGGAATAATTGAACTGGGCATAAATAAAGGATTGTCCTTTCTGTCCTGGAAAGTCAGAAAATGAACACCATTTTCTGACCAAATGTCTAGCACATCAAAATATAAATTATTTTACAGGTATCATGACCAGTATCAGTGGTGACATTGGCCCTTACTCTTAGTTTGAAACATTAACCAGAACAAACTACTGTGCACTGTTTGTTTACTATGCTCTAAAGCAACCAGAAAAGAACTGTGAGGACAAGTGTAAAGCAGACACAGGTCATGTCTTGATACAATGCTGAAATTATAGTTCATTTCTTTCTGAATTTATGCTAAAGATTTATACGGTATTCTCATTTAACTATGATGATCACACAGGACCATATCTTATTCCTTTCACACAGTTTTCAGACAGTTGTCATGATGTGACAGCATCATATGCAGTTTTGTGATGGTGTGCACTAATATCAATATGAAGCTAACAAGTACATTGACAAAATGATAACCTCATTTTGAACATGACCATTGGATTGAGACAACTATTTTTCAGTTCCAGCTTTTGTATATATGTTTGCAATGAACCACCATTCAGTGGTCAAGAGAATTATATTTGTTACTGGTATTACGAGAGTAGGGGCGGCGTAGTGGTGGTGGTGGTGATTGATTGATTTGGTTCAGTTTTTACGTCGGCTACAAACTTTCCATTTGCTTTCTTTTTACGTGTCTATATTTCATTCCTGTTCGCACATCTCTTGTATAATATCATCTCTAGTTTTAATGTAGCACACCCCCGGGATTGGAACCCACAACCATTAGCATGTGAATCGGACGCTTAAACCAACTGAGCTACTAAATCCCGCAGGTGGTGGTGTGGCAGTAGAAATACCCTAGTATCAGTGCTATAATGCGAAACTTCCTTTGCTTATTTGGTAAATTTATGTTTGAAGCAATTCTTTTTCAAATACATTAAAACTCATAATATACTTGAAGTGAATTTTGCTTATTAGTTTTATGTCGGCTACAAACTTTCCATTTGCTTTCTTTTTACGTGTCTATATTTCATTCCTGTTCGCACATCTCTTGTATAAACGAAATGTCACTCTTTGTATGCATTCTGAATAACCTCCCTTGAGACATTAAAACCATGTCTTGTGAGCGTGCATGTTGTTATTTTCCTTAAGCACCGGAATCTGATCTGATTTGCAGGATCTTTAACGTGCATTTCTGATGTAAGGCGTTTGTATACACACTAACAGGTCTGCACACATGCTGAAAAATCGACCCACAGCAACTAGAGAATTTCTGTTAATTAAAAATGGATCAGGACGCATGCGCATTGAATGTAGGCGTGGCTTATCTAAATAAAGCAGAGCGCGTGGTCGACAGTTGTAAACAAAATAACGTGCTAGCAACACAGGAACCCAGAGCATTATAATTAATAATTACAATATTTATATAGCGCAAAATCTTGATAAAATCAAATCTAAGCGCTGAAGCAGACACACACGCACGCACGCACGCACGCACGCACGCACACACACGCACACACACACACACACACACACACACACACACACACACACACACACACACACACACACACACACACACACACGCATGGCTATAAATGGGGAGAAAGAATAAAAGCAATAAAAGCAATAAAAGCAAGAATAAAAGCAATGGAAAATTATAGAGAGCATAGCATATACAATTATATATTATAACCATGTGATTCCCCTCCGAGCGGAGACAGGCTGCAGAGAGGGGAGGGGGGGTTGAGTGAGGTTAGGATTTTATGCAGAGGAGAAAAGGTGGGTTTTGAGAGCGGACTTGAAGGAGACAAATGTAGGTTGCTGACGGACTGAGAGAGGAAGTTTGTTCCAGGAGAGTGGACCAGAAACAGAGAAGGCTCGTGGACCATAGGTATTGAGCTTAGTGCGTGGAAAGCGAAAAGTCAGAGGATCGGAGGCAGAGCGGAGGGTACGTGAGGGAACATAGATCTCAAGTAGGCTTGACAGGTAATCGGGGGCTGCGTTATTGAGGCTTTTGTAGCACATGGTGTCTAGTTTGTATTGTATGCGCTTTGATACAGGGAGCCAGTGAAGTTGTGCCAGGAGAGGAGATATGTGGTCAGCTTTTTTCTTTTTGAGTACAAGGCGTACAGCATTGTTTTGAATGCGCTGTAGGATGTGAATGGTGGAGGCAGGAAGACCAGACAGGAGTGAATTGCAATAGTCAATGCGAGACATTATGAAGGAGAGAACGAGTTTTGCAGTTGTTTCGACAGAGAGATACTTCCTGATCAGCCTTATACGATGGAGATGATAGTAGCAAGATCTGGCAGTTTGAGAAACAAAGTTGTTCATGGAGAGGGTAGAGTCAATGCAGACACCAAGGTTTTTAGCTGAATCATAAATTGGGACTGATGTGTTTACATAATGGGAGAGAAAGAGGAGGCAGCTGAGAAAGTTTCTGACGGGTGCCAATGAGGATAGCTTCTGTCTTGTCGTCATTAAGCTGAAGTTTATTGTGTGTCATCCAGTTCTTAATGTCCGAGTAACACTCAGTGGTGCGAGTCAACAGGCGCTGTATATTATCAGGTGAGTCACTGTCTTGAAGTTGGGTGTCATCAGCATAGAAGTGGTGTTTTATAGAGTGGGAGTTGATGATGGTGGACAGGGGGGAGGTGTAGAGAATGAAAAGAACAGGGCCAAGGACATATCCTTGTGGAACACCACAGGTCAGGTATGCAGGTTGAGAGTAAGTGCCATTGATGAGAACAGTTTGTTTTCTGTTTGATAGGTATGAAGTGAACCAGGACAGAGCAATGTCAGAGATGCCAAAAGTATGATGAAGTCTAGAAAGGAGAATACCATGATCAATGGTGTCAAAGGCTGCAGACAGATCAAGGAGTGTGAGGAGAGAGACTTTGCCAGTATCAGTTGCAAGGAGGAGATTGTTGAGAATGTGTAGTAGGGCAGTTTCAGTGCTATGGCACTGGCGGTAGGCTGACTGGAAAGGATTGAGGAGATTGTTGGCATTGTCTGTGTATACCGGTGTAACACAAGGAAATTACTTCCTTAGCTATATTATTTTCATGTGTATCTGCAAAGGAAAGCACTCTGTCATATACAAGGGGTCTACTCCCTTTGTTGAATAAATGATCATCGTAAAATGCACGGAATTAAGGGCAGAGAGAAGCGAGACAAGCGTAACGTCACAACGTGTGTGTCAAGCCAACGAGTCGATCTCACAAGATGTCTGTGGTCGATCTCGCTAGGTCCACTGCGTGAAATCACACTGTTTATTCTGTCGGCCTACTGTTTGCAGATAACACGTGTGCTGTGTGCTCAGTTCACCTGTCACGGAAAGACGATACGAATTTCTTTCTGATAGTGCATCAGGAATCATCACATCATGATCGCATATACATACATACACACTTAAACCAAGACTTCAGAAAGGCAAGAAGGCTAATTTGTCTTCAAGGGGTGAGACCTTGGAAATGGACCGAATTCTCCAATGTTTTTTGCCAAGGCAGCTGGGCAATACCCTGCTCTTCACGATTTTCAACTGCCGTGGAATCTTTATCGTGCGCAGCCAGAAGGCACACGGATCCGACTCGTTTTTCGTCCCCTCCCGAAGGACAAGACGTTCAGTTCGATTTTCCAGTCAAACTGAAGAGAAAAGTCGAGGCATCTATGGAGAACGAACCCTGGAACCTCGAGTTTAGTTATTGGCAGGCGAACGTCTGAACCATGCTGCCACTCTTCTCCCTAAAAGATCCATCTATGCTGAGAAATCATACATACACACATGCGCACATACTCGTGAGTCTCTCTCTCTCTCTCCCCCCCTCTTTCTCTCAAGTGTGTTTGTGTCTGTGTTTGTTTGTTTGTTTGTTTGTGTGTGTCTGTGTGTGTTTGTGTGTGTGCGCGCGCGTGTATGTGTGCATGCATACATGCAACGCTTTGCATGTTAATGGTAGGATTGTGTTGCCGACACCAGAGCTCTACAATTATGATGCTGTCACTGTTTCATACAGCTCTTACTCAAACCTTCACTTTTCTATTGCACAGCCAAGGATGATAACAGTTGCATTTAGTGCTGTCTGTCTTCCCAGTTAGTGTTAGATTTTTTTTTGCCTTCAACAGCGCTCCAAGTGACCTCAGTTGACTTTGAAATGTACTGAAAAATACGTGTTTATGTCTTGAGTTCACCACTTGCATTCATACACTGTACTTGTTTGCCTTTGATTTCGTTACAAATGCGTTCTCAGGGCAATCGTTTACCCCATTTGCCATGACAGTCATTACATGATATTTCTAATAGATCACTGACAGTTATGGTATGATGTTTCTAATAGATCACTGACAGTCATGGCGTGATGTTTCTAACATATCATTGACAATCATGGCATGATGTTTCTAACAGATCATTGACAATCATGGCATGATGTTTCTAACAGATCACTGACAGTCATTACATGATGTTTTTAACAGATCACTGACAATCATGGCATGATGTTTCTAACAGATCACTGACAATCATGGCGTGATGTTTCCAACAGATCACTGACAATTATGGCATGATGTTTCTAACAGATCACTGACAATCATGGCATGATGTTTCTAACAGATCACTGACAATATGGCATGATGTTTCTAAAGATCACTGACAATTATGGCATGATGTTTCTAACAGATCACTGACAATCATGGCATGATGTTTCTAACAGATCACTGACAATCATGGCAGATGTTTCTGACAGATCACTGACAATATGGCAAGATGTTTCTACCAGATCACTGACAATCATGGCAAGATGTTTCTAATCAGATCACTGAAATCATGGCATGATGTTTCTAACAGATCACTGACAGTTATGGCAAGATGTTTCTGACAGATCACTGACAATTATGGCAAGATGTTTCTACCAGATCACTGACAATCATGGCAAGATGTTTCTATCAGATCACTGAAATCATGGCATGATATTTCTAACAGATCACAGACAGTTATGGCAAGGTGTTTCTGACAGATCACTGACAATTATGGCAAGATGTTTCTAATAGATCTCTGACAGTCATGGCATGATGTTTCTAACAGATCATTGACAATCATGGCATGATATTCTACAGATCACTGACAATTATGGCAAGATATTTCTGACAGATCACTACAATTATGGCAAGATGTTTCTAATAGATAATATTTCATCTGCTTATTACGCAGACATATTAAAAGAAGCCTACAACCTGGTTGATTTGGACATATTTCTGGCTGTCCAAAAGTTCGCAGACAGCAGAATCAATACAGTGAAATGCATGAGTAGAAAAACAGGGATTAGGGGAAGATATAAGAATTTGTCTACATGGTTTGATTATGATCATATGTGTAGGAAGAGAGACGCCAGATGACTTACAGAAATACTGTTAGAACTACAGATGACAGGGATAACGATTGTTACAGAAAAGAAAACAACATAAACAGTTTCTCAAGCCTAAACAACAGGAGTACAGGAAATTGCAAGTTCAGAATTTGCTGACTTCAGCAGACAATCCAAAATATTTCTGGTAGGAAATAAAGAAACGCAGATGTAAAGTGATGCATTCTAGTAGCATTTCAAAAGAGACAGTCTGAACGTTTTAGAACAATACTGAATGAAGGGGTGGCAGATGACATAGTCCAAGAAGGTTATTTGCCGCACCAAAATATTAATACTAACGATGATATATTAGATGGTGTTATACCAGAGTCAGAAGTGAGAAAAGCAATTAGAAATGTTATAAAAAACACCAAAAACAAAACAAAACAACACAAATCAAACAAACAAACAAACATAAAAAACAAAAAAGAAAACAAAAAACAAAACAGAAACAAAAGCAAAACAAAACAAAAACAAAACAAAACAAAACAAACAAAAAACAAACAAACAAACAAACAACAACAATAACAACAACAACAACAATAACAACAACAACAACAACAACAACAACAACAACAACAACAACAACAACAACAACAACAACAACAACAACAACAAAACCGCAAAGCAGCAGGATGAATGAGATGGTATTTTAAATGAAAAATTAAACATTTCAGAAAAGGTTATTATTCCCTTCTTAGAAAAATCCGTTTAATTCCATGTTTGACAGAGGCGTTTATCCTGTGGAAGGGATCAAATGTGTGATTGTGAAATTGTGTACAGAAACCAGATAATTACAGAAGAATATCTTTGACAAACACTTTGAGCAAGGTTTTTACCTGGCCATTGAACAAACGATTATCAGTCTGATCTGAGGAAAATGATAGATCAGAGTCAAGGTGGATTTCGCAGAAATCACTCAACTATTGATAATATTTTCACCCTCTATGCTTGTGTGCAGAAACAATTCTCCAAAAATGCCAAACTGTATATTGAATACATAGACATAGGTATTTGCAAAACTTATGACAGTATCAAACGCGTAGATTTTTGCAAAGCTTATGACACATCAAACGTCCCAATTTATGGTCTATTCTATTCAAAACTGACATTCAAGGTAAAATGCTTACTATTTTGAAAAATATGTAAGAAACTGTTAAAGCATGTGTAGGATGTGGCGATGAATTTGCAGACTTTTTCGAATACATGCAAGTTCTGAACCAAGGTTGTGTGTGGCATCGCCAATAATTTTCTCATTTCTAATTTGTAGACTTGCTCATGAAATTTTGGAACAAGGTAAGCATGGTATTCGTCTCACACCGGCAGAAACAGAATTGTTTATTACGCGTTTTGCTGATGGTATCGTCTTATTATCATATTCTGTTGCTGACTTGCAAAATAAGTTGAACTTTTTTGAACGGTTATAGCCCTGATGTGGCTCTATGTAGTCGGCTGGGCTTTAAACAAAAATGACAATAACAGTCTTCTTTGTGACAGTTGTGACAGTACAGTGGTAGGATCCTGAGTTTAAACCTTCTTGATCCTGAATTCTACACAGCTCTTCTAGGAACGTCCACCTGGATGCTGTAATCCTTGTCTTTTAGCAAGCCCATGGTGGTGAAGTTGACAGACAAAAGTTTGAGCATCTGGCAGATGTCCAACAAAACACACACACACGCTCTTTGTTGTCAGCAAGGTGGGGAAAGCTGGAGTCCAAATTATGCGGATCCATGGACACATCAAGCTCTTTAAGCATAGTCAGGTGACAGGAAGGACCATCAAAGTCTCATCAATCATGACAACACATGAAATCTGCTGTCCGCGCTTTGTAGCTTGTTCATCTTTCTTTCTCAGTGATCCTATCTCTTCCCTACTAAACCCAAGTCTTCCATCAACTGTGCTGTACCATTTTCTGATGGTAGCCAAACGAAGCAAACTCAAGTTGATTTTTCCTCTGACATACTTACATACTGTTGAAGAGCAAAACTACACGTAGTGTCAACACAAAAGGCCTAATGACAGGATGCAATTATCGTTCTTTTACTTCCCTCGTTATCAGTTGAAGCTGAAACCCTGAAAATGTGGTCTATAGCACATCTGCACATGGGTTTGAGATCAAATTTTCTTTTCCTCTGTTATCTACTACGTTTTTTAAGTTGCATTCGCCTTACTAAATACACTAATAGCATGTATCACTATTGCAAAAAATGTAGCATTCTAAGGTCGATACATTTCTCATATCACTGTGGAGAACAGTTGATCCGATTTTTCAGCCTTTTTAATATTTTGAAACTGATTTGTCAAGAGGCTGTCACACGTTCTCTCTCTCTCTCTCTCTCTCTCTCTCTCTCGTCTCTCTTCTCTTCTCCTCTCTCTCTCCTCCTCTCCTCTTTCATCCCCGGCCCGAAACAGTAAATGGGGAACAACTTGTACATACTGGCAAGTTCCGCTTAAAGCAGATTTATTGCCCTTGCACCACACTCTTTATCTCATTTTCCTCCGTAGAAGTGTTGGCGTTTTGATTTCCAACTAGCTGAACTATTAAACAGAGAGAGATGCATAACTGGATAAAGTAATCTTCAACACACACTGGGCCAGTCAGTACCAAAAGTTAGTCAGCACAAACAATTTCTCTGGCAGACGATTCCACTGGAATCCCTCTCAACAGTGCAGTGTCTACTCGCTGTATGTATATAGAATACATATGTATATGTGTGTGTGTATGTGTGTGTGTGCGTGGTGTGTGTGTGTGTGTGTGTGTGTGTGTGTGTATGTGTGTGTGTGTGTGTATGTGTGTGTGCGTACACGCTCGCGCGCTCGCGTGTGTGTGGGTGCGTGCGTGTGCGTGTACGTGTGCGTGCGTGTGTGTGTGCGTGCATGCGTGTGTGTGTGCGTGCGTGCATGTGTTTCTGATGACTACGACAGCGATGATAATGGGAGAAAAAAAAAAAAGACGGTGAAGGTGATAATTATCACCGCATCATGACCGTCCCACTAAGAACCGCGTAGGTTGAAGAACGTCGACAACACTTCCTAATCTTCGTGGCGTGATGTCATTAAAGTTATTGACCAGACATATCGGAGATGACAGCCCCCCCCCCACCCCCCAATCATCATTCCCCCCATGTTTTCCTCTTTCCACCCCACCCCCACCAACGTCAGGGTCCGACAGTCTCACACTGACTTCATGACGGCTTGGGCTGTCATAGCATGATTTTGTTGTACCCTTGGTTTGGTTTTTAGTTTTTACGTCGACACCTCAGGTGATACGGCCGACGTGGGGAAAGGGGGACTTATCTAATCCTATACTTACACCTATACTGATCGCTTTAGTCTTCCTGCTGTTTAGGTAAGGGTTGGAACTAAACAGCAGGAAGACTGAAGTCATGGTGATCAGTAAAAAACATGAAATCTCCTCATGCAAAATAACAGCAAATGGCACAACCTTGACACAGGTTGATAAGTTCAAATACTGGGAACGATCATTTCATCAGACGGCAGATGCACATCAGAAATAGCCCTGCAGAATCGGCCAAGCCAAAACAGCATTTAAAAAGATGACAAGCATTCTTACCAACAAATGCCTATCAATTAACATCAGGAAGAGAGTTCTTGAATGTTATATAGAACCAATACTGTTGTACGGATGCGAGGCGTGGACAGTCAACAAACAAAGCCAGAACAAGATTGAGGCATGCCGAGATGTGGTTTCTAAGAAGGAATGTTGAGATTTCCATGGATTGCTAGCAAAGAAAACAAACGAGACAGTCTTGATGGAGGCAGACACAAATAGATCATTGATAAGAAAGATTAGGAAAAGACAGGCAACATTTATAGGCCATTTTATGAAAAAGGGAGATTTAGAGCACCTGGTCACAACGGGAAAGCTGAAGGGAAAGACAGCACCAGGTAGACCCAGGGAGAAAATGCTAGACGGACTTGCAGAGTGGCTGAAGACGAGGAGGGTGGAGGAGATGCTTGGGGCAACAAGAGATAGAGACAGATGGAAGTCCATGATCGCCAACGCCATGCGACAGGGCACCTGAATATGATGATGGTGATACTGACACCACCAGAACAACAATGATGTTAAAGCCATTTTTAATGTAGCGCATTGGAAATAGGGACGTTTCTATAGCTCCGTTGCCTACCTAGGCTATTCTCTGGGCTATTCTCCTCGGGGTATCCTGTTTTCTTTAGTGTCCATGTTGCTAGTTGTTATCTACAGACAGCAGTAATGACAGAGGCTTCGAGACCCAGAAACATACATAATGTTGTACGAATGTGTGTATACAGGTGTTTAGGTGTCCTCGATGGTTCGTTCAGGAGTCCAATAATATATGGGGGGGGGGGGGGGGGGGGTCTTTCTTTTTTTGGGGGGGGGGGGGGCGGAGGTAGTTGTAGAGTCGTGTCCAAGTCTGCATACAGAGTCAGGCGAGACTGCTGGTAGACACCGAGATGCAGCAGTGGTTTTAGTCTGGACAGGCTGATCAGGGTGGGATGGGACTGTGTTTAGGTGTGGTCTGGCTTGTAGGTAAGTATGTACGTGGTTGCGTTCATACCTATATGCATACATGCACAGATAGATGGATGTTTACATACACGTAATCATGCATACATACATACGCTCATACATAACACACGTTCAAGCATACATACATACTTACATACATACATATTATACATACATACATACATATACATACTACTACATACATGCATGCATACATACATACAGACAGACAGACGGACAGACAGACAGACAGACAGAGCCATCCCTCCATCTATATATACATACATACATACATACATACATACATACATACATACAGACATACAGACATACATACATACAGACAGCCATACAGACATACATACATACAGACATACATACATACATTACATACATACATACATGCATACAGACAGACAGACAGAGCCATCCTTCCATCTATCTATACACACATACATACATACATACATACATACATACATAATACATATACATACATACATACATACATGGCATGCATACATACATACGTACAGACAGACAGACGGACGGACGGACGGACAGAAAAGACAGACAGACAGACAGACAGACAGACAGATAGACAGATAGATAGATAGATAGATAGATATAGATACATGCATACATGCATACATGTATACATACATACATACATACATATACATACATGCATGCATGCATACATACACACATACATACACATATACATACATACATACATACATACATACGTACGTACGTACGTACATGCAGACATACATACATGCATACATACATTTTTACATACATACATACATACATATTACACACATCCATCTTCTTATCCATCCATCCATCCATCCATCCATCCATACAATGCAGACACACATATAAATAGCCAAACACATACTTGAACATTTACAGACAGAAAGACAGACAGACAGTCCGACAGACACATAGCTACATTTTCACGCACACAAACACCAAAACACACACACACACAACACACTACACACACACACACACACACACACACACACACACACACACACACACACACACACACACACACACACACACACACACACACACACACACACACACACACACACCACACATGTGCTTGTGCTCGTACAGCTTCCTTTCCAGTCGAAATGAAACACAATGCCTCCCACGCAGGCTTTTCCTTTCGCTTGATTTCCTTCTGTTTTTTTTTCTTCTTCTTATAATCGCCTGTTTTATTTTAACAATGAAGAATTTCTTTCATATCGAATGGAGGAATGTTTATGTGTGTGTGTGTGTGTATGTGTGTGTGTGTGTGTGTGTGTGTGTGTGTGTGTGTGTGTGTGTGTGTGTGTGTGTGTGTGTGTGTATGTGTGTTGTTGTGTGTGTGTGTGTGTATGCGCATGTGCGTGTGTATGTGTGTGTGTATGCGCGTGTGCGTGTGTATGTGTGTGTGTTGCGTGTGTTGTGTGTGTGTGTGTGTGTGTGTGTGTATGCACGTGTGCGTGTGTGTGTGTGTGTGTGGGATGGGTGGGTGAGGGGTGGGATGTGTTTGACAAAAATGTGTTAGCAAGATTTCATCAGCTGTTTATGGATGCGTCTTTACCAAATTTGGATCAAAGGTGTTGACTGTTGAAAAGTGGCGAATGCTTACGTCTGAAAATCATGGCGCTAAATAAAGGTCACATTTAATATACTCTCTCTCTCTCTTTCTCTCTCTCTCTCTCCACACACACACACACACACCGCGCGCGCTACACACACACGCGCGCGCGCACACACACACACGCGCGCGCGCGCGCACCACACACACACACACACACACACACACACACACACACACACACACAACACACACACCACAAACCCCTGAAGAATGCCTTTTTTGAGTAAGTACGCAAACAACATTGTTTAAGGAACTTTTGACGGTATTCACATTCTGTTGTCACCGTTAGAACAGTGTACATTACCCTCGCCTCAAGTCAAGTTTTTAAGTTTTCTGATGCTTTTCCAAGGTCACACTGACCTTGAGAAATACAAAATCTGGTGTGTCTGAAAATAATTTGTGTATGAAAAAGGAGGAAAGGAGAATGTAAGAGTGACTCGACCGTCTCACATTAATTTATTAGAACAGACTGAAAAGAGTTGCAAACCATAAAGAGTTGTTTTGGACAATTTGATGACAGGTGTTTGTGACTGTACTCTGTGAACCGGGGCCGTCAGCCTGAATGACTGTCACATGCGGCACGTTGCGAGGGAAAAATAAACTGTCTGCACCTTCTCCACCTCTTTAGGAATGTCCTTCATGTGTGTAATAAACCAGAGAACCCGCAACACAATTACCCGGTGAAGTCAAGACCAACTCATTATTCTGCTATCCTGTTTCATTGAAAGCGACGTAATACAAAAGCAAGTCTTCCCCCCCCCCCCCATGTCCCAGGTCACTGATTTATGAAACAATACTCTTTTTCTTAACACTGTCACTGTTCGTGATAAACTTTATGCACCACGACAATTCATTCTTTTGTTTTCCGTTTACCTGTCCGCTTCTATCATCTTCAGTGTTACGAGGCCATGAAATTTTCCCGTAAAAAGTTGTCAGCAGAAACCGAAAACAAACAAACAAACAAACAAACAAACAAACAAACAAACAAACAAACAAACAAACAACAAACAAACAAACAAACAAACAAACAAACAAACGAACGAACGAACGAACGAACGAAACGAACAACACAAACGAACAACAAACAAACAAACAAACAAAACAAACAACAAACAACGAACGAACAACAACGAAAACAAACAAAAACATACAACAACGAAGAACGAACAAACAAACAAACAACAACAAGCAAAACAAACAAACAAACAAACAAACAAACAACAAAAAAACAAACAAACAAACAAACAAGACACTTTCATCGGCAGAGGGACCTTCATCGGTCAACACCTTGTGTTAAACCGTTGTACATATCGATATACTCAGCTCTATCGGTGTATACACAATAGTATCTACGCTACAATACAGAATTTGTCACTAGAAAAGTTCACAAGAGTAACAAGGGAAACAACTTTGTCAACTACGGCTGTCATTGTAAAGCTACAGTTGCTTCCTGTGCTGAGCGGTGCAGTAGTTTAGGGTAATCTGTACAAAAGAGTTTCATCGCACTGAGACAATTCCATATGCGCTCTAGCCAGCCTGCCATCTGTTATTTGGCTGACTCCTTGAACCTGCACAAAACCCTACACGCCTATGGAAAAGGTTTCGAAATAGATGGTGGAAGGTGTGTATGTGTGGAGGGGGGGGGGGAGAGCAGTGAATCATCATCATCATCATCATCATCATCATCATCATCATCATCATCATCATCATCATCATCATCATCAAGTGCCCTGCCTCATGGCGTTGGCGATCATGGACCTCCAAATGAATCTATCCCTTGTCGCTGCAGGTTCATCTCCCACCCCCTCTGTCTTCAGCCACCTGCTAGTATGTCCAATATTTTCTCCCTGGGTATACCTGGCGTTCTCTTTCCCTTCAGCTTTTCTGTTGTGACCAGGTGCTCTAATTCCCCTTTCCTGCGAAACACTAAGCTGGTGATGCATCACATTGTGTGTGAACGATTGTTTACACAATAGTATGGATAATTGGAACACACAGTTGTTTATGTAAAACGCTCAGAAGCAAACACTAATGATAGTGGTGATGATAATTTGCTGAAGATGATGACGATGATGGGGTTTTTAGGAGACCTAGACAACATTGTGAATATCCACAGACATACATACGTACAGCCGTCTTGAGTTTGGTTGAAATAATCTCCTTTCTAAAAAACAACAACAACAACAACAACAAAAACGATTAAGACGTGAGATTCGGGATCCACTTCCCAGGGAGAGTGCGTCACCCCAGTGCAGCGCCAGCCATTTTCCCCTTTATCTTCTGTATGCGTATATTTCTGTTAACCCACCAAAAAGGGATTTTTCAGCAGACGTTTGTCAGGGACAACTCCTTTGTTGCCCTGGGATCTTTGACTCCCGCATCCTATCCATCATCATCATCATCATGTGCCCTGCTGCATGGCGTTGGCGATCATGGCCCTCCATACGATTCTTTCATTTGTTGCCACAAGCACATCTTTCACCCTCTCTGTCCTCAGCCGCTCTGCAAGTCCGTCCAGTATTTTCTCCCTGGGTCTACCTGGTGTTCTCTTTCCCTCCAGCTTTCCTGTTGTGACCAGATGCTCTGATTCCCCTTTCCTCATAAAATGGCCTATAAATGTTACCTGTCTTTTCTTAATTTTCCTTATCAATAATCTTCTTGTGTCTGACTCCATCAAGACTGTCTCGGTCTTCTTTTTGTTGTTGTTGTTTTGTCCATGGCTTCTATGGGAAGGGAACCCTGGAACCTCGAGTTTAGTTATTGACAGGCGAACGTCAGAACCATTCTGCCACTCTTCTCCTCTCAGCTCAATTCAGCAGACAAGTTAGTATCTGGATAAATATTTAAGATCTGATGGAAGGCAAGGTGTTGGGGATGGGGGGAAGGAGGTATCTGTGCGAGAATGGAACCCCGGTTTTATGTGTCCTAGGAAGGTGTTTTTGACCACTAAGCCACAATGTTCACTATTATCAAACAGCAGACGACATATTTAACTCTTTGACTCCCGCACTCTACCCACCAACTGGAAAGTATTTACTTTTTGACTCTCACATCCTACCCACCAACTGGAAAGACTTAACCCTTTTGTCTCCCTCACCCTATCCACCAGCTTCCTGAGCCTATCCACCAGATTCCTTGCAGGAAGCTGATGGGTATGATGAATGAGTCAGAGGGTTAAGATTTTGCTTTGCTAGCAGGGTTGACAATACAGGACACTGGTGGACAGAGTGCGGGAATGAAAGGGTTAATTAAAGGCAAGGTAAAGACGCAAACGATAGCATTTTTTTTCACGGTTAGTGCGTGCAAAGAATGTTTTTTCGATGGACACTAGAAAACCGTGTTTTTACAACTGAACAACAACATTGGATGCACACGAAAAGTGTTCACCTCGTTGGCCAATAGAAACGTAGGTTACACGTGATCTACATCTTCCTGAAAAATTGTTAAAGTAAGGTCATGCCAAAATGCAATATTTGTTCGGAGAGGGCAGACATGGTGGATTGGCTGTGAATCTTAACTGATATCTGGTGAGTTTTTTGCGGACGACAAATGATTTTACCCATTAGCTAGTTGTATTGTGGAGACAGAATGAATGATAATGTTTATTTCGTAGACTAGACAGCCTACGAATTAAACGTTGTCATTCATTCTGTCTGCTAGAATGTCGACGGGTAAAAATGTGACAAATGTTAACTTTAACAATTTTTCTTCCCATCGCAAATCGGGCTTTTATGGCTACGTCCCTCAAGACTACGTGCAATGATCCTCAAAGGTAGTTCTCCTCCTATCCCTCACCCTTTTTATGGCTTTACCAAATGTTTCGGTGAATTCTTGTGATGGGAGTTACATGGAACAGCCAAACCACGAGAAAGATATTCGGTCAAAAACGAGGTGATAATGTTCTCATTTGCCTCTTAGGAAGAGGCTGTTCCTATCGTTTTCTGCCTTGCTGGTCCGTTCACCTCGTTTTTCGTAAGGCTTTTCATACGTCCTAAGACTGGTAATTGGGCACATATATGATATAATGATATATAGACCATTTTTGGCTCTAACGAAATGTGCAGAGAGTTTGTTTTTGTAGGCAAGTTTTTATATGGGTTAGCGTACTTTATAAAAAAACATTTAGTCTGGTTTCTTTTAAAATCGCCTGTGATAAATAGGACGGAATGGTCAGTCACCACAGTGTAGGTATGTTACAAAAAAATTTCAGATATTTTTTATTATATGTAAATACCATCATTGAAAAGAGCAAAAAACCCCTTTAAAATGGTATAAAAAGTTCTTTGATTGATTGTCTGTGACGAAAGTTACGATTTTTTGAATAATTAAATTTTCGACGTTTTCCAACATTGGATTACATAGCAAAAACTGTGACCTCGTATGTGCCGTTTCATCACAAATAGCACCATAACTTTGGAACGACTGAACCGATTGAAAAAATCAAGTGCCAGGGGAATATATGTAGGAGTATGTGCGCAAATCCATTGTCCCCAGGTTTCAGTTTAAAAGGTGTTGAGATGGTTGTATCTCTTACATAGCTCTGCACAATCAGTTTAGCTTTAAATTTAAACTACGATAAAAAATATTATACGCACATGCCTTTACACAAAGGTCACTCACAAACGCCTCCTGTAAGCTGGACCATTATGGTATACGAGGATCAACGTTGGACTGGATAAAGGCCTTGGCTCAACGATCGCTCCCAGATCGTCATAGTTGACAGCGAAAAATCTGAGCCGGCACCTGTCATCAGCGGAATCCCACAGGGGACAGTTCTAGGACCCATCCTATTTATCTTCAACGACTAGCCTCAGAACATAAGGCCAAAATCAGATTGCTCGCTGATGACTGTATAGTCTATTCCACCATAAAGACTACCCAAGACTGCAAAAGGTCCCAACGAGATCTTAACACTCTCCGATTGGGAGCAGCGTTGGGATGAAATTTCACCGAAAATATGTAATGTCCTGACTTGTTCAGCATCAAGAAACTCTTAACTTCAACTATAAATTAAAAGGACACACTCTCGAACACGTTGACAGCCCGAAATATACTACACGTCATTATTGAAGGGCCAGGAACGTTTTTGAGTCAATTTTTGAAAGGAGAAATAACCTATTTTCTCTTACTCTTTTCTCCAATTCGTTGCCGTAACTGAATGGATAAGAGCTCAGACAACATTGCAGTTTCCTTTTGGCACGTGTTTGGGGATTTGCCGATTTGCAATGGGCGGCCCAAGGAAGACAATTTCCACACGAAATTGTCGAATCTTCAGCAGGGTCTCTCTGACGACGCAGGCAAGGTAGCGACAAAATTCGCTTTGCACGTGCAAGGCAAGCCCTTTTTGAACACTACTCCAGCCAAAGTTGCCCGCAGACGAGGATAAAAAGGACCCGTTCTTGGTTCGTTTTAACCATGCTTGCAAGACGACGGATGACGGATGAGCAGCGGGGGAGAGCCCTCGCTCTGCTTGATGAAGGCCTAGCGCAGCGGGAAGTTGCTAGACGACTTGAAGTGTCGCATTCCACAATCCAGAGACTGCTGGAGCGCTTCAATGAGACTGGAGCAGTCAGGAAAGGCGTCACACGGGTCGACCCAGAGTAACGACAAGACAGCAAGACCGCTACCTTGCCCTCTCCGTCCTGAGGGAAAGGGCATCCACTGCGGTGACCTTGAGGGGTCAGCTGAGGGACGCAACAGGTGCTAACATCAGCTGCAGCACGGTGAGAAGACGGCTACATGAGGCAAACTTGAGGTCACGGAGACCGGCCGTCCGACCCGTGCTGTCACCGGTCAACAGAGTGCGCCGCATGACCTGGGCCAGGGAGCACGTGACCTGGACAAGGCAACAGTGGGCCCGGGTCTTGTTCTCGGATGAGTCCAGGTTCACCCTGACCTTTAACGATGGCCGGGCTCGGGTGTGGCGACGTCAAGGGGAGAGGTTTGCCGACGCCACTGTCCAAGAGCATAACCGGTACGGCGGCGGGTCGGTGATGGTGTGGGGTGGCATGAGCCGTGGTACCCGGACCCCCCTGCTCCCCATTGACGGCATCCTGAACGGGGTCCGGTACCGGGACGAGGTTCTGGCGGCCGTGGCACTGCCTGCGCTTGTGGACCTTGGTCAAGGCGCCATCTTCCAGGACGACAATGCACCTGCGCATCGAGCACGCCTTGTGACCGACTTCCTGGAGCAGCATGAAGTCGTCCGTATGGCCTGGCCAGCGTGCTCACCTGACCTGAACCCAATTGAACACCTCTGGGATGTGCTCGGGAGGCGCATCAGGGACAACCACCCCCCACCGGGCACCCTGGCCAGGCTGGTCGACATCCTGCAGATCGAGTGGGCGGCCATCCCTCAGGACACACTCCGTACCCTTGTGGGGTCGATGCATCGGCGCTGTGAAGCATGCATCCAGGCTCGGGGCGGACACACGCGATATTGAAAACAGATTGGCCAAATCTGACACTTTCTGTTTTTTGAAAAGGGGGGGATGTTCCTTTAAATGCATGTGCTGTTCACTAATGGGTCATTGTGCTAATTTCTTTTTCCAAAACAGGTGTGGAAATGATGAAATAAAACATAGAATCAATTCTAAACATTGTCAATTATTTCAACTTAAAATTAGAGAGGAAGGAAGAAGTGGCCCTTAAATTATGATTAGGAGTATATCTTGGCGTCGACATAAGAAGTGACCTTAACTGGAAAGATCATGTAGCGAGTCACCAACAAGGCCAACAGCATGGTGGGCTTTCTGAAAAGAAATCTGAAAATATCCAACAAAACCAATGCTAACCTAACACTTTACGCCCATCGTGGAGTATTGCTCATCAGTTTGGAACCTGCACAAAGCAGGTCAAAAGAAAGATTGAAATGGTGCAAAGAAGAGCAGCACGTTTTGTATGCAATGATTATGGTTGGACCAGCTGCGTAACATCCATGCTGCAGAGACTGATTGGGAATCCCTTGAATAACGGCGGAACAGGCAAAGGCTAACTTCATGTATAAGATTGTTTAATGGCATGTGGACATCCATCCAAATTCCTCAAAGGATCACCAAAACGAGATCAAACCACTGACACAAATTTGTTCAACTCGGCTCCTCCTCTGACCAATACAAGTTCAGCTTCTTCCCGTCAACCATTCCCGCCTGGAACTCCCTGCCTGCAACAGCAGCAGAGGCTCCCTCCTTGGTATCATTCAAGAGGGAGCTCAACAAAATCCCAGCTTAGATCCCACCCCCCCTGAACAAGCCTAGTGGTAAATGGATAGGGTTGTGCTGGTCCAGGTCTAGACTTGGGGTCGCTACGATTACCGGATAAGCCTGTCCAGTTTACCAGGTTAGGCTGGTTGGGTCCCCCACCCCTCCCACCCCCTTTATTTTTTTTCCTGCCGCAACACGCTGCCCCGGAGCTGAACTCGGGTAAGCGTTGGGGTTTTGAGGCCACCTTAGATCCCCTTCTATCCTTTTGTTGTCCCAAGTAGACCTATTTTTGTTTTATCTTACGCCCCTGCGCACACAGGTCAACAATAGTCGATGACGGCTGACCTTCCAAATTGAAGATTGAAGACGTACTCTCGTACACGCACACGCGCACAGACGTAATTGCAAGACGGGAAATAACTGTAATGGGGTTATTGCTAGGATGAAGACTGGAAGTAGTTAGGTCATATATCTGCAAAATTCCAAACAAAAGAACTGTACCTTTGCCGAAGTTACTAATCTTGAAGTAAAACTGCGCAGTTTGTCCAGCTTTACAAGGTCGAGTAGAGATAGTAGAGACCTTGCTATTATCCGGTCTTTGCTTTTCAGACGGATCGTAACTATCACCTTGGCGACCATACACATTGTTTAAAGCCCAGCCGACTGCGTAGAGCCATATCCAGAGCTATCACTTTTTCAAAACATAACGCATAATATTCAATAGGAAAAAACATTTACACACCGATACATTCGCACACTAATCAAAGATGTCCCTGGCGTTGACCACTCATCCAATTCATTGCACAAGAGGTATAAAATGAAACATAACCGAGTACAAATTTAAACATAACTAAGGACACTAAAACATAACGGGCCTAAATTACCTAACATCGGTTCTGCATTATCATTTCCCTATAGCCAAAACTGCACTTAATACATGTACCCATTTACCAGTCCTAACAGTACATACTTCATCAAACAGGTACAGGTGAATGGACTAGCAAGGCAGAAATGATAGGAAGAAACGACAGCAAAGGAGAAACAAATGGTGATAGAATAGCACATTTCTAACACAGAATGACCAGCTCAAATAAGCCTTTAAATTTTTTTAGTAGCATTGTGAGATACTGACGCTTTATTCGGTTCTCCTTTGGGTGTGATGGAGAATGACCAGAAGGTGGGGATACTGTTTATACTGAAAGAGCCCACGGGGATAGGTACCCATTTATAACTGGTTAGACAGATTTTATAAGCCGTATAATGCCAGGTGAGCTGCAGAATTTAAGAGTGCATGACTAAGTGAATCCATTGGTAAAGCCAAAAAACCGCAGAAACACTGAACTCGACGTGATTCAAAATCGAGCAACTATTTATGATCAAAATTTGCCTGAACACGATGTATTTGTTGAAGAGATTTCCATAAAGACCAAGCGTCTTGATCGACTCGTAACACTGCAGCTTATTTTAAAAAGAACGCCACCCAAAATCGATGATTCCTCTTCGCTTTTTATTTCCTCAATAGGAACAATACTGCATTCAGAATTCTCACTGGCGACGGAGTGCATGCTTTGGTTGTACTGGTGCCATGTGTTAAGTGAAAACTGACGGGCAAATTTCGTCTGTATGGATAGGCAGTTTTCTTTTTAGCATACGTATTTCGCATTTTTTTTTTCGGGTCTGTGGAATAACAAATGGTTGCGGATACGAACCACGAGGAGCCCTACATGAAGACTGGCCTTCCTACTGCCTGTCAACATATACTACACGTCATTATTGAAGGGCCAGGAACGTTTTTGAGTCAATTTTTGAAAGGAGAAATAACCTATTTTTCTTTACTCTTTTCTCCAATTCGTTGCCGTAACTGAATGGATAAGAGCTCAGACAACATTGCAGTTTCCTTTTGGCACGTGTTTGGGGATTTGCCGATTTGCAATGGGCGGCCCAAGGAAGACAATTTCCACACGAAATTGTCGAATCTTCAGCAGGGTCTCTCTGACGACGCAGGCAAGGTAGCGACAAAATTCGCTTTGCACGTGCAAGGCAAGCCCTTTTTGAACACTACTCACAGCCAAAGTTGCCCGCAGACGAGGATAAAAAGGACCCGTTCTTGGTCGTTTTAACCATGCTTGCAAGACGACGGATGACGGATGAGCAGCGGGGGAGAGCCTCGCTCTGCTTGATGAAGGCCTAGCGCAGCGGGAAGTTGCTAGACGACTTGAAGTGTCGCATTCCACAATCCAGAGACTGCTGGAGCGCTTCAATGAGACTGGAGCAGTCCAGGAAAGGCGTCACACGGGTCGACCCAGAGTAACGACAAGACAGCAAGACCGCTACCTTGCCCTCCCGTCCTGAGGGAAAGGGCATCCACTGCGGTGACCTTGAGGGGTCAGCTGAGGGACGCAACAGGTGCTAACATCAGCTGCAGCACGGTGAGAAGACGGCTACATGAGGCAAACTTGAGGTCACGGAGACCGGCCGTCCGACCCGTGCTGTCACCGGTCAACAGAGTGCGCCGCATGACCTGGGCCAGGGAGCACGTGACCTGGACAAGGCAACAGTGGGCCTGGGTCTTGTTCTCGGATGAGTCCAGGTTCACCCTGACCTTTAACGATGGCCGGGCTCGGTGTTGGCGACGTCAAGGGGAGAGGTTTGCCGACGCCACTGTCCAAGAGCATAACCGGTACGGCGGCGGGTCGGTGATGTGTGTGGGGTGGCATGAGCCGTGGTACCCGGACCCCCCTGCTCCCCATTGACGGCATCCTGAACGGGGTCCGGTACCGGGACGAGGTTCTGGCGGCCGTGGCACTGCCTGCGCTTGTGGACCTTGGTCAAGGCGCCATCTTCCAGGACGACAATGCACCTGCGCATCGAGCACGCCTTGTGACCGACTTCCTGGAGCAGCATGAAGTCGTCCGTATGGCCTGGCCAGCGTGCTCACCTGACCTGAACCCAATTGAACACCTCTGGGATGTGCTCGGGAGGCGCATCAGGGACAACCACCCCCCACCGGGCACCCTGGCCAGGCTGGTCGACATCCTGCAGATCGAGTGGGCGGCCATCCCTCAGGACACACTCCGTACCCTTGTGGGGTCGATGCATCGGCGCTGTGAAGCATGCATCCAGGCTCGGGGCGGACACACGCGATATTGAAAACAGATTGGCCAAATCTGACACTTTCTGTTTTTTGAAAAGGGGGGGATGTTCCTTTAAATGCATGTGCTGTTCACTAATGGGTCATTGTGCTAATTTCTTTTTCCAAAACAGGTGTGGAAATGATGAAATAAAACAGAATCAATTCTAAACATTGTCAATTATTTCAACTTAAAATTAGAGAGGAAGGAAGAAGTGGCCCTTAAATTATGATTAGGAGTATAACTGTTCTGGTGGTGCCACTGTAACAGTTAAGATCATTATTCCTCCAGGCACGTGTCCTTTATGTGCACGAATGCATTGATGCGTGTACTTTTCTTTTTTTGTTTCGTATGTTTTGAAGCGGTTATAGCCCTTATATGGCTCTACGCACTCGGCTGGGCTTTTGAACAAAAACATTATTTTCATGAAAATGTGTATTGCCCAATGTAGGTTAAAAATCAAATTTTTTTTCCAGCCATGAAATAAAACGTGACGATGACCACCCAATGACATTGAAGCAGCACGAAGACCATGGATTCCAAAGTCGGGTTCAGATCCTATTTTCTGAATTCGCTGTTTCCAGGACGTCTGCTGGCTTCAAGTACCAGTCCTGCTTCTACAGACGGGTACCACTAGAGGTGTGGTCACATTCAGTGGAGGTAAGTTTTGTATTGCTGCTATAACCGCTGTCATGGTCTTTTCCTCGACTTTTCTCCTCAGTTTGACCGGAAAATCGAACTGAACGTCTAGTCTTTCTGAAGCGGATGAAAGAGTCGAGCCCTAGTGCCTTCTGGCTGTGCGCGCTAAAGATCCGACGGCAGTTGAAAATCGTGATATGGTTCTAGTATTCATGTAAAATATCCAGCAGACTTCTTGATCTTGTGCAAAAGTTTATGCGTTGGCAGGATTTGAAATGGAAATGGGCTAAGGGTACTTCGGACATAGCCGGAATTCAGTTCAGTTCGTATTGCGTATGGCTCGGCCGATCACAAGAACCATATCGGTCCAGCACTGAGTTCCTGTAACACACCTCGAGTACTAACACCACGTTAGACAACTCCATGTTTAATGAGGCTACTTCCAATCCACCCAGCTGGAAATGGGAAATGTTCCTTCTGGGGTCAGGGAAGGTAACGCTGAGATTGGTACCACGCTCACTATGCTGGCTGTGAGGAAATTTGAGTTGACTCGTGTCTCTTCTACGACTTTGTGAAATTTAAAAATTAAATATTTTGGTTTCCAGGACGTACAGTTTAAAAAGATTTAAAATGACCTCTTGTACACAGTGACAAAGCATTCCAGTAAAAGTGAGATCAAATTTAGTCATTATTATTGCAACGTGATTATAACGTGTTGACGGATTTGTATACTTTTTCCATTGAATCCTAGAAATGATTTGGTGCTTGTGTTCATAACTGAATGTATGCCTGGTGTGTGCGCACGCCTGTATGCATGCACGTGCCTGCCTCCAGTGTGGTTTTATTCAATATCTTTTTTTTTTTGCAGGTGAAATCGCCAGTAGCCCGGTGTTTAAAACTTACCTCCCTTTTCTCCTTTTGCCTCCCACCCACTCCTTCCCTGACCTTGCACTTCCACATCCCTCCTTTCCTTCCTCTACCCCTCCCTTTACCTCCATCCCTCCCTTACCTCCCTCCCCTCCCTTACATCCATCCCCTCCCTCCCTGACCTTGCACTTGCACATCCCTCCTATCCTCTCTGCCCTCTCTTGCACTTGCACATCCCTCCTATCCTTTCTGCCCTCCCTTGCACTTGCACATCCCATCCTCTCTGCCCTCCATTACTTCCCTCCATTACTTCCCTCCCACTCCTCCTTCCCTGACCTTGCACTTGCACATCCCTCCTATCCTCTCTGCCCTCCCTTGCACTTGCACATCCCTATCTTCTCTGCCCTCCCTTGCACTTGCACATCCCTCCTTTCCTCTGCCCTCTCTTGCATTGCACATCCCTCCTTTCCTCTCTGCCCTCCCTTGCACTTGCACATCCCTCCTATCCTCTGCCCTCTCTTGCACTTGCACATCCCTCCATTTCCTCTCTGCCCTCCCTTGCACTTGCACATCCCTCCTATCCTCTCTGCTCTCCATTACCTCCCTCCCACTCCTCCTTCCCTGACCTTGCACTTGCACATCCCTCCTATCCTCTCTGCCCTCCCTTGCACTTGCACATCCCTCCTATCCTCTCTGCCCTCCCTTGCACTTGCACATCCCTCCTATCCTCTCTGCCCTCCGTTGCACTTGCACATCCCTCCTAATCCTCTGCCCTCCATTACCTCCCCCACTCCTCCTTCCCTGACCTTGCACATCCTCCTATCCTCTTGCCCTCCTTGCACTTGCACATCCTCCTATCCTCTCTGCCCTCCCTTGCACTTGCACATCCCTCCTATCCTCTCTGCCCTCCCTTGCACTTGCACATCCCTCCTATCCTCTCTGCCCTCCCTTGCACTTGCACATCCCTCCTATCCTCTCTGCCCTCCCTTGCACTTGCACATCCCTCCTATCCTCTCTGCCCTCCCTTGCACTTGCACATCCCTCCTATCCTCTTGCCCTCCTTGCACTTGCACATCCCTCCTATCCTCTTGCCCTCCCTTGCACTTGCACATCCCTCCTATCCTCTGCCTCCTTGCACTTGCACATCCCTCCTATCTCTCTGCCCTCCTTGCACTTGCACATCCCTCCTATCCTCTGCACTTGCCATCCCTCCTATCCTCTCCTCACTTGCACATCCCTCCTATCCTCTGCCTCCATTACCCCTCACCTCCTTCCCTGACCTTGCACTTCACTATCCTCTATCCTCTCTGCCCTCCACTTACCTCCCTCCACTCTCTTCTTCCCTGACCTTGCACTTGTACATCCCTCCTATCCTCTCTGCCCTCCCTTGCACTTGCACATCCCCCTATCCTCTCTGCCCTCCCTTGCACTTACACATCCCTCCTATCCTCTCTGCCCTTCCTTGCACTTGCACATCCCTCCTGTCCTCTCTGCCCTCCCTTGCACTTGCACATCCCTCCTATCCTCTGCCCTCCATTACCTCCCTCCCACTCCTTCCCTGACCTTGCACTTGCACATCCCTCCTTTACTCAGCTTAAAACCCCGAAAGGAGCAAGGCATCCGTGATCGGCTTGCAAGCGTTCATAGCAACGGCGCGCAAGTTATGGCCCCTGATTTGCCCCCGGACCCCCCTTGTTTCAGTGTTTTTTTCCTCCTGTTTTTTAAGCCCTGTTTCCTCTTTCCCCTCCCTCCCTCCCACTCCTTCCCTGACCTTGCACTTGCACATCCCTCCTTTCCTCTGCCCTCCCTTACCTCCCTCCTCCTTCCCTGACCTTGCACTTGCACATCCCAACTTTCCTCTGCCCTCCCTTACCTACCTCCCACTTTCCCTGTCCTTGCACTTGCACATCCCTAGCCCTCCTTTCATCTATGCCCTCCCTTACCTCCCACTTCTCTTTCCCTGACCTTGCACTTGCACATCCCTCCTTTCATCTCTGCCCTCCCTTACCTCCCTCCCACTTCTCTTCCCTGACCTTGCACTTGCACATCCCTCCTTTCCTCTCTGCCCTCCCTTACCTCCCTCCCACTTCTTTCCCTGACCTTGCACTTGCACATCCCTCCTTTCCTCTCTGCCCTTCCTTACCTCCCTCCCACTCTTTCCCTGACCTTGCACTTGCACATCCCTCCTTTCCTCTCTGCCCTCCCATACCTCCCTCCCACTTCTCTTTCCCTGACCTTGCACTTGCACATCCATCCTTTCCTCTCTGCCCTTCCTTACCTCCCTGCCCTTCCTTACCTCCCTCCCACTCTTTCCCTGACCTTGCACATCCCTCCTTTCCTCTCTGCCCTCCCTTATCTCCCTCCTTCTCTCTTTCCCTGACCTTGCACTTGCACATCCCTCCTTTCCTCTCTGCCCTCCCTTACTCTCTCCACTCCTTCCCTCCCACTCCTTCCCTGACCTTGCACTTGCACATCCCTCCTTTCCTCTCTCCCCTCCCTTTCCTTCCTCTCTCCTCCTTTCCTGACCTTGCACTTGCACCTCACTCCTTTCCTCTCTGCCCTTCATTTACCTCCCACTTTTTCCCTGACCTTGCACTTGCACATCCCTCCTTTCCTCTCTGCCTTTCCTTACCTCCCTCCCACTCTTTCCCTAACCTTGCACTTGCACATCCCTCCTTTCCTCTCTGCCCTCCCTCCCACTCCTTCCCTGACCTTGCACTTGCACATCCCTCCTTTCCCTCTTCCCTGCCTTACCTCCCTCTCTACTCCTTCCCTGACCTTGCACTTGCACCTCCCTTATCTCCACTTCTCTTACCTGACATTGCACTTGCACATCCCTCCTCCTCTCCCTTACCTCCCCACTCCTCCTTCCCTGACCTTGTACATCCCTCCTTTCCTCTCTCCCTTCCCTTACCTCCATCCCACTCCTTCCTGACATTGCACTTGCACATCCCTCCTCCTCTCCCTTACCTCCCCATCCTCCTTCCCTGACCTTGTACATCCCTCCTTTACTCTTTCCCCCTCTTACCTCCCTCCATTACCTCCTCCATTACCTCCCTCCCTTACCTCCCTCCTTACCTCCCACTCCTTCCCTGACCTTGCACTTGCACAACCCTCCTTTCCTCTCTGCCCTCCCTTACCTCCCTCCCTCTCCATGCATCTCATTAGTCTGTCTTCCCAGTCGCCATTTTACTATGTTACTCATAAGGTCAGCGTTGTAAGTTCATAGCGAGGGATGAAGTGTGAGGAACCTGGCCTGCAGGCGCCCCCTACCAACTATGGTTACGAACTCTACCTTGGTTTCGCTTGTATCGATCCTGCTTCTGCTGGACAGTAGCTGTTGTATGCTGTTGAAATGACTGTGCTGTACGTGCATGGCACCAGCTTACTTCGTTGTGGGCAGTATCTTTTCCTTTTGGTGTTGATGCCTCATCTGTCAGTTCCCCCCTACTTAGTGGGAATGCCGGTGGCTCTTTCAGTATGTGCCCACCTTCTGGAAATTCTGTGCTAGAAATTTCCTCTTTCTGTCACTTTGTTTCTGCCTTGTTTCTTTGCTTTGTCATTTCTATCATTTTCTGCCTTGCTGATCCATTCACCTGTATGTGTTCAAAAAAGCCTTGCGTACTTTTTCTTAGGATTGATAATTGGGTACATGTATTTAGAGCATTTTTGGCTCTAGGGAGAGATGTGGCAGCAATTTTAGGTAATTTAGGCCAGTTTTTAGTTTTGGTGTCCTTGGGTATGCTTATATTTGTATTCAGGTTTTTTAAATGCCCTGTGCGATAAATTGGACGGAGTGGTCAATGCCGGGGCATGTCCTTGGATTATGTGCGCAAATGCATTGATACGTGTGCTTAATTTTTTTCCTATTGAAGTTTTTGTATGTTTTGAAGCGGTTGCAGCCCTGATAAGGCTCTGCGCAGTCGGCTGGGCTCTAACGGTAAACAAAAATAGGTATTTCTATTTTCTTCATAATGATACTTGTTTTGTGGTTTTGGGGTCGTACCAAAGGCCATGGGAAGCGCGTGTGTGATGGTGGTGGTGTTTTACGAGCGGGAATTCTGCAGTGTCTTCAGTGGTTATCTGCCGTTGTCCAGGCCAAAGGAGGGTCGATCAGCTTCTTGTGCCAGACGCATTTTCTGTAGTTGCTTGGTATTCTTTTTACGTAAACCTGTACCGGGAACTCTCACGCGGGGAGATTAAACTGGCGGTCTGCTGCTAGAGGGAAATCTAGTGTAGTCGTAGTGTGGAGGTAGCGTTTTGCCACTCCATCCAGCGTTGCCGTGGTCTTTCACGTGGCTCTGGAGCCTGAGCATCTGGTATAAGCTCGAAGGGCTTGCTGGTTGACTGACATTCTGGTCAGGTGTCACTCTTGTGTAATGTTCAGTACTAGTTTTATTTTTTATCCGACTGCCAACGGTAAAATAGCGGTTAGAAATGACACAGGCGTGTACACGAAACTTGCCATGCGCAATTTTTTGGTCTAAACCGATTGAGATCAGAAAAATATCAGGACATTAGCAAATTCTGACCAGCCTTTGTCTCGGAACTTTAAAAGACAATTTCACCAAATGTATGACAAAAGACGGACAACAGCAACAGGATCAGTTGGGTTCCATGAATCAGCACTTAGTACTGATGGCACATGTACTTGTGTAATTGTACTGTTACAAGACATTAAACTAATAAATCAAAACGATCCTAAACCAGAACTTAAAACTTTAACCAGAACTAAAACGTAAGCCAGAACTGAGCGTAAGCCAGAACTAATAAACGTAAGCCAGAACTAAACTTAAACCGGAGCTAAACTGAAACCGGAGCTAAACTGAAACCGAGCTAAACTGAAACAGAAGTAAACTGAAACCAGAATTAAATTCAAAACAGATAAAATTGAAAATATAAAATGAACGTACAGCCAAACCAAACTTGTACTAAACTTAAACCGAACTCAAAACCGAACTTAAAACTCAAAACCGAACTTAAAACTCAAAACCGAACTTAAAACTCAAAACCTGAAACTCAAAAATAAACTCAACCGGGACTTGAAACTCAAACCAAGACTTAAAACTCAAACCGAAACTTTAAGCAAAACTTGAAACTCAAACCAAAACTTAAACCGAAACTAACCTTAAACCAACTAACCTTAAACCGAAACTAAAGCCAACTTAAAAACCAAACTGATACTAAACTCTAATCTAAATTATGCTGAAACCGAAACTAAATATTAAAAACTAATCTTAGAGATTTTAAACAATAGAAAGAAATCTGCACATTCTAAACATAAACGAAATCTAAACATTCAAAATAATAATAAAAAACTAAACATTGGAACAAAATATTAAAACCGAAACTACACGTCAAAATTGAACAATAAAACATGTAATCAATAACATAAACGTAATCTAAAAAAACCAAAAAAAACCCAAAACATATCTTAAATTAACACAAACATTGAACAAAATACCTTAAAACCAACGGCAAAACCAGATTAAAACTTAAAAGAAAATTGAACCAGAACCAAAATCAAAGCACATTTTATATGTTTAAAAAAAATTGCCCGGTGTAGAAACTACAGAGAGGAAATATAGTCAAAAAACGAAATCCAAATCCAAACTATAAGTAAAATTGAATGAAAACAAAACCAAAACCAAAACTTAAAAAACAAAACAAAACAAAAAAACCGTAAACAAAAGCCTAAAAAAACAAAAAAAACAACAAAACATAAAAACAAAACGAGGAAATAGGAAAAATGTGAAATACAAAAACGGAACACAATATTAACCTGTATACCTATCGTTTACTTAATTTTTCTTAAATAAATAGAACTGTTTCTATAGAGAAACGATAAAATGGAACCCAACTGATACCGTGTGATTATCATAGCCATTTCAAAAAAATGTTAGTTCAGAGTACTTGGACATTTTGGCTTAGATTCGTTTATAAAAAGAGAAAGGCGAGTTTTTCCCCTGCCTGAAACGCTGTCGTAAGCTTACACCCCCATCCCTTCCTCCCGTGAGGATGCTGGGGGCTCTTTCAGTATAGTGTCCGCACCTTCTCGAAGTTAAAGTGCTAGAAATGTCTCTTTTACTGTCTGAGTTTCTGCCTTGTTCCTTTGCTTTGTCATTTTTTCCCTGTGGTTTTCTGCCTTGCTGGTCCATTCACTTGTGTGTTTGGTGGGGTCTTGCGTGCTTTTTCTTGGGATTGGTGATTGGGTGCACGTATTAAGTGCATGTTTGGCTCTGGGGAGGTGATATCAGGAAGCAGTTTTATGTAATTTAGTTTTGGTGTCCTTAGGTATGCGTAAATTTGTATTCGGGTGTTTTTTTTTAAATCCCCTGTGCGATAATTGGACGGAGTGGTCAACGCCAGGGGTATGTGCTTAGATCATGTGCGCTAATGCATTGACATACTTTTTCTTGTAAGTTTTGTATGTTTTGAAGCGATTGCAGCTCTGATATGGCTCTACGCAGTTGGCTGGGCTTTAAACAGTAAGCTTTAACTTTGCTTCGAAAGTATTGAAATTGTATGAGGAGATGGTCGGTGCTTCTAACTGGTCTTTGCTAGTTTTCTCGTGCTATTTGACATAAGATACAACTTTTATAAGCAGATTATGTCCCTTTTTCTTTCGTCGATTCGTCAGATGGACCATACTTTTATCCCGTTGGCATGTGAGGCAGCAGCAGTTTCTTCACTTCTGTTCTGGACCACCTACCCAGTGCGTGTTTCAGGGCCTTACGGTAGGGCATGTTGTTCGTCATTGGGTGGTCTTTCCTCCTGGTTTTTCAAGAAGGGCAGCCGGGTGATGCTCTAGCATCGGCTGGGCTATAAGCAATATGAACCAGTATAGGAACCAGAACCAGGTGATAGCCTGCTCTCTTGGGATGATGGGCCTGGTCCATCTTTAACATCTTTTCATGATGGGACCCTACTTTGATAGTTGGAGATGGTAAAAGGCCAGAAGATTAACATAATTCGGGGTATTTTGCTATTTTTTTTTTCGTGTTTTTGTGTAAGATAATTTTAAGTCACTCAGTATTCAGAACAGTAAAAGGACTTGTCATTCTTTCTGTTTTCATTCCATTCATCCGTTCTGTTTGTTTCTTCACTGAAGTCCTGTCCTTTCAGCCCACTCCCCTCAATCTACCCGACCCTCCCTAAATCTACCGACCCCTCGCAAAAGGAAAGTGACCAAAAAGACGACGGTAACGGCACAACGAACAACAACAAAAAAAGACAATAACGGCACAGCAATCAATAAAGCGGCAGACCGAGCATCTTTGTCTCCAAAGACTGAAGCAGTACAGGACTCACAAAAATTGGGGAAAAACTGACTGGGACTTACGGAATATCTGAAGCTGATCCCCCACTCCCCAGTCCATCCTTCGTCCTGACCCACCTCGCCCTCACTTCATATGTCTGGGACCACCTTGCCCCCCCCCCCCTCCTTTTCACGTCCAACCCCACTCAACTTGCACAGTCCCATCCCACCCTGATCAGCCTGTCCAGACTAAAACCCTACTGCTGCATCTCGGTGTCTACCAGCAGTCTCGCCTGACTCTGTATGCAGACTTGGACAGACTCACAACTACCTCCGCCCCCCCCCCCCAAATAAAAAGAAAAGACCCCCCCCTCCATAGATTATTGAATGGACTCCTGAACGACCATCGAGGACGATTTCGTTATCGAGGACAAGAGTATGGATCTTAGTCTACAAGTGTCGGGACATTTCAGCCTTCTAGAACAAGAACTACGTTCGGAACAACATGGTGGACATTTTGAAGGGAGAACATCTTCAGGTACCCAGAATCGCTCCAAGGACCACAGTAAGAACCACGTCATCAAGGATCACGTCACCTGGGATCACGTCTAGTTTGTTGAGGACGACGTCATGACATAGACGACGTGACACAAAGGACGCTGTCACGTCTGACAGTTGGATGTCGTCTTGGAGACGCACTTTTGAGACAGGTGAGCTTTCAGAATAATACTGAAATTGTAGGCTTGCTTATATAAGTTTGTAAAATGTGACATACCAGTAGGTGTTGAGAAGGCAAATACTGTAGTTGTGTTAAAAAAATTAAATGTTATTATTAGTATGTGAAATGATATTGCATGTGTAAACGGTAACAGTGTAGGTGTTCTGTTTATACTGGAACCGAAAACCTTCATTTGTATGATCGAATATGCACTTATAAACGCTTATTACTCGAGGATAGATTGTTGGATGTTAATGGATAGTTCTATCTACTCTACTCGTATAACATTCATATTCACCCCCTGTGGGGATGCCGGGGGCTCTTTCAGTATAAATAGTATCCCCGCCTTCAGGAAATTCTTGCTAGAAATTCTTTCTGTCACTGTTTCTGCCTTTTTCCTTTGTTCTCAGTTATATCATTTTCTGCCTTAATGGTCCATTCACTTGTGTGTTAGATAAAGTTAAGTACTTTTTCTTAAGATTGATAATAAGGTACATGTATTAAGTGCATTTTTGGCTCTAGGGAGGTGAGATACACGGAAGCAGTTTTAGTTTATGCCCGTTTTTGTTTTGGTGTCCTTTGGTATGCTTAGTGTTCGTCTTTTTTTTTAAAAATCCCTTGTGCGATAAATTGGAGGAGTGGTCAACGCCAGGGGCATGTCCTTGGATTATGTGCACGAATGCATTGATATGTGTACTTTTCTTTTTCCTGTCGGAAGTTTTGAATGTTTTGAAGCGGTTACAGCGTGATACGGCTCTACGCAGTCGTTTGGCTGGGCTTTAAAGAAAAGTAACAGTAACATTCATATTAAAAAAAAAAAACCACAAATATACAATAAGGCATTACAAACGAGGGGCGAAACGGGTTAACTGTCACTATGATGAACGGAGATGACCCGTGACAAAGGAACATTGTAATGAAAAATTGATTTCTGTGCCATTTGGTTCGTTTCCCATGGCATATGTAAAGCAGGTATACGTCAGACCCTAACGACGGCTCTGTGGGGATAACCAGGGGTTCTTTCAGTATATTAAACAGTATCCCCACCTTCCTGGAAATTCTTTGCTAGATATTTCCTCTTTTGTCGCTCTTGTTTTGTCTTGTTCCGTTGCTTTGTCATTTCTTTAATTTCTGCTTTTGGTCCATTCACCTGTATGTGTTAAAGTCTTACGTACTTTCTTTTAGTATTGGTAATTGTGTACACGTATAAAGTAGATTTCAGTCTAGTGAAATGCGATATGCAAAAGCAATTTAGGTAATTTAGGCCCGTTTTTACCTTTGTGTCCACGGTAATGTTTAAATGTGTGTTCAGGATGTTTTCCATATCTCATGTGTGATAAAATTGGAGTGGTCCATGCCAGGGGCATTTCCTTAATGTGGGCGAATGCATTGATATGTGTACATATTTTTTCCCCTTGTTGAAGTATGTTTTGAAATGGATTATAGCCCTGATATGGGTCTACACGGTCGGCTGGGCTTTAAACAAAAATAACGGTGAAAGATTGAAAACGACAACAGTAGGGTAAAAAGCGCATGTATTCTATAGACATAGGATCAAATTCCAATTTCAGTTCCAATTTCTCAAGATGTCTCCGCGCTCGGAATGAATTCCATATGCACTAACGTAACAGATGCCATGTGATGAAGATCCAGAATGATCACGGCAAAAGCCTTAAGCCTCCTTATAAACCCATGAGCTGGCCAGGTCCTCAGGTCCTACCTAGTTCCATAACCCTGTGGGCCTAGGGGAGTGAAGTGGCAGAGACTTAAACTTGATTTTTTTTTAGCATCAAAGAAAAGACTAAAGAATGAACAAACAAGGGAAGGAGGAGACATGTCAATTCCAACGTTATGATCAAGAGATGAACCACAAATGCTTTATTAAAGATGAGACAAAAGGCAGACATAATGTAAATCAAATATGTCAACCTTTGAATGTGTTAAAGATCCTGTAAGCTATATCGGCGATCGTGGCTTATGCAAATGTAAAATCATTAAGCATGCACAACCTCGAAAACGGATAATGACTGTCTTAATGTTTGGGTTTAAAAATAGCTGTGCACATAAAGGGCCCCTGAGATATTCAAGTGCTAATGAAAGGTGCAGCCCACAAACTATTTGTGTATATACTACAGGGAAATGGAGGCTATGGCAACTCCGGGGAAATGGCGACTACAGCGGCTCTGGGGAATTGGCGACTACGGCGACTCGGGGGAAACGGCGACTTCGACTCCAGGAAGCCAGGAAAATGGCGACTACAACGACTCTGGCAAAATGGCGACGGCTTCAGCGAAATGGCGACTACGGCTCCAGGGAAATGGCGAATCCAGCGACTCATGCGAAATGGCGACTCCCATGAAATGGCGACTCCCGCGAAAAGGCGACTACGACGACTCCAGGGAAATGGCGACTACGGTGACAACAGAAAAACCGAGACTCCAGGAAAACGACTACGATTCTAGGAAAATGGCGACCCCATGAAAATGGCAACTACGGAGACCCCATGAAAATGGCGACTACGGCGACCCCATGAAAAATGGCGACTACGGCGACCCCATGAAAAATGGCGACTACGGCGACCCCATGAAAAATGGCGACTACGGCGAGCCCATGAAAATGGCGACTACGGCGAGCCCATGAAAATGGTGACCCCATGAAAATGGCGACTACGGCGAGCCCATGAAAATGGTGACCCCATGAAAATGGCGACTACGGCGACCCCATGAAAATGGCGACTATGGCGACCTCATGAAAATGGCGACTACGGCGACCTCATGAAAATGGCGACTACGGCGACCCCATGAAAATGGCGACTACAGCGACCTCATGAAAAATGGCGACTACGGCGACCTCATGAAAATGGCGATTATGGCGACCTCATGAAAATGGCGACTACGGCGACCTCATGAAAATGGCGACTACGGCGACCCCATGAAAATGGCAACTACGGCGACCCCATGAAAAATGGCGACTACGGCGACCCCATGAAAAATGGCGACTACGGCGAGCCCATGAAAATGGCGACTACGGCGAGCCTATGAAAAATGGCGACTACGGCGAGCCCATGAAAATGGCGACTACGGCGAGCCCATGAAAATGGTGACCTCATGAAAATGGCGACTACGGCGACCCCATGAAAATGGCGACTATGGCGACCCCATGAAAATGGTGACTACGGCGACCTCATGAAAATGGCGACTACGGCGACCTCATAAAAATGGCGACCCCATAAAAATGGCGACCGCAGAAAAATGGAGACTCCAGGAAAACGGCAACTACGGCAGCTCCAGTAAAATGGCGACGACTCCAGGAAAATGGCGACTACGACGACTCCAGGAAAATGGCGACGGCAGGAAAAATGGCGACGACTCCAGGAAAATGGCGACTACGACTCCAGGAAAATGGCGACTACGGCGACCCAATGAAAATGGCGACCCCAAGAAAATGGCGACTACGGCGACCCCATGAAAATGGCAACTAGGGCGACCCCATGAAAATGGCGACCCCATGAAAATGGCGACTACGGCGACCCCATTAAAATGGCAACTAGGGCGACCCCATGAAAATGGCGACTACGGCGACCTCTTGAAAATGGCGACCTCTTGAAAATGGCGACCTCATGAAAATGGCGACCGCAGGAAAATGGAGACTCCAGTAAAATGGCGACTACGGCAGGACCTCATGAAAATGGCAAATGGCGACCCCATGAAAATGGCGACCGCAGGAAAATGGAGACTCCAGTAAAATGGCGACTACGGCAGCTCCAGGAAAATGGCGACTACGACTCCAGGAAAATGGCGACTACAACGACTCCAGGAAAATGGCGACTACGACGACTCCAGAAAAATGGCGACTACGACTCTAGCAAAATGGCGACGACCCCAGCGAAACTGCGACTACGACTACAGGGAAATGGCGACGACTCCCATGAAATGGCGACTCCCGCGAAACGGCGACTATGACGACTCCAGGGAAATGGCGACAATGACTCCAGGGAAATGGCGATGACTCCAAGGAAATGGCGACGACTCCAGGGAAATGGCGACTGAAGCGAAATAGCGACTCCGACGACTCCAGGGAAATGGCAACTTCGGTGACAACAGAAAAACCGAGACTCCAGGAAAACGACGACTACGACTCTAGGAAAATGGCAACTACGACGACTGAAGGAAAATGGCAACAACGACGACCCCATGAAAATGGAGACTACGGCGACCCCATGAAAATGGCGACTACGGCGACCCCATGAAAATGGCGACTGCATGAAAATGGCGACAGCAGGAAAATGGAGACTCCAGGAAAACGGCGACTACGGCAGCTCCAGGAAAATGGCGACTACGACGACTCCAGGAAAATGGCGACTACGACGACTCCAGGAAAATAGCCACTACGACTCCAGGAAAATGGAGACGGCAGGAAAATAGACTACGACGACTCCAGGAAAGTGGACACTATGACGACTCCAGGAAAATGGTAACATCAACTCAGGCCGTTGGCAACTATGGAGACAACAGTAAACGGCAACTACAACGAATTCAGCGAAATGTTGATTACAGCGACTCCAGGGAAACGTTGATTACAGCGACTTCAAGGAAACTGATTACAGCAACTCCACGGAAACACTTTCCATCAATCCATGGAAGCGTTGATTACATCAACTCCAGGGAAATGTTGACCACAACTCCAGGGAAATGTTGACAGGGAAATGTTGACCACAACTCCAGGGAAATGTTGACCACAACTCCAGGGAGATGTTAACTACAGGGAAACGGTGACTATAGTGACTCCAGGGAAATAGGTACTGAATGAGTCCAAGAAAAACTGCTGCTCCAAGGAATCCAGGAAGCGGTAACTCCTAGGAAAGGCATTCAAAGATAGGTCTGGTTTTGTAGACTTGATTTTAAACAATTTGGACCACAGGAACTCGTGCCGGAACTGTCAAACCAGGAATGAAGAAACCCGAATGTTTATGGGGCAGAATTCATGCCTGCCTAATTCGGTGTGTGTGCGAGCTAGAGGTAATGGTTTACAGAGCGTTGGACAAGTTTAACATCCCCTTTGTTTTTTTTGTTTTTTTTTTCTTTACACTTAAGTGTTTGCACGTACTAATTGGACATAACACAAGTGGTTCAAGCCAGCACTCGTATCGGTTGGGGAAATTGTCGATTCATGCGTTTCAGACTGTCCGCTACATGCCCGACGCTGTTTTTCATTTCAGCCCCTCTGTATTTTATAAAAATAGTATCGTCATGTACCGACTGGAGGTAACCGGTAGCAAAATGTGTCGGCTTGGTCTTCTCTGCTGTGTATGGATAGATCTTTACCTTAATTTTCGTTCAAAAGTGTAGAACGTAAGAAAGTCCTGTATGAACAAGTTTTTGTAAGTCTTTTGCATTAAGGTGTAGACCATCGGGGCGTACTGAACGTTCCATTTTGGAAGTCATTGTTGGTCAAGGTGACATGAACCTAAGAAGGGCTGCATTTTTAAAGTTGTATGGAGAGTACTTTCTAAGGAGCTTCTGAAAAATATTTTTTCAGTTCCATTGTTTACCGTATGTAAAGATCGGCCGTTGTCTTCATTTCAATTCATTTCCGCTGATGCTTCAAGGTCACTGTAACCTCGGAACATTTTAGTTTTGTATAAAAATGAAGACTGTTAGAATAGCTTGACTATCTTTTTCTCAGAAAATGTGATACCACACGGAGGCATTTGGTTGAAAATGTTTTTTGTCAGCCATTTTATGGTTGGATTTTAATGGCATCTGATTCCTAAGACTCCGTATAGTAAGTATGGCGACTATACTGAAGTATGCACTGGGTTGGTCCACAGAACGAACGTATCGATTTGTACCTTGAGCTGTGTGAGGACGTTCACTTGGAAGAGTGGAACAAGGAATATGTATACACACAAGGAATATGTATACATAGAGAGAGAATCACATGACAGATTTCCTAACAGATATGAGGGCGCTGGCTTAACCCACGTGTAATATTTTCCATTAATACGCACACACACTAAAGTGTAAAATAAACGGTACTGGGATGTAAATCTTGTACAGCGCTCTGTCAACCATTAACTGGTATTGTTTCAAATACTTTGATTTCATTTTAGCTGCTTCTGAACTGATTTCGGTCAAATATCCCCGTTTTGTTCTCCGAGTAAAAGAATCGCTGAAATACAAAACCGTTGATGGCGTTTTGTGGATAAGAATTGCAGGAAAAGATTGTCTTGACCATTTCAAGTCAATTTCCTTCTGTTGGGAAACAATCAGTAATCGGACAAAACTGGACAGTTGCCTTTGAGGACAAGGATGGCAGGACAACCGCAAAACGAAGATAACGGGACAATCTTTTTTTTGTCCTCTGGTGCAGGCTGTTATGGATCATAATTTACAAATCTTCCTCAGCCTTCGGGACCACATTTTTCATTTTGTCTGACATTGTATGTATTCTCTCACTTCACGTTTAACCTTTATTTTGTGTCTATGCCAATATTTCTGTCGATCAGTGGATAGATGGATTAATAGACTGATAAATTATGTAAACGTGTAGGAACGTAGAATATTTACGTGGCCGAAGAGAGGCAACGAACAAAATGCGGCAGAAAAATTTAAGATTTTCGAATCACTAAACCCGAGATTATTACCTCAAGTCTAGTTTTCCGTGTGAAATTTAGGATCTTTGTTAGAGCACGTTTTCTTGTTCTTGTTTAAATTATCTGCATTTGTTTATATTTTGCCAAGTACCAGCCTTGATATCGGTCTGAGTAGTCGGCTGGGCTTCAAACAATATAGTGATGATAATAATTATAACGAAAATAATAATTACACTAATAACTGAGAATAGCATAATAGTTGCTGCTTTTTATTGGTATTGTTACTGGTGATGGTGGTATTATGGCTGTTATATTATTCGCTCTTGTACTATTTACTTTATGTACCCACATACCCACCCACCCACATGTAAAGATGTCGAGAGCTCTTTCGGAATAACTAGTATCTCCACCTTCTGGAAATTCTGTGCTAGATATTTCCTCTTGTCACACTTTGTTTCTCATAATCCTGCGTGTGCTGGGGAAGGAGAGGCTATATACGTGCGTGACTTTGTTTTTTGTTGTTGTTGCTGTTGAGTTGATTATACTGTAGACGGTTGTATGCAACGTTTAAGACAAAACGTTGGTACGTTGATACGCTGATGCTACACATAAAGCGGTTAGTACGAGTCTGTACGATAGACGCGTCAAAACTACACAACCATCGGATAGTACGAATCTTAAATACACGTTAATGTTACATAAACACCGAGTTTCACGAATACATGAATTGTACACACTAAAGAATCAGAAAAACATGAAATTGGAATGAGTATTTAGTATAACAGACAAGACGAATGCAAACTTTCGGCCAACTGACCTTTGTCGAGCATAACTGTAAGACGAAGAACAGATATCAAACGACAAAATAAGAAAAGTAGGGGACAAACGGCATAATTTTCATGTCGTTTAATGAGAAAATGACCGATATGAAGTCAGTCTATGTGGACAGTGATAGCTGGGGAACAAGCGAGGCAAATCGATGTCTTGGGAAAAGCGAGACAACTCTGCAAAAAGTGGTCATGCCACGTTATCGTTAAGCTTACAAAGTCAGGTGGTATGAACCTATTTAATGTACACGTTGAGGTAACAAAAGCATGTCTGTACAATATTGCACAAGTAGCATTTGATCCAAATAGACGCCAAGGTCGTTCTTAGTTGATTGGCATTAGTGATTTGTGCAAGGTCGTTTTTGAGGTGATTGGCATTAGTGATTTGTGCAAGGTCGTTTTTTGAGGTGATTGGCATTAGTGATTTGTTCAAGGTCGTTTTTTGAGGTGATTGGCATTAGTGATTTGTGCAAAGTCGTTTTTTGAGGTGATTGGCATTAGTGATTTGTACAAGGTCGTTTTTTGAGGTGATTGGCATCAGTGATTTGTGCAAGGTCGTTTTTTGAGGTGATTGGCATTAGTGATTTGTGCAAGGTCGTTTTTTGAGGTGATTGGCATTAGTGATTTGTGCAAGGTCGTTTTTTGAGGTGATTGGCATTAGTGATTTGTTCAAGGTCGTTTTTTGAGGTGATTGGCATTAGTGATTTGTGCAAGGTCGTTTTTTGAGGTGATTGGCATTAGTGATTTGTACAAGGTCGTTTTTTGAGGTGATTGGCATTAGTGATTTGTGCAAGGTCGTTTTTTGAGGTGATTGGCATTAGTGATTTGTGCAAGGTCGTTTTTTGAGGTGATTGGCATTGATTTGTTCAAGGTCGTTTTTTGAGGTGATTGGCATTAGTGATTTGTGCAAGGTCGTTTTTTGAGGTGATTAGCATTAGTGATTTGTACAAGGTCGTTTTTTGAGATGATTGGCGTTCGTGATTTGTACAAGGTCATTCTTAGAGTTGATTGGCGTTAGTGATTTGTACAAGGTCATTCTTAGAGTTGATTGGCGTTAGTGATTTGTACAAGGTCATTCTTAGAGTTGATTGGCGTTCGTGATTTGTACAAGGTCATTCTTAGAGTTGATTGGCGTTAGTGATTTGTACAAGGTCATTCTTAGAGTTGATTGGCGTTAGTGATTTGTACAAGGTAGTTTTTTGAGATGATTGGCGTTAGTGATTTGTACAAGGTCATTCTTAGAGTTGATTGGAGTTAGTGATTTGTACAAGGTCGTTTTTTGAGATGATTGGCGTTAGTGATTTGTACAAGGTCATTCTTAGAGTTGATTGGCGTTAGTGATTTGTACAAGGTCATTCTTAGAGTTGATTGGCGTTAGTGATTTGTACAAGGTCGTTTTTTGAGGTGATTGGCATTAGTGATTTGTGCAAGGTCGTTTTTTGAGGTGATTGGCATTAGTGATTTGTGCAAGGTCGTTTTTTGAGGTGATTGGCATTAGTGATTTGTTCAAGGTCGTTTTTTGAGGTGATTGGCATTAGTGATTTGTACAAGGTCGTTTTTTGAGGTGATTGGCGTTAGTGATTTGTACATGTACAAGGTCATTCTTAGAGGTGATTGGCATTAGCGATTTGTACAAGGTCGTTTTTTGAGGTGATTGGCATTAGCGATTTGTACAAGGTCGTTTTTTGAGGTGATTGGCATTAATGATTTTACAAGACCGTTCTTACAGTTGATTGGCTTTAATGATTTGTACAAGCCATTCTAAGAGTTAATTGGCATTGGTGATTGTTTTTTGTACAAGCATTGTATATTTGGCTTTTTTCAGGCTGTACCTAGCATTAGTTTATGCGATTTGGAACCATGGAAATACCAGTAAGGCTTAGATAAGGCAATTTCAGTACTGATAACCAGGAAAGTGGGGTTGACAGATCAGACGAAGCATGACCGAAGCATGACCGAATTTTACACAGTCCAGTATACTGCTTGCCAGCAATTTTTGAAAAAGATAGCTGCATGACCTTCCTGTCATCATACCTATTTATGCGCAGTGCTGTTCTGATGGCGTCAAGGGTATGGCATCTGTGGTTCCGACAACTGTGTCCGAGCAAATGTCGCGCCGAATCTAACATGAAAAAAAGTATAACCATAACCACTACTAACCCTAACCCACGTTCTAACCTTAACCCATAGTGTGAAATGGGCTGATGTTTGGTCATGACACAATTGTCGGAACAGTGGAAACGTTCGCAAAAGTTCTCGCCGCGAATGCTGTATATTATACCGTGCTGGGTAGAAAACCGTAAACTTTAAATATGCATGCATAGAACGTACTTCTCTTTTACCCCATGAGACAGTCTACAATGTGATAGTAAATTTATCTTTTTCGAATTTTTTTTTTGGCTTATGGTGACCATATTAAGATAGGTTTTGTTGTCGGCTTATGATTACCGTATAAAGGTAGGATTTGTGGTCGGCTTATGATTACCATATAAAGGTAGGATTTGTGGTCGGCTTATGATTACCTATAAGTGTAGGTTTTGTGGTCGTCTTATGATTACCGTATAGTGTAGGTTTTGTGGTCGGCTTATGATTACCATATAAGGGTAGGTTTTGTGGTCGGCTTATAATTACGTATATAGGTAGGTTTTGTTGTCGGCTTATGATTACCATATAAGGGTAGGTTTTGTGGTCGGCTTATGATGTAAGTGTATGATTTGTGGTCGGCTTATGATTACCGTTTAAGTGTAGGTTTTGTGGTCGGCTTATGATTACCGTATAAGGGTAGGTTTTGTGGTCGGCTTATGGTTGCCGTATAAAGGTACGTTTTGTGGTCGGCTTATGATTACCGTATAAGTAGGTTTTGTGGTCGGCTTATGATTACCGTATAAAGGTCGGTTTTGTGGTTGGCTTATGATTACCGTATAAAGGTAGGTTTTGTGGTCGGCTTATGATTACCGTATAAGTGTAGGTTTTGTGGTCGGCTTCTGATTACCGTATAAAGGTAGGTTTTGTGGTCAACTTATGATTACCGTATATAGGTAGGTTTTGTGGTCGGCTTATGATTACCGTATAAAGGTAGGTTTTGTGGTCGGCTTATGATTACCGTATAAGTGTAGGTTTTGTGGTCGGCTTCTGATTACCGTATAAAGGTAGGTTTTGTGGTCAACTTATGATTACCGTATATAGGTAGGTTTTGTGGTCGGCTTATGATTACCGTATAAAGGTAGGTTTTGTGGTCGGCTTATGATTACCGTATAAAGGTAGGTTTTGTGGTCAACTTATGATTACCGTATATAGGTAGGTTTTGTGGTCGGCTTATGATTACCGTATAAGTGTAGGTTTTGTGGTCGGCTTATGATTACCGTATAAAGGTAGGTTTTGTGGTCGGCTTATGATTACCTATAGGTGTAGGTTTTGTGGTTGGCTTATGATTACATGTAAGTGTAGGATTTGTGGTCGGCTTATGATTACCTATGTGTAGGTATTGTGGTTGGCTTATGATTACCGTATAAAGGTAGGTTTTGTGGTCGGCTTCTAGTTACGTATAAGTGTAGGTTTTGTGGTCGGCTTATGGGTAGGTTTTGTGGTCGGCTTATTACCGGATAGTATGGGTTAGCTGTTGGCTTATGATTACCGGATAGCATGGGTTTTGTAGTCTGGGTATAACTGTAAGATAGTGTGAAGCTGGAGAAAAAAGCTGTTGACAAAGTATTATAAAAGCAAAAGAATCAAAGCAAAAGAATCGCATAAAGTGAGCACCTACGACCATCATCAGGTCAACGAAACTAAAAGAGGGTTACCTTTCTTGTTTGAATATCGGTCTTCAGCTCGGCGAGACGTCGGGGAAGTTTCGGTGCTATTTTTGTCCCCGAGTGAGTGTATTCGAGTGTGTGTGTGTGTGTGTGTGTGTGTGTGTGTGTGTGTGTGTGTGTGTGTGTGTGTGTGTGTGTGTGTGTGTGTGTGTGTGAGAGAGAGAGAGAGAGAGAGAAAGAAAGAAACGGAGAGAGCGCTGGAGTTCATTTTTCCAGTTAACGTCTCAAACTTTTACTGAGTGGTAATACAATAGCTGTGTGTGTGTACAAGGCATAGTATTTCAATAGCATTTTTAAGATATAATTCAAGCAAATGTTTTTATTCATTTTCTATTTTTTATTTTACAGTAAATTTATAGATTATTTCTACTTCTGTGTATGTTTGGTTCAGTGAATATTTTAAATATGACGGTACAACTGTTTGGAGGCAAACGATAATGGTAGAACATTCAGCAAGCTCGCGTATGTCTGTGCGTGTGTGTGTGTATGTTATCGACTACAAGACAAGAAAATGAGGTGCTTTTTTCAAACGGGTACTTAAATGAAAATAAACTGTACAAGTGCGCGTGAATTAAAATGTTTTGACTCTTGAAAAGTGTATGCATGACAGTAGGTTCTCCATAAGAACTATTCATGACGGTGGGTTCTAAACATGTACAGTGTACCAGAAAAAAACACGAAAAAAATAAAACGTTTATTTAATACAACAAGACAGGACTGGCGCAAATTTTCGCACAACTGACCTTTGTCAAGCGTAAAATCACAAACACCAGATAAAGATTTGGAAAGACAAACTTTCCTGCTGCTCTGTTGTATCAAATACGCGTTCTAATTCTTTTTCCGTGTTTTTTTTTCCTGGTTCCTGTTTGCTTGAACGCAGGCAGTCACAATTGTTTTGGAACATGTACAGTGTGTTTACACCGTACGTTTGAAAGTGGGTTGTGCTTGTTCTTTTTGAAAATGAGTTGTTTAAACTGTACATGAACAGAAATGTTCAGCATTTTGGTGTTTGAAATGGCTGTGTTGAAGAAAGTATCTTAATGAAAAATAATGTACTTCAGAGTGGATTCAGAATCTTTGCTTCTCCGTTGAAATGCCTGGAACCCATTCAGCATAAATGGTATCTCCACCTGTACTAGAAATGTCTTCTTTTCTGTCACTCTTTGTTTCTGCCTTGTTTCTTTGCTTTCTCTCATTTCTTCCTATCAATTTCTGCCTTGTTGATCCATTTACATGCATGTGTTCAATAACGCCTTACGTACTTTCTCCAATAGTTGAGTGCATGTATTAGTGCATTTTTGGCTGTAAGGAAATATATGCGGAAACGATTTAAATTAAGGTGTTTTAGTTAGGCCCATTTTTACTCATTTTAGTGTCCTTAGTTATGCTTGAATTTGTATTCAGGTATGTTTTTTGAATCCCCTGTGCGATAAACTGGAGTGGTCAACGCCAGGGGCATCTCCTTAGATTGTGTGCGAATGCATTGATGTGTATTTAATTTTCTTGGGATGATGTCTTTGAGCCCCCGTCTCATTGGGCCCCCGTCTCTTTGGGTCTCCGTGTCTTTGAGCCCCCGTCTCATTGGGCCCCCGTCTCTTTGGGCCCCCGTCTCATTGGGCCCCCTTATCTATGGGTCCCCGTCTCATTGTGCCCCCAAGTCTATATAAATGACCTTTTGGGCCTCCGTTACAAGGCCGAAAATGTCGCACCGGGCCGGTCCAAAATGTATTGATGTATATGCCCGACCAATGGTCAGTTAGGTCTATTTCACTGTTTGACAGCTAAATAGGCCAAAATGATCAATGCATACATACATACATACATACATACATACATACATACATACATACATACATACATACATACATATACGCATACATCTACATTCATACATACTGACAGACTGACGGGCTCGTTTCAAGCTCACACGCAAAACGCACATTGTTTATGGAGTTTTACCTATACTCAAACTAACTATATGGTAGCTGGAATGCACAAATGTGGTCATTTTGAATTGGTGCGACATTTTGGGTCGATGCGACATTTTGGGCCTCTACTAAACATAAGTTTTAATAAAATTGCCTAGCAGTTTTCTCTGGGTGCTATTCCACACATTTTTAATCAAACACACACACACACACACACACACACACACACACACACACACACACACACACACACACACACACACACACACACACCACACACACATTTGCAGCAGCAGGGAACATAATTATCTTGTTTATTATGCTGGGGGCCCAAAGAGACACGTTTTCTTATTACTACAGAAAAGTGTGGGGGCCCAATGAGACGGGGGCCCAATGAGACGGGGGCCCAATGAGACGGGGGCCCAATGAGACGGGGGCTCAAATGGACGGGGGCCCAAAGAGACGGGGGCCCAATGACACGTTTTCTTATTACTACAGAAAAGTGTGGGGGCCCAATGAGACGGGGGCCCAATGAGACGGGGACCCAATGAGACGGGGGCCCAAAGGGCAAACCCCATTTTCTTTCCCCCGTTTTTGTCCTGTTGAAGGATTGTGTATTGAAACTGATAGCCCTGATATGGCTCTATGCTGTCGGCTGGGCTGTAAACAGAAAATATCAATTGGGTACATGTATTAAGTGCATTTTTCGCTATAAGGAAATGTGATGTGCAGAATCAGTTGTAGGTGATTTTGGGCCAATTTTATGGTTCTTATTCATGTTTAAATTTGTATTCACATTTTTTTTAAACCTACCCCCCTTTTTTGTTGTTGTTGCTCCACTTGAGTTATTGTGTACGACTTATGTTTAAAACCCCGTGTAGGCTCCAAGCAGTAGGGTGGACTTAAACACAGAAATAATAAATTCTACGGTGGTGGTTACCGTAGCTTTTTTTTTTTCTTACTTTGGATGAAAACTGTCCAGTGGTGGTGTTCATTCTTTTCAAAAAATTTGCATGAACATTGTTGTATGGTGGTGTTCATAACTACAGTTTATTTTACATGAAAGGAAAAGTGGTACTGATTACCTCGTTTTTTCCCCATTAAATGTTTCGATGACAATTGTATGGTAGCATTGATTATCACAGTACTTTAATTTCCTCACATTCACCGACTTAACTCAATTTTATTCAACTGCATGATTTCGCTGACTTTATGACCTTGCTTGATCCGATCTTCCTTATCAATGATCTTCTTGTGTCTGCCTCCAAGACTGTCGTTTTTCTTTGCTAGCAGTCCATGGAACTCTCAACATTCTTCTTAGAAACCACATCTCGGCTGCCTCAATCTTGCTCTGGCTTTGCTTGACTGTCTACGCCTCACATCCGTACAACAGATTAGATCAGCTCCAGTTCCATCAAGAAGTCGTACAAGGCGTTCGTGAGACCCCTTCTTGAATATGCATCAGCATGGGATCCATACACACAGACAAGTTGGAGGCCGTTCAGAGACGTGCCGCCCGTTTCGTGCTCAATTGATATCACAACACGTCAAGTGTCAGCCGATTGATCGACCAACTGGGCTGGCCATCTCTTGAGCCTGGTGTTCATTTAAAAATCCACCATGGACTAATCCAATGCCCATTATCCGGAGCAAGCTAGTCCCACCCCCACCACGACAGCGCCGTACCCACAACCAGCAGTTCTGCTTCATCAACACCAGAACTCAATACAGAGGTGGCTAATTTCTACCCAGGATTGTTGGACTGGAACCATCTTCCCAGTGAAACGGAGGCAACAACAGTCGATGCTTTTGTGTCGCGAGCCTCCGCCCAACAGAGTTTCTGGACACCACGTGGCCCCTTCGGTAACGGATTTCAGCTATGTTTACGGACAATGAGAATAGTGAAATGATCAGAGCTTACGAATGGACTGTCTACAACACCCCGCCCCCCCCCCCCCCCTTTATGTGCCGGAATGATCATCCTCAAGATCGTGGACACCAAAGGAAAGAACTCTTCCTGATAATTGATAAGCATTTGTTGGTAAGAATGCTTTTTATCGTCTTGAATGCTGTTTTGGCTTGGCCGATTCTGCTAGCTGTTTGCGCTCTTCTTTTTAGCCCTTGTCAAGAATTCACATGTGACTCAAGGAAAGCATTAGACCAGCGATAAGTGCTTCTGGGGAGTTGTTAGTCTGTATGTGTGGTCAGGAAAACATGCTTTTGTACCGATACGGCTAAGTATACCGATAAGGCGTTAACAAGCGTACGTAGGGAAAAGAACAATTCGATTTTTGTGTGTTTCTGATGCCTTTATGCTTTGCTTTCGTTTGGTTTTTCGTACGACATAGTCACCGTATACAATATTCTGTTTTCCTTAGAACACGTCGCTGCAGCGTAGTGTCGTTTTAAGCTCGTATTTTCGTTTGTCTGCGTGAAAGTGGAAATCTCTGCAGAATTTTGCCGAGGACAACTTTGTTGCAATGGGTTCTTTTACATGTGCTAAGTGCGTGCTGCACGCAAATCCTTGGTCAGTTGTCTCCAACAGACCAGCATCTTTACCACCCCTCAAAGTCTACACACGTTCACACGCACGCACACACACACACGCACACACACGCACGCACATACAGGCACACATAGGCACACACAGACATAGGCACACACAAACACACACACACAAACACACACAGGCACACACAGAGACACACGCACACACACAAAACACACATACTTATACATATGTATACACAACCATACACGCACACATCAGAGAGAGTGAGAGCGAGAGAGACAGTTCTATGCAACACACCTGTGTGGATACACTCCATTAAAACTTTCAGCCCTGCGCCCGACAAATTATCGAGCGCCACTGATCGCCTCTCAGCTCCTGCGCCCGACAATTTGTTGGGCGCACACACCCACTCACTTTCGGTTTCATTTGTATGAATATTCATTAAGGAAGGGGCATTACTCCGTCATTCTTCCCTTCTGATAAGATTCCACCAAGTCATTTGAAGCAATTTTACGCAGTTCTTTTTTTTGTATTTTGACGTCAAGATGATTAAACGAGCTCGCTACACAGTGCAACATGTTTTGGATGAAATCCTCCTCGATAAAGGCAGTGATTTTGAGCCCGAAACGGAAGAAACGGCAACTGAATCGAGTGCATTTTCGTCGATCGGCACTTCACTCGACAAAGAACCAAAAATTGAAATAGAGGTGGAAAAATCAACCATCATCAAGTGGGCGTGTTCATATTGATGCTTCTAGAATTCTCCGACATACTGTACGACAAGAAAGCGACTGACAGTGAGAATGAAGGCTCCTCCTTTTGTCACTTTCTTGCTGTACAGTATGTCGGAGCAATCTCTGGCCCCACTACCACCACCATCCTCAACTAATGATCGGGCCTCTGTATCGAGTGTATCCCACATTTGCAGAAAAAGTTTCTTTTTCCTTGATTTTTTTTTCGACATTGTGGACATTATGGGATTTAACACAATTTCAAAGTAACAATACCCATTTTGTAGTATTTCCATTTGTGTTCACTTGTGTGCATTGTGATTTTGGTGTGCCTCATAAATTGTGAATATGAATAAATGATAAAAATCAGTTTTTTGTAGTTCTTGTAAATTTTCATAAAATTTTAACTAAGACTAAAAAATCAAATGATCTGAAAGTTACATATGAGACAGAACATTTATGTATTAGCAAGCATACAAAATTTCAATGAATTTCGAGTTTTTGAGATAACAGGTGTTTTATTGGGGTACCCGTTGATTGTGCAGTTCCCCCCCCAACCCCCTCATCCCCCCCCCCCAGGCTGGGAGTGCATTTCTCTTGTAAAACAGACAGGGCTAGAGTTAATAGCCTGACGGGGACTGCCACTAACACATGGGTGATGTTTGCTGTTTATTCTGAATTCTCAAGCGTGCACACGGGTGTAGACAGACGCACCGGAACACACGCAGTAACGCACACAATTCATACGCTGATATACAAACAGAACCACGCACACGAGCGCACACACACACCACACACCACACACCCACCGCACACACGCACACGCACACACACGCACACAACACACACATTTGCGTCCACTGAGTTTGCAAAAGGAAAGCATCGCACTCGGATAATTCCATATGCGCTTCATCCAAATTTGCCAGAAGATATCTGCCAGACTCGGTGATCCTGTGCAAAACACTACACGATGACTTGTTTTGAAATGAAGGAACAGAAACTAAACGAAAAACTGACACCATCGGAAGGATTGGGACATTAAAGATGAACAGTGAAAAAGCCGGAATTTCATTCTGCGTAGCGGAGTGAATTCAGAACAGAAGATCCTGAGTTCACGGCTTTATCAAGCGCACGTATGCATACTCGCACAGACATAACCCCTCCTCCCCCCCACCCCCATCACATCACACACACGCACATCACATCACGCTCAAACATTCTGATCAACTTTGAACAGTCCTATCCCTCTGTTTCTGAACAAAGGAGGCTGAACACAATGATGAAACTATCCTGGCAGTCTTTTTATTTCTATAGGACACATCGACAGATCTCAAAGCCACAGACCGTGTGACGATATAGGAAAGACATGAGGAGAGAAAGGGGTGGACTTACCCACCACCCTAATACCCAATCCCCACCCCCATCTCCAACCTATAGATAGGTTCACTTGACTAATAGTGATAATGATCAACGAACGAGCACGTAAGATTATCTAAGTACTGGTTCTGGACTAACCTGAAGTTGATACAAAATCCATATCCATCCTATCTTCCGAGGACCCTCTTCCTCCAAACCTCCCGCATCTCCCTCCCTTTCACACACACGTCAACACCAATAACAAGAACAAAGCAAAAGAAAAGTACGAGAACAGACACAAACACAAACACAAACATGCACACATTCACTCATACATGTACATAAACACTCGCCCTCACACACGCGCGCGCATACACACATACACAAACACGCACACATATCGCACACACAGACGCGCACACACACACACACATGCACACACACACACATGCACACACACATGCACACACAACACACACAACACACACACACATACACACACACACATACACACACACACATACACACACACACACATACACACACACACATACACACACACATACACATACACATACACACATACACACACACACATACACACACACATACACACGCACACATACACACACACATACACACACATACACACACTTGAGGGATCGTTGCTGATACTTTGCAGCAGTTTCATCCCTGTTTGTCTCCGAATCAGGTTCCGTCCGCAGTAAAGCGTTCCTCACGACCAACTGAAATGGCCCATTGGCCCAAACCTGGTCATCATCCGTCGGCAGAATTTGTTTCAATTTCTCAAGATGACGTCTTCGCGCTCGGAATGAATTCCATTTGCACAAACATCACAGGTGCCATGTGATGGAGAAGATCCAGGATGATCACGGCACAAGCCCTCAGCCTGCACATAAACCCACGAGCTGGCCAGGCCCTGAGGTCCTACCTAGGTAGTTCCATAACCCTCTGGTCGTAGGGGAGTGAGGTGGCATAGAGTCAACTTTTCCCGGGGCCAGCACCACGAGGGCGGCGCCCATCCCCTTTTCCTCGCTTCAAATTCATAATCATACATTTTTTTTTATAACCAAGACTTCAGAAAGGCAAGACCAATTGGTCTTCAAGGGATGGGACTTGGGAAATCGACCTAATTCTCCAATTTTTTTTTTTTTACAAAGGCAGCCGGGCAATACTCTGCTGCTCTTCACGATTTTCAACTGCCGTGGGATCTTTAGCGTGCACAGCCAGAAGGCACACGGGTCCGATTCGTTTTCCGTCCCTTTCCAGAGGACTAGACATTCGGTTCGATTTTCCGGTCAAACTGAGGAGAAAAATCGAGGTCTTTACGGGGAGCGAACCCTGGAACCTCGAGTTTAGTTATTGACAGGCGAACGTATGAACTCTTTTGCCACTCTTCTCCCTCGGCAGAGTTTGACCAGGGCTTAAAACGTTCCGCTTCTGGGCGGAATTCCGCGATTTCGGTTTGTCGAAAAAAAAACAAACAAAAAAAAACCGAAAGGAGCAAGGCATCCGTGATCGGTTTGCAAGCGTTCATAGCAACGGCGCGCAAGTTATGGCCCCTGATTTGCCCCCCCCCGGACCCCCCTAGTTTTTTTTTTTTCATCCTCCTGTTTTATACAAGCCCTGTTTGACGGAGTTGAGTTATTCAAGAGGGATTCATCACACTCGGACAATTCCATATGTGCTCCAGTCTGCCCTCTGGCAGATTCTTTAAACCCGCACAAAATCCTAGTCTTCACTCTTGGTTTGAGAAAACCTTTTAACCCTTTGACGCCCGCAGCCCATCCACCAACTGCAAAAACTTAACCCTTTGATTCCTTCACCCTATCCACCAGCTTCCTGCAGGTAGTTGGTGGATAGGGTGAGGGGGTCAAAGTTATATTTTTGCTTTGCTCGCATGTTGATAACGCAGGATGCTGGTGGACTGGGCGCAGGAGTCAAAAGGGTTAAACTGGAGCGGATAAATATCCACACCCACCAACCCCATCGGTAACAACTATTAGAAATCCTTGCCACCTGCTTCATGATACCGACGTGCACATACTGTTGTCAAATACACAAAAGATAATGCGAGTCTAACTCGATGTCTACACCCTTTTCTCCTTTTTACTTTGAAGACAGATTGGAACAAGACGATCAAACCATTCTAACGATCTCCTTTTAAATAGAAAAATAATTATAGAAAATCCAGGCTTGGTACTCCTCACGGTCACCGTGAGCTTTAGGAATTATCAAATGAAACAAAACTTTGCGTAAATGGAAGATAATGGTAAGAGTGTTATTACAGCGAAAACAGAAAGTAAATATTGGTAAGAGTGTTATTACAGCGAAAACAGAAAGTAAATGTTGGTAAGAGTGTTATTACAGCGAAAACAGAAAGTAAATGTTGGTAAGAGTGTTATTACAGCGAAAACAGAAAGTAAATGTTGGTAAGAGTGTTATTACAGCGAAAACAGAAAGTAAATGTTGTCAAGTTCCTGAGAAAATGCCTTTCACACACCTTCCTTAAAAATGCTGATTTTATGCACTTTCTATTTGGTCCGTGTGACATTGACCTTAGATCTTCGAGTTTCAAACTCATGCAGTCGCTATTTCTCAAGAACTGACACCCTTGACCAATAAACAGCAAATCGTTTAATTGATTCTTTGGTCAATGAAGACGTTAGTAGAGTAAGTCCTTTGACCAAAATTTGGTAAAGATCCGTCTTGAAACTGCTGAGAAAAAATCTTGCGAACAATTTTTTGGTGACAAACGGACAGACAAACCTCTCCGATCAGCATGAAACAATCTCTTTTTTTTTTTTCAAAAAGGGACATTGACGGAGCATACCACAGGATAATGGTAACAGATAGACGGACGGACAGACAGACGGACGGACAGACAGATAAACCTCTCCGGTCAGTAGGAAACAATATTTTTTTTTAAAAGGGAGATTGACGAAGAACATATCGGAATAATCCAGCACCACAGTGATCTTCACACAGGTCTTTGATCATAAGCTGTTCAAAAACTCCTACATGAATTAATCTCTTTTATAATGACGGTAACCAAGAAAAAGCTATCTTTCATTCCGACTTTTCATTTTTCTAAAAATAAATTAATTTCTCGAAGTTGGAGGGAAAATCAGTTGGAGGCAAATGAAGGATTGTCTTGTGTAGTTTGACAACAAACAACAACGTGACGGAATCAAATACCTCAAAAGCATGTTCTATATAATTGCGTTTGGAATAAATCCATACACATGCAAGTGCACATTCACACTGTCTCTCGCGAACACGCACGCATACATATGCACACGCGCATACACACACACACACACAACACCTCCACCCCCCCTCCACACACACATGGTTAGGAAAGAGCCATCTGCGTGCGTATGTGCGTGTGATCGATCGTTCGTTTGATTTTAATGTCTTTTCACTATAAGTGATATTAGACGTGTGATAGTGTTTGCATATGTGCACTGGCGTGCATACGGATGCAATGGATCTGGAAGTGTAGCATTCAGGGAATGTAAACAGGAGCATTCAGAGAATGTAAACAGGAGCATTCAGAGAATGTAAACAGACGGGAGTATTCAGGGAATGTAAACAGACGGGAGTATTCAGGGAATGTAAACAGACGGGAGTATTCAGGGAATGTAAACAGACGGGAGTATTCAGGGAATGTAAACAGACGGGAGCATTCAGGGAACGTAAACAGACGGGAGCATTCAGGGAACGTAAACGGACGGGAGTATTCAGGGAACGTAAACGGACGGGAGCATTGAGGGAACGTAAACGGACAGGAGCATTGAGGGAACGTAAACAGACAGAGCATTGAGGGAACGTAAACAGGCAGGAGCATCGAGGGAACGTAAACAGGCAGGAGCATCGAGGGAACGTAAACGGGCAGGAACATTCAGGGAACGTAAACAGGCAGGAGCATTCAGGGAACGTAAACAGGCAGGAGCATTCAGGGAACGTAAACAGGGAGCATTCGGGGAACGTAAACAGACTGCATTGAGGGAACGTAAACAGACTGCATTCAGGGAACGTAAACAGACAGGAGCATCCAGGGAACGTAAACAGACAGGAGCATCCAGGGAACGTAGACAGGAGCATCCAGGGAACGTAAACGGACAGGGAGCATCCAGGGAACGTAAACAGACAGGGAGCATCCAGGGAACGTAAACAGACGGGGAGCATCCAGGGAACGTAAACAGACAGGGAGCATTCAGGGAACGTAAACAGACAGGGAGCATTCAGGGAACGTAAACTGACGGGAGCATTCAGGGAACGTAAACTGACGGGAGCA